>VWZS01009092.1:63852-295670 GCA_013397075.1 Rhabdornis inornatus
TTTTTTAGTGTTCTGTAAGTAGATTAAAATGAAGTATTGACTCAAGCTGCTGTTTATAGTGCTAGAGGTATTGGAACCCACACACGGCTCTCCGCCTTGCTTCATTGCTGTTTTCCACTAAAGGAACTCCTCTCCTGAGCTTGTCATACACCACCCTCTCCCCATTCTGTCACCCAGAATGATCCTCAGGAATGTCAGCTACTATCCCAGGATGGGGTTGGGTTAGCTTCTCCCTTGGACAACTTGATCAGATTCCCTGGGAATTGGTAGTGTCTGGGCTGGTTTCAGTGTCACTGCTCCAAGGCCCAGACTTGTTCTGGGTGATCCAGAGTCACAGCCTCTGGTGGGCCACCCAGAGGCAGTGGTAAGGCTAGTGCAGCTTGTTCAGTATCCTTGACCTAATGTTGGCATCAGGTGTGACACTGTTACAGCTGCAGGTGCTTAAGCAGCACTTGCTCTGCTGTCCATTCACTGTGTCTTAGGAGTGCCCTTCACCTGTACCTTCAGCCAGCTGGAGGCTGCTCCATAAGTTATGGAATAAAAGTACAAACCACAGAAAGCTGGAAGTGCTGGGGAGAGGTTACAGTACAGAGACATTGCTTTCCCTGAGCAAGTCAGGCTGGATTACAAAATGGCCAGGTCGGGATTTAGTTTTGCTTTAAGGACAGGGTCAGGCTGTGTTTCTCAGAGGCAGAGCCCTCTGACCTCCCTTTGCAGTGGCTGCAGAACAACTGCAGAAGGCAGGTTCCTGAGTTAGCAAGGGACCTGGTTTGATGTGGACTTTTCAACTCGAATTTTTTCAGCCATTTGAATGAAAACACAGACCACTAAATAGCTGAACTAATTCAACCAGCTCGAGGAAGAAGGAAACAGAAAAAGCATTCAGAAATAGAATGGAGGAAGGGCAGGTTACTTCTAATCTGGTTCTGCTGGTGAACGGGCTGGAGCACAAGTCTGAGGAGCAGCTGAGGGAGCTGGGAGGGCTCAGCCTGGAGAAAAGGGAGCTCAGGAGAGACCTTCTCACTCTCTACAACTCCCTGAAAAGTGTTGCAGCCAGGTTGGGGTCAGTGTCCCATGTGATGAGTGACAGGATCAGAGGAAACAGCCTCAGTGCAGGCTTATGTTGGATAGAAAATTTCTTTATGGAAGGGGTCAGGCACTAGCACAGGCTGCCCAGGACAGGGGTGGAGTCACCATCCCTGGAGTGATTTAAAAGCTGTGCAAATGTGGGACTTGGGAATATGGGTAAGTGGTGAGTTTGGCAGTGCTGATTCAATAGTTGGACTCTATGATCTCCAACCTAAATGATTCAGTGAGTCTAAAATAGCTTCCAGTGAGTTGTGGTTAAAATAATTTCATAGGAATGTTTCCCTGCAGCAACCCCAAAATCAAAAAAATTCCTAGAGAGCTAGGTTCGAGTTGTGGTGCTGCTCCTTGGGAGCCTGTGCACTGGACATGTGGGAACCTTCTCCTGATGCTGAAGAATGGCTTGGAGTCTTCAACATGTCCCTGGCCACTTCTCTGTCAATATGCTGAATTTCACTGCTCCAGTGGCTTTGCTGAGGCAGCTATCCCAGGAACCCTTCTGTAAACTAGATCAGAGAAATACTTCATTTTAAAGTTCTTTCTAGTTTTTCTGGAGGTGACATGAGGAAGGAAAAGTGGGGAGGGAAGCTCTTTCTCTACTCTGAATGCCTGTATTGGCCAGTCGTGGTGAGGGAATCAGTGGGGACTGAGAATGAGGAGCTTTCCTGCATTGATTGGAGACAGATCTTTTTCTAACTCTACTTGACGGAGAAAAGACCAAAGAGAGCCTGTAGAAACTGGCTTGATTTCTAGAATAGTATCAGACTGAAGTGATAAATGTTAGAATTCTTCAGAAATGGAATGACTTAACTAAATGGTGTTGCTAGACAGAATGCTCAGAAATAAACAGTAGATGTATTCTTGTGGCAGATGTGGAAACAAAGAATCCAATACGTTGGAAATGTATTCAAAATTAAGCAGCTCCCAATCTAAAGTGCCTTTTCCTTCAAGATAGTGAAAACATTTGTCTGAGAAGGGTTGTTAGCCATGAGATTTGATTCCTTTCATTTTAAAATGAGATTTGCATGATTTCTTCTCATTGATTGCACCTTGTATTTGAAGGTGATCTGATGCAGTGTGTAAAGAAGTAGAGCTTCCTTCTGGCTAAACGTTCCTTTTCCATCCATTTCAGATGATCCGATTATCTCAGAAGATGTTGGGGCAAGTATCTTCAATGGGCAGAAGAAGGTGCTGTATTATGCAGATGCCCTGACAGAAATTGCCTTTGTTGTCCCATCACCAGTGGAATGCCTGAGTAAGATCTCTCTGTACATGCTCTATACAAAAATGAAACCAACATTTTTTTTTTGTTTGAGAACTCCTTCAGAAGCAAAACCTAAATAAACTAAGTAGCGTGTTTAGCAAGATTCTTGTCAGAAAGGTGTGGATGTTTAAATTACAACATTCTAGTCCTTAGACTCCTTCCTGATGTGGCATCTGTTCTGTGCCTTTCTCAGTCTGAGCCTCAATAGATATGCAGGCATGCACAGCAGTTTTGTTGTTGCCAAGGTGCTTTAGGTTGGGCATGGGGTTTACCATCAACCGGTGATGCCTATTTTTTTTTCCTTTCCTGTCAGTGATGTGCTCCTGCAGCACATTAAGGAGTGTTTGTACCACTGCTAAGCAGAGAATCAACAGCTTTCATGGCATCTTTGGCATGCTAAAAGTTGCCTGGAATAAAATATGATGTAGCCATAGGAAGGAGAAGACTGTATTCTATAGGAAATTTCTGGGATGCATGTCAGTCCATAGGGTGGGCTTTATTGCCAGTCTGCTTCTGGAGTAACTGGCAGTTGTCTCCTAACTCATCCTCTTGCTTATGAGGACTATATTGACTTGACCATACATCTATGCATGTCTAGTTTCAGAAGTCTTACAACATTTTTTTAGTATCAAAATCTTATATATGATGACAGCTTCAGTCTTTTGATGGAAGAATAAACAAAACCCACCTTTTTTTCTTCTGGCTTACAGCTGATTCACTGGAAAGCAGTGTCTCTGACCAGGAAAGTGACTCCAATATGGATTTGCTGCCAGGAATATTGAAGCAGCAGCCTCTGACACTTGAACTCTTCCCCAGTCATACAGACAATCTTAATCCCTCCCAGCGGGTAAGGCAAAACTTGCATTGAAAAATGGTGGTTTTTTTGGTTTGGTTTTTTTTTTTTTTTCAAGAAGCATGCTGGCAATGCTTAGGATTTTTGATAGTATATTATTTGGTTTCCTGGTGTGTAGAGCTACTTGTTCCTTGCCATTAATCTTTGATATCTGCTTTGGTCCTGCCAGAATTTGCATCTACAGTAGGAGATAGGAAGATTACATTACTTAAATATAAAACTTGGACACGCTAAGTGGTAGTACTGAAATGTTGAAGTGCAGGAAAAAGTATATGCAGTATTCACAGAGTAATTCAGCCTCAAATCCATGCTTGGAAATTGAGGATGGATAGACATGTACACTTTTCCTACCTACCCAGCTTAAAACAGTGTGTCAGTTGTGTCTGAAGTACCAGAAGTTGCTTTTGTACACTAACAAAGCAGAAAACCATGAATTGTTTTATCTGTAAGTGAAAGACTTATTACTGCTGATTACTTGTTTAGAATTCACTTCCAAATATATATTTAGTTACTTATTTAAGGTCTTCAGGAACATTAAAGAAAAACTTTTAACTGATTCAAGGTTGAACATTATATATATTATACATATACTAGTTTGTTTTGAATACATGTAGGTTGGCAACCCAGATTGCAGTGAGTAGTTCCAGCACAGCTGCTCCTGCTCAGTAGTTGGCAGAGGTTGTACCTGGCTGAGATATGAATGACTGAGGAGCAGCTGGAAAATACTTATTGGCTGCATTATTGGACTCATGATGTTTGCAAATGCTACTCTTTTCTTATGTTCAAAACAGCTCAGTCCTACTTCTAGATCCAAGAGGATGCCTCAGGGTCGAACCATTCCACCAATGGGACCTGAAACCAAAGTGTATGTGGTCTGGGTGGAACGTTATGATGATATAGGTATGTACAAGTCCGAACTGTTCACTAAAGTCAAAACAGGGCAGGAACCAGAGGAAAAACTCTTTCTTTTTTTAATTAAATCCTAGATTATGGAACCACAGACTAAATTGGAGGGGACCTTAAAGCTCATCTAGTCCCAACCCCCTTCCATGTGCAGAGACACTTTCCACTGAATCAGGTTGCTCCAAGCCCCATCCAGCCTGAGCACTTCCAGGGATGGGGCAGGCACAGCTTCTCTGGGCAGCCTGGGCCAGGGCCTCACCACCCTCACAATCAAAATAAGTCCTTATTAATACCTGTAACAATGCTAAGATTCTGAATCAGTTCTTCAATAGTTGAGTTGTGATCCATAGGGTGTGCATGAATCAGTGGCATGTGTAGGTCTGAAGTTTCCTTTAGTGCTGGCAGTACCTGTGAAATGCTGTCATGAACCGTCTTCAGCTCAGCACCCAAGGCAGGTATGTTCCTCTGCTTTTGAGTTTTCCTTGACTGTTGTCTCCTAGGAGTGGATCTGGTTTTCTTCCTTTAAAATAATGGCTTCTGTCACCTGCTGTTTCTGTACTGGAGGGGTCATCATCCTCCTTGGTGTGATGGCACCATTGGGATTCCATGTTCTCTTCTCAGGGGAGGGCTACTTTGTTCTGCACTCAGGTTGCCTGCTCCGTGATCCCTCTCTACTGTGCTGCTCAGGAAAGCTCCTGCTCCTCATGCAACTATGTTTCTTAGTTTGGTGTTTCCTCTCTGCCTCAGGCTACTGCTGCTCTGGGAGACACCCAGCCTTGCTTATTGTGTTACAGCCATGGTATGGCCATGGTGAACAGTGTTGAGGAATTCTTTGTCCCCAGGAGCTTCTTGTGTGGTGGTTCCAAGCAAGGCCTGGCCTCAGCAAGAGTCTCTGTGCACTGGCCTAGCCCAGCAGTATCTGCAAGACTGACCAGGAACTGCTGCCTCGTTCTGTCTTTGATTTCTAATCCTGGTTCCCAGTCTGGCAGTAAGGGTGGACCTTAATTAAGGCTTTAGCTCCTTCCAGAGTAAAGCAACCAGGGGAATGGGAGCAGCAATCAAGAGGAAGCTTCCTGTTAAGTGTAGATATATATTCTCAGGAAGACCACCTTGTCCACAGCATGTCCCTCAGTGCCTTTCTGAGATCAGGAGGCAGGCAGCAAGTTCTGCATCATCATTTCCTTGTCCAGACATTGGCCCGGAGTGTGTTCCAAGCTGGTGTCCCTGACCCACTTCCTTCTTGGGTGGCAGCTAAAGCCCCTTTATTGCTGGAGCAACAGCTGTGCTACACAGGCATGCTTCTGCTTGACTGTTTCTTTCAGCAGCCATAGGAATCACCCAGAGTTTTGGGCCTGAAGCTGAAGAAATGAGTTTGTGAGCCTCAGTAAGCCTGGCAGTTGGATGGAGGGAAGGGCAGCTCTTGGAAGTGACTCCTAGCCCAGAGGCTCTGCCATATGCTCCTTATGTTCTTGGCTTTTGCCTTATGTTTCTGGTACATCTTTGAGTCTGGATAGTGAAAAGCTGTCACTTTGTAGTCAAGGTTATCCCCCCAGTGCCAGCTGCCTGCCCTCCCTCTTGCTCCATCTCTGAGTGTGTCTATGGCTTGCCATACTCTCCCTCTACTTGCTCCAGCTGCTGTGTACTCTTAGTATCCCAGCTCTGATGGCAACATCTGGGTTTGGGCCTTAGACTCCTTCTGGAAGTACTGTCCTGCTGGCTGAACTGTACTTCTGTGAGTAACTCTCAACATCTCTTAATCCCTGAACAAAGTGCTGGGAAGTGCCAGATCCCCTTAAGGGGTTCAAGTTCTTACTTTTTTCCCCATTCACCTTCATTAATCTGGTCTTTGTTACCAAGTGCATGGCAGCAGAGTTGTAGGTTATGGTGGAGATCCACAGAACCTGGATTTGAGAAAAGATACCATATTTGTGGGATCAGGGCTCAAGGGAACTGTAGGTGTGAGTGGTTGGCATTGTTCAATGCTCCTAGCAGTATTCTGGAGGCTGATCACCTGTGGATGCATGAAGGTGAAGTGAATAATAATTTAAAAGCTCTTTTCGTGGTTTAAATAGTTCATCTCCTTCCTGCTTTCATGGGTCCTCTAGAGTTTTTGACCTTTGGGTTGAGAGAATGAGGTTTGGGACCTCATCTGTTGAGTGCAGATGGCTGAGGTGTGTGTACCCTCCGTGAACGCTGAAACTGGAAGCCAAACAAAGACATCAGCAAGAACACTAGTGCTATAAATGCTTGAGGACTGTGTGGTTTTGACTGATGATAAATGATCTTTCCTTATACACAAGAAGAACAAATCCAGAACTATATTGCATAAACTTTATTTGGTGCATCCTGTTCTTACAGAAAACTTCCCTCTCCCTGATCTGGTATCTGAGACTAGCACTGGTGTGGAAACCACAGCCAATAGTAGCACTTCCCTGAGGTAAGACCGCTCTTATTTTCATTACTTTTATTGGTTTCTCAGTGGAATATTTTCTGGTTGGAAAAGTGAAAGAGCTTTTCATATCACTGCAGATAAAATATAAATTAAAGAACAGAAAATGTGCAGTTTTATCTGTGTCTGTGATGAGCCTCCCTCCTGACTGGCTCCCTTGTGAGGTGGTTAGTGCTGCAACACACTTGTACCCTGGCGGCAGGGCTCTCCAGTCATGTGGGGACAGACATCATAGGCACAGCACAACTGACAGAGCTCTTCTGAGGGTCCAGAGAATGAGGACTCTTCTGAGGGCCCAGGATCCTGCTACCTTAGCCATGAGGCATTTTAAAACTTTCTTTTCACACTTAAATGGTTCCTTTTTCATCTGTAGATTAATTGAAACAGTGCTTTAAAACTCATTCAACAGTGCTTTTTTTCCCTTAAGATCTACCATTCCTGAGAAGGAAGTTCCTGTGATCTTCATCCATCCTTTAAACACTGGCTTATTCAGGATAAAACTACAAGGAGCAACTGGGAAATTCAACATGGTTATCCCACTGGTGGATGGAATGATAGTCAGTAGGAGAGCTCTTGGTAAGCTAAAAGGTTTTAGGAATGTTCATGGTTTTATTTTATTTTTTTAAAATAATAATATATCTGCAAAGTACATGGTCTGGAATCTTTCTTTGGAAGAAGTGTTAGGCAATGCTGAACAAATGCAAGCTGTGCTCTTTGCAGCAGCAGTGGGAGCAGGAACAGCAGAGGGAGCAGGTGGGCAGCACGTGGCTGCCAGGATAGCAGGAGAAAGCTTGGAGCTAGGAACAGGGCCTGTTTAAATAGGAGAGATCCAAGATGTTACTCTGGTGTATAGCAAAGAGAACTGAGGTGCCCAAGAGGGAGCTATGAAATTTGTTGCTTTGCTGGCATGCTCTGTGTTCCTTCTGGTTTAGAAGCTAGACAGGGATTAAAGCCACAGCAACTGAGAATTTTCTTAATTGTTCAATAAAAATACCATGCAGGCATGTGTTAACAGATTCCATGTGTGCCCTCTGCCTTTTCCTCTTTTCCTGGATGGATTCATGGACCTGTCCTGGAATTGGTGTTATTTAGCTTCAGTAACTGGAAAATCCCACCCAGCGAGAGCAGTGTACAAGACAGAGTAAAATGAAGTGATGAACATTAGGATACCTGTACATAACCATAAAGCTGCTGTTGGAGGTGACTTTCAGGTTCTAGGGTTTGTATGCTTAATTCAGTGATTGGCAAATTGAAGCCAGACCTGGGTCCTTAAATAACCTTAATAATAATTTACAAATTCAGCTGATGAGTGGCTTTTACTGAAAAACTATCAGGTATGTTTTTCTAGAGTTGGGCTGTTTTTCTGCTGCGTCAGAACTATTAATATAGTGAATTTTTTCTCATATCTAAGTTCAGAAGGTGTAGTTTGTGTGCAGCGAGGTCCTCTAAATGTTTCTGTCTTTATGGAAGTGCTTGTGAAACAGCAGAGGGGCAAGGGATACTTGCTTCCTTACAGGCATAGGAATTTCATTTCAGAATAAAATAAGAGAAAGTTAGCTGCCAGCTTTTGAGTGCTACTACTTCCATTCCCCACCTCCTCTTCCATCTGCATCCAGCAGTGTGAGTTACAGAGGGGTGACAAAAGTGGCAGGGCTGTGAGGGGAAGAGAAATTTGTTTGCAGGCACAACCCATCAGGTCTTTCCTCATCTCCTTTCCAAGGGGAAGACTCTGCAATTCCTCCTGGAAAAAGGTACTGACAGGTACTTTTTTCGTTCTCAGGGCTCCCCTGGAATTAACCTGGTGTCACCCTAGGGCCCACCTGAGGTCCAGATGTGTGGTGTAGCTGGGGCTGTGGTAATGTGTGATTCTTGTATTGGCTGCCCTGGGTTTGCCCTCTTGTCCCGAGGGTGCTGTTCCAGGAGCTGCTTGGCTCTGGCAAAGCAGAGAATACTCCTCCTCCAGCCAGTTTAGGGTACCACTGAGTGAGTCCCTTTCTTCATTCTTTACAGTGAAAGTCTTTTACAAGCCTGGGGACCATGGCTGTCTGTTATCAACTGTTCATGGAGAAAAGTTCTTGACTTGGTGGTGTTGAACGTCTCCCCTGGGTTTAGGTGGGACAGAACCCAAAACTGGTTTTGGCTAAAAAGCCAGCAAAGGGGTGTAGGGCTGAATTTAAGCTTGATTCAAATGTTGTTTCTTTTTCAGGTTTTTTAGTGAGACAGACAGTAATAAATATTTGTCGGAGGAAGAGGCTGGAAAGTGATTCATACAACCCCCCCCATGTGCGCCGAAAACAGAAAATAGCAGATATTGTCAATAAATACCGGAACAGGCAGCTGGAGCCAGAGTTTTATACCTCGCTTTTCCAGGAGGTTGGGCTCAAGAACTGCAACCCTTAGGTCATTATCTTTCCAGGACAATTAGATCAGAGCTTGGTGGCTACACTGATGAAAACAGTTAAATAACAACAGATCTTCTCAGCCCTCCGGAATTCAGGAAATCATGTTCTAGCACAAGTCAGCAGATACCATGTGGGAGGAATGAGAAATGAATCCAAAACATTGCAGTTGGGATACTGACTTGATTCACCTACCCTCAGAAGATTACTGAATTCCAGTCTTCCTGGATGCTAGCAAAATAATCTCTTCACCCAGTCATCCTCTCCAGACTAATTAGGAACTGTGTCTTGCTCTGAGGGGAAAACAATTAAAGTAAAGCCATCTCTGCATATAAAGATGGAGATAAGAAAACAAACCTGCCATTAGACACCTTGCTGCACTCATGTGTCCAAGGGCAATGGAGCAGGAGCTTTCCTTGGAGAAGGAGTCTGTCCCAGAGCATTAACTTTCTCTGTAAGAACTTCAAAGACATTTGCAGTCCCCCTTCAGTGCTCAACAGAAGATCCTTCACTGGGTGTAACCCATCTGTGTACCAGAAGCAAGAGGAGGAAGATTGCTTGGAAAGAGCAGGCCCTGAAATCCAAAGCCCAGATGTGTATGTGGCCACTCCCTCCAGGGCTCCAAGCCTGTCCATCTGCATCAAGACAACCACCACCACCTGAAATTATCTGACTTTCCAAAAGGAGTTATTATTGGATAAGAGCTTTTGGTTATATAAAAGTGAGGTTATGGCTTTCAGGTCTGTTGCAAAATGTCCCATTTAGTTTCAGTAGCTTGATTTTTATTTTAAAATTTTTTTTAAATGCGACTATTTAATTTATTTTGAAGCGTCGTTATCACCTACTCACCATTTCCATAAAAAGCATAAACATCACTTGCCTTCCTTGCATTGGATTGAAAGCTGAGATTTTGGGGCTGCCTCCTCCCTGTTATTTATAGCATGAGCAGTTTTTGCAGCTTCTACAACACTCTTCAGAAGCTCCTGTTAAACAGACTAAACAACTCAAAAAGAAAATTCACAAATTCTTCTTTTCCTCATTAATTTCAATGCCATGAAAGCCCCTTTGGAGTTACAGCTTCAAATTGTTTTGAATCTCCTGTATGTTCTCATATTCAGCAGCAGCACTTCCCTTCCACCTAGGTCAGGAGTTTTCATTTTCAGCCTATGGCTTTGATGTTTTCAGGACTCAAAGGATGTGCTGGGAAAAGATGTTTACAGCTACAAGTGTGATACTGGGATCCCAGAGGTGTGGTGGGTGCAGGCAGCCCTGGGAGCACCTCTGGCTCCTGGCACATCTCAGCTGCTCTTGCAGCAGTGAATTGTGGCTGACACTCCTGGAGGGATGCAGCCTGACAGCAGCAGGGATCCTGATCCTTCCAGCATGGAGTGCTGGAAAAGGATGAGTGAACAGGGATTTGGGGAGCTCTTCACATTATTTCCAAAGTGGTTTTAATAAGCTATGCTGTGCATTGCAATAATACCTGTCAGGCATTGAATTTTGATATTTCAGAGCTATTTTTTGCAACAGTTCTGACCTGAAGCAGTCTTAATTGTTTCATGACAACTTACCTGCCAAGGACAGACCTCGCTCTTGGCTTTCCATGTGGTTTTTCACAAAGAGTTAATGGAAACACAGGCCCCTGAAAATACATGTGGAAGGATTTTGAGGTGGTCAACTGAGGTAATGTGTGCTTGTTGCAGGGAACAAGTGCACTGATTTCTCAATTCAGGAGCTCTGGAATTTGATCCAGATGGATAAAAAATGAAAAAATTAAACCACCCAAAGAAAACTCCTCTAGCAGGATGTGTGCTGGCTGGCCCATACCTATGTGCAGCCCAGGTGGCACATGGCAGGAGGAGCTCCAGGGCAGCATTTGGGTGCATTGGCCAAGCTGTGCAGGGAACTTGGACAGCCTCACTCCTCTGCCAACCTCTTGCCACGAGTAATTGAATGCACGGATGCTAAATTTACCCACACTGTATGTACCTCTTGGACCAAAAACACTTGAGCCCACTGGTTTAAAAGGCATGAGCAATGCATGTGTAACCAATAAACATCCTGAGCAATCCCTGTGTCTGCACACTGATAGTGTAACAGCAACCCCACCTACCATGCCTGAGTGTTCCACAGTCCTGGCAGATGCAGCACAGCTGTACCAGGTGCTGCTGTCAGGCAGGAAGGAGCAGTCATGAATGCAGAGATGGGTGTTGGGGCAAACCCTGAGTGGTTTATGGCAGGGATAAGCAAGTGGACTGCCTGAAGATTTACTTTCTTTAAAATACCTGTGCTTGGCTGTAGAGTTGTCTTGGGTCTATTTCCATGTTCACATAAAGCCACCCATGGGAGCAGTGACAGCTATGAGGGCTATAGGACTTGGCAGGAGTCTGGAAAGAAGGGAACTTGGGCATATTGTGACCTCTCCCAATGCCAGGAGATGGATGTTTAGAACGTGTGTCAGTTGAGTTATAGAACCAGCTGGTGAGCAGGTTACACATGCTGTGACCTGGCTGTAGGTGATTGGCTCTCTGGAAAGATGAGTCTTCAGGAAAGTCACAATTCATTATAAAAATGTTGTGATGCCAGAACTATGCTGCCATCCCTCATGGTTTGGGTGCTGGTCACAGCAGTGGGCACCCTGGGCAGACTGTGCCAGTGCAGGGTGCCTGCAGGCACTGTCCCTCCTTCCTCCTTCCTGTGGAGGTCTCAGGCTTCATAACAAAATGCACCCCACCAGTCTGGGAGTTGTATCCATCTCCTCTCAAAGTCTGACCAAACTCTGATGGCTTTAGCTAGTCCAGGGTGCTACTTTGAGAGATTTTCCCCTGAAGGGTCAGAGCAAATGAGGTTTATTTCCATGGTGATTACAAGAGTTAGCCAAGAATCCAGATTTTTTTAATACCACGAACTGCTGCATAAAATTTCTGACTTGATGCTTGAGTGGCTTGGGTCAGCATCCTCGTCCATCAGAGGGGATGAGCACTGTCACCCCCCCAACCTGCAAGTGTCCCACAGGAATTAAGCTGGGACTCTTCCTTTTCATCAGACCTTTCAGTTTGGGTTCATAATTCGGTTTCAACAGCAGAAGGTGACCACTGTCACATTGTTAAACACAGTGTTGAAATTACATTTTGGTACCTTAATAGAGACTTTTAAAGAAAACCCATTATTTTAAAGGTACTTCTAGAAAGGCATTAGAACCTTACAGCAAGCAGGAGAGGGGGAGGACAGTGCCTGTGGAAATGGGTACAAATGTGCGAGGCCTGGCTGTCCCTGGGCTGTACCTGCTGGGTTCTCCATAGGTTGCAATGTTTCTTTTCACAAGGTTCTGCGTGCCCAGGAAGAGGAGAGAACTAAATTTCAGCCTCACAGACAAATTGGATGCATTTTCATGATTGTGTAATTGAGTTATACCTTTGAAGGCAAACGCAGCCCTTTTCCCCATGGATTTAGCAGGAGCAATTAGAAGTGAGAACGCCAGATATCATGTGCTTTAATCATAGACAATTTGTATGAATTCCTCTATGTTGCCAAGACATGAACGTTCTGTTCTTATTGTATTTTTCTGTAAATATTCCTGGCGCTAAGTTGTAAAGTAAAGGTAAAATGTAAATATGAAGATGTGAAGTATGTTCTGTTGTCTCTAGTACTTTATCTCTTATTTGTTTAGGGAAGGCACAGAAAGGCTTGTTTGTATTTATGCCAATTCTTTGTCCAGGAGAAACACATCAAATATTGAATGTAACACAATTAGTCCAATAAATTTTAAAGATTCTTATCTAGTAACTTTGCACTGGTCAATTTTTAGTATTTTCCAAAACCTTGGTAGAAATTCTCCAATGGAGATGTTTCCCAGGACAACAGCAGACAGAGGTAGCAGAATTGCACACCCTCTTCACCTCAGTAGCTCTGGGACCGGTGAGGCTCATGTTGTATCTCCATAGTCTGAGGAGTGAAAACATGAAAGGCTGTCTTTTGAAGGGAGCTTGATGCTCCTGTAATGCCAGTGTTCTCCAATCTCTCCATGTGCTGCTTCCCATCTCAGGTGTGGGTCCCCAGTGGCACAACCACTCCGGGCACCCACCTGGGACAGGGAGAAGCCGAATGCTTCAGGTACAGAGTCCTGTGAGGGTGAGGGCTCTGCTGGATGGGCAGAGAGGGGAGAAAGGATAAGACTCCACAGCTTTGGATTTGGAGAGGAGCTGGGCAGCAGTGGGGCCCTGTGTCCCATGAGGGTGATGCACCCAGAGAGCCCTGGGGAACTGGACTGGGCTAGAGAGAGGGTTTGTCAGTGCCATCCCCACAGACCATCTCTGAGCTCCTTAAGGAAGGAATGAGTTGTCAGGGCTGCAGGACTTGTGTGTGTCTGCGCTTGCTGCTGCGTTGCAGGGGCTGTTTCTCTGGTAGGGGCCCTGTGCTGTCCCTGGAATTTCACCTTTGCAGCAGCTCTGGTGCTTTGCCCAAGCTTCCTCACCTGAGGACTGGAACAAAAGCACTGGGGTGACTGGTACAGAGACCTCAAGCTGGGATATGTGAACATCTGTTTTCCTGCTGGCTTCATCTTCAGTAATGTCAGCTGGTACCATCCACCCAAGCTCCTCACCACAATTCTTCAGGGAAAGTTAAGGCAGATGCCACATTGATCTCTGAAGAATCACAGACATGAGTGGTAAACAGTTGAGTATCTTCCTCTGCAGTCCCGAAGTGCAGGGCCAGGGACAGGAAAGGCATTCTGGTGCTGGTTTGGAGCCTGATGCTTTCTTCTTTCCTCCTGCAGAGGGATCAATACTCTCAGCAGTTTGGGAGGCTGGAAGTCTCACCTAAGGTTTTGGATTGGAAGTGGGTCTCCATTAGCCAAGTCTTGGAACAGGTGGTGTTTGGCAGGTGGGGCCTGTGTAGATGCACAGTGGGGAACAACCTGTGAGCCCAGGAACTCAAAGGCAGCTCCAGTGTTTCAGTGGCCTCCAGGTCCTCAGGGCAGGAGGATCCAGCTGGGAGCAGCTCCTTGGTTTCTGAAAGGTTCCCCATGCCTCACAGGTGCTCCATTCCATCTGAGTGGAGTGATCCGGCACCACCAGGTGATTGCTACAAGAACGGGAATAATAAATCCTGGGATGAGGCGGGAATGGCTGCAGTGTGAAGCAGTCAGGGCTGTGCCCTCTGCCACAGCCAGAAATGAGAATTAACTTCTAATTTGTTGTTAAAGAAGGGGAGCTGCTCCGTGGGGCACACATCAGCTGGCAGCACCCCATGTCAAGCAGAGGAGGTGGTGGCAGGCTTGCCACAGGAATGTAGAGGAGATGACTCCTCCCCAGTGCTCTCTATTTTCATCAACTATTCCTATAAACTTCCTGAGGAGGCAGAAGCATGGCACACCAACACCCTGTTCTCACTGTAGCGTGGCTGGTTTTGACCAAAAGTTAAGCCAAATTGCAGTACAGATAATTGTCCAGGGTGAAATGCAATTTAGTTACTGCTTTAAACTGAGAAAATGTTTGGCTGCCTGCATTGAACAAATGTCTGTCAGGAGTGAGGAAGTGGCTGAAGGTGGAACTGGGCTGAGCCATGGCTGCTGCCATCCCCCAGCACACTTGCAGTGATGAGTGCTGGCAGAGTGTGTTCCTGGGCCGTGTCAGTGCCTCCAGTATCCCTGGCCCACATCAGTGCTGCTGGGATGTCCCTGGTGACACTGGGCTTCCCCATGGCCACATTGACTGTGTACCCCAGGGCTCTGGGAGCCACTGTGCATCCCAGGGTATGAGTCAGGTCATCTCTGTGACAACATCACAGTATTATGGAGGAGGCAGTATGTTGCTGTGGCAACCAGGAGCATCCCAGGGGCCTCAGCCTTTTTGGGGATTCCCCTCATGCCCAGCAGGCAGCCCTCTGGAAGCTGTGGGCAGCACCCAGGGCACAGCAGCAGCCATGGGAATTGGGTGGAGGGTCACCCGGGTGCAGGTAGGGTTTAAACCTGTTTTCTCCTTCCTGTAAGAGCAATGAAATTTTCTTCTTTTTTATATTTATTTTTATAGATTATAATTAACACTAATAAACAATAGATTTATTCTGTTTCTGCTGTACCAAAAGCAGCCACCCTACACACAGGACCCAGCTGTGCCTGGCACCCGAGCAGAGTGTGACGAGAAGGGGTGACACACGGCAGCTCTGGGCTCACACCAGGGATCCTTACCAAGATGCTACTGGAAAGGCAGAGATGGGCCTGTCCATTGCTGGCTGTCCCGAGTTGGTCCCAGTGGGACAGGAAGATCCACAGCCATTGGCACCCCCTCCCCCCCTTTGGCAGCTCTGGGGAAATAGGCTGCTTTTGGGTGGTAAAGACTCTGCAGAGCCCAGGCAGAGCAGGGGTGTCCCAGGAGGGACGGGGGTGGTGGGGCCAGCATGTGGGGCTGGTGGTCAGTGTCACAAGGGCTCCCTTCCGTCGTGTCTCAGCCCTGTCCCCCCTGCATAGGTCACCCTGGGGGATTCCCACCAGGAGCTGGTGTCTGTGCCCTTCTGCCCGGGGTCCCACAGCCTCCCCCAGCCACCCTGCAGACCCTGGTGAGCCATGGGGGTCTCTGCCCAGCCCTACCATCCAGTCCAGGGGAAGGGTGCTCTGCTGGGACTCCCCTGGCTGGGACCCTCCTGCCCAGGCCCTGAGGTGCTGCTGACACAGACTGAGGGCAGGGAGAGCCAGGGGGGCCCAGGGCAGACCCTCCATGGTGCTCCAGCCCCATCCTGACAGAGGCATCCCCCAGCCAGCACTGGGCTACATGTTCCTCCAGGCAGGGCTGAGGGCCCAGTGCCCTCCTGCTCCCACCGCAGCCCCTAACAAAGCCCATTTGATTACATTATTAAATGATTCAGTGCATTTTCTGCCTCTTAAAGTACTTAATATATGTGCCTGTGTGATTCATTATTATTATTATTATTATCTAATAAAAGATTATCTGACTCACTTTAATGTTTCTTCCAATTACAAATTGAAATTGTTCCCACTCTGACCTTGCAGCTGCTGGATTTTCTAAAATTAGCCATAATGATGCATTTTACTAAGATAATTAATTAGCTAAACTGAGAAAATTGAGTAGTAGAACTATTTCACATGCTGCTAATTATCTTTTATTATGTCATCTTTACATGCAAATAAAGAAATATTGTGATTATTTTAAATACTGTTTTCATTAGCTAATTCACTCATTAGTGCAGCGACGGCTCTGTCTTCCCCAGCAGCAGGAGTCTGTAGGGACTTGCTGCTGATCAACTACAAGACTCTGCCTTTCAGATTGAGAAAATAGAGTTACAGTCCAAATTAGGTTTATTTTATCAATTTATTTTAATGGTGGCTACGGGAAGCGAGCGGGAGGGGTCAGGGATGGTGGGAGAGCCAGGAGCACCAAGGACTCCTGCTGAAGATTTTGGGGGCTCAGGTTCGGGGGGGAATGTGATATAGGGGTGCTATCCCCTCCAGACTGCTCTTCCCCAGGGGCCTCCTTGTTCAGGATGTGTCCTGTGATCCCAAGATCTGTTCCAGCCATCCAGAGCACCCGGAGCTGCTCCTGGCAACTTGTGGAAGTCTGGGACCAGTTAGGTGAGCAGCATTCATGGTGCTGTGCAGAAACTCTTCCTGTCAGACACTGGCCATGCAGCCACGGGGGCTCTGGGGCAGCAGCACTGGTGCAGAGGGAGCCCTGGAATCTCCTGCTTCTTCCATCAGAGATTTCCTGCTTCGAGAGCCAAGTGGTGGGCAGGAGATGGGGGTGATGCTGAGAGCCCCCCATTGCTCCCTGGGGGCTGCAAACTGTGCTCATCTGGGTGTTGGTCACAGGCAGGAGCTGCTGTATTTGGGGAGCCCAGGCCACATTCACATGCATGCCAAGAGCTCCTGGAGCTTCTTCCCAGCTTCCCACTGGCTCCTGGGCAGTGGATGTTGGGGGTTTGATGTTCCCAGCTTGGCTCTGGCACACAGGTCCCTTCCCCGGCACAGGCACAATGGGCAGGGGATGGATTTTGCTCCCTCCAGCCTTTTGCTCATAAATACCAGCTGTATTTATTCCAGTGGGGAATTCAGGTTGTAAGGAGGGCCACCCTCCAGGCAGCTGTCTTTTCACGGCCCTGTAAGATCCCAGAGGTACAAATAGAGATGAGGACCAGCCACAGGGACACTTCTGGCTCACTGGTGCAGATGAGGCTCCTGCTGGAGATGGAGTGGAGGTTGCATTGCAAGGTGCCATGGCAGTCACTGGGCAGTCACAGCCCACTCCTGTGTCGGCCCTGGCATGGCACTGCCTGCGGGGACGGAGAGCATGGAGCCAGCAGTGCCTGCAGCAGGATGGGACGGGGCAGCAGGGACCCTGACGGCAGTGGGACAGAGGAGCAGGGCTGGGATGCAGCAGGAACTGCTCACCTGGCACACCTGCCACATTTCAGGCAGGAGCTCCTGGCAGGGAGGGCACAGCCTGGAGCCTCCTGGAGACTGGAGCACTGGTGTGTGCCAGGGCAGAGGGAGCAGCTCAGCCCCGACGTGGCCGCCTGCCTGTAGCACAGGAACCATGGAGTCCACTGAGCCCTGTCCTTGCAGCAGAGATACTCCAAAATCTATAGGCCCAAGATTTGTGTCTCTGAGGACACTCCTGCAGCGGCAACAGGCTCCATCCTGGGAGATGTGCAGCCCACTGCAACTGCACCAGCGACCTTGCTTTGGGCAAGAACTGGAACTAAGCACCTCCTGAGCCTTAAAGGACCTCATCATTCCATCATCCCATAGTCCTGAGTCCCTGAGTGTGGAGGCCCTGGAGCCTATCCAAGAGACAACAGTCTCCATGCCCTGGAAGGAAAGGCCCTAAGTTGTCAGAGGGACATTAAGTACACGGACATGAAAGGCTTCTCCCCACAGTCCTTTGCAGTTTTATGTTCATGTACCCCAGTTCTGTTCTCCCGATTGGCCCGTTGGCCCAGACTGCCCTTGTCTCCCCTGTATGGCCTTTCCCTAGAATGTTCTCCCTTTCCCTGGTCCCCATTGGCCCCAGTTTGCTGCAGTGTTCTGCCCCTGTTACCCTACTGGCTCCCCTGATCCCTTGCCTCGCCTATGCACCACTTTCCCCTACTCCCATTGGACCCTAATCCCATGCTCCACCCCTCTTTCCCCATATTTAAACCCGAACCCCGCCGTGTTCTGTGTCTTTTGTCCCTGGACCCCTTCACTGTGTGGTGGAAATAAACCCCATTGGAACTCTGTGAGGCTAGACTGCCAGGTGCTCTTAGGCACCCACACTTGTCGGGTTGTTTTTTTCAATGAGCCAAGCAGTTAATAGTTGCTATAAAGTTGTTTATTGCAGAAGCACATCAGTCTTAAAAGTAAAAGCAAAGCAAAGCAATGGCAAAAAGCAAATGGCATAAAAGCACATGGCATAAAAAGCAATGGCAAAAGCACCAGCTCTCCCTGATGTATGTTCTTGTATAGAAACTTCCCAACAAGCTAAGATGCAAACTTGGACCACTACTTGTTAACCTATTAGAATTCTAGTTTCTTAGCACGCTAGGCTACGTATAAACTACGCATATGATCTATCTTGTTTTATCTGAAAAATGTAAGCAATATTCTTACTATAGCTTTATTATGTCTGAAACCATGTTTCTGGAGCCTCCACAGAACTCCTAGTATTTAGGACTATGTTTTTCAACTTTCACTACAATACGTACTACTACTCTGGCATCCGAAACCTTTACTTACTAAAAGCACTTAAAACTTATTCTACTTACTTCCTCACTCATTCCACTTACTTGCTTGCTCACTCATACTAAAACCTAAACTTTTACCTCTGCCTTATATGTGAGTGGCTTAACATACTTCAATGTATCCAAAGGCTTTAATTCAATCCCTGCACTCTGATTTCTCTCTGAAGAATTCAGAGAGACTCCTGACTTACTGACTCCGACAGAACTCCATACAAAAGACCCCTCCCATCTTTTCGTGGTTGAGCTGGCTGTGTGTGGATCTGTGAGTGTGCACGTGCCTGCCTGATTGCCCTTCCATCTGAGGCATTTTTGGGAAGGCAGTGGCACCTTACCATTGCCCACTCGCCGCTGCACTTGAGGCCCCCTGAATGCCAGTGAAACCTGGCACCTGTCCTGGAGGCTCAGCAGCTGTCAAAGACAGTGCTGGTCTGTGACTGGTGTGACAGCGAGAGAAGCCAGTGATGACAACATTGCCCCTGGCAGCAACTCAGTCCAGCTGCCCCCTGTCCAGCATTTTTGGGGACAGATGTGCCCAAGGAAAAGGGAGATGTTGGCAGACCTAGCACCAGCTGCCTCCTGGGAAGCCCCACGGTGCATTCAGCAGGTGCCAAGCCCAGTGGGCACAAGGCACTGCAGCTCCTGCTGCCCCCACTGCAGCTCCAGCCTCTGCTCTCACCCACCACTACCTTTGTTTCCATGTACAGCCTGAAAACTGTCCTGTTGGAACCTCCCATTGGCTTTGGGAACCTCTTTCTGGGCACAGCTCCCATGAGTTCCACCTTCTGCCTCCTGCAGCTTCCAGAGACCTGAGTTGGCTGCCCGCACCCTGTGGCACTGCCTGGGACAGCCAAATAGTATCTTTAGGCCCCTGTTCACCATGGACATGTTTCAGAAACTCCTGACAGCTCCATACCAAGGAAAGCTCCTCATTTTTTGGTGGCAGCAGCTGGGAAGGGAGTCGAATGGTGGCTGGGATGAGCATTGGGCACTCCTCCAGCTCCGTAGAAGCCTGGACAGTGGAGTTCATGCATTGTTATGCCTCGAACACTGATGACCTGCAAGTTGGAACAGGACATGCCTGGAAAGGGGGGGCCCTACAGAGGTAGGGAAAAGGCTCTCTGGAGCCAATTTTCCTGTTCAGGTCCATGGTGACCACACAACACAGCACAAGTGCAGGAGTGAGGTCAAGGAGTGGGAAAGATGAATAGAGGGGAATCAGTACCACCAGGGATCCCCAAGTTGCCCTGGACTCTTTTCAGGAACTCTCCAGCAGAAAGCTGTGCATGCCCCAGACTGTAACTTCAGACATAAAGAATCCCCTCCCTGGAGAAGGATATAGGCATTCCCATGCCAGCTTGGATGTATATAACCTGACTTTCTGTTTTACAGCCCCCACTCCCAGTGGACCTGTGACCATTACTCTGACCACAGACACCAGAATTACAATGATCAAGTTTCCCCACTGGATCTACAGGTGGTAGATCTACAGGTGGTGATATTTGTCCTCTCCACCATCTACTCTTGTCTTTTCCTTCTCTTTCTTTTGTTCATGTATTTTCTTCATGTTATTTTTATACTTTTATAGGAAAACCAAAACCAGCCCTTTACCACCTTTCTGCTACAATTAAATTTTTAAAAAATAAATCTGCCTCATATATACACTGGTCATTCAGTGTTATTTCACTCCAATTCCCTCCAAGGGTTTTATTAACAAGAATTTACCCTGCCTTAGAGATGGGTCATAACAAGCTCCTGGCCTGCCCTAGACTCAGAGTTTCCTCACTGGGACTGAGTGTGAACAGGGTCAGCCCAGTCCTGCAGCCCCTCACATGCCCCTGCAGCTTAACCAGGACCCCTGATGCCTGTGTTGCCCTTACAGAGATGGATCCTGCCTGGTCCCCTGCAAGGGGGAACCTCCCTGGGTCAAAGACCAAAAGGAATAAGCTGGAAAAATTACAAGGGAGAAAACAAATAAACCACACAAACCCCCCCAAAAACAACAACAGAAAACCCCAAAACAAACAACCAAAAAACAAACAAACAAACAAACCATAGGGGAAAGCTAAGTGTCATGCTGGGAGGATGAAATCAAGGATGTGGAGCAGCTTTCTATCACAGTTTGAAAGCAGCTCTCAGGAACACAGGGCTGCAGGTCCCAGGCAGGACAGGATGGGTTTCAGCCTTTGGTTTCACGCTTCACAAGGGACAGGGAGGACACAGCCCAGCCCTGCACAGCCCTGTTCAGCTCTACCCACAGACAGTGTTTATGGAAACACAGAATCACAGACTGGTTTTGGCAGGAAGGGACATTTAAAGGCTATTTAGTACAGGCCCCCTGCCCTGGGCAGGGACACCTTCCACTATCCCAGGTTGCTCCAAGCCCCATCCAGCCTGGCCTTGGACACTTTCAGGGATCCAGGGGCAGCCACAGCTTCTCTGGGCAACCTGTGCCAGGGCCTTACCACCCTCACAAGGAAGAATTTCTTCTCAGTATCACCTCTAGCCCAGCCTTCTTGCAGTGGGAAGCCATTCCCTGTGTCCTGGCATGCCAGGCCCTCATCCCCAGTCCCTCTCCCGCTCTCCTGGAGCCCCTTTAGGCCCTCGCAGGGGATCTAAGGTCTCCCTGGAGCCTTCTCTTCTCCAGGTGAACACACCCAGCTCTCCCAGCCTGGCTCCAAAACAGGTTTCTTGTAAGGTTAGGGTCACTGGTGACATGGGGACCACCCAGAGTGGCTGTTTGCAACCCACAGGCCTGCCTTCATTCTGCAGAAACTTGTTGCAGCAAAACTCTGCTGAGCTGTGTCCTGGTGCCAGCACAAACCCTGCACAGAAGCAGCTCCCTTTTCCAGGGAGAGTAATACCTCAGTGTGGAGGAATTCACATCAGACCAGACCCCCTATCACTCTGAAAATAAATTTCTTTGTAATTTTGTGTAATTAAGTAGCAATTCCCTCCCTAAGCAGTTTTTGGCCATTGGAATACAAAGCAACATTTCTGGCTGATGACTGCCATGAGAAGGGAGCAAGAGGAGAGCCAGCATGATGGGGATGGAGAGGGGACAGTGGGGCTGGGGTGGGTGGCTGGTGCCTGGCTGCCCTGGGACACTGGGGATGGCACTGTGGATCTTCCAAGGAGCTGCTCCTTGCTTGCTGAGGTGCCCCAGCACACTGGCTTCCGTGGCCACAAGAGCCAGGCATCGGTGTTTGGGGACAGGGGAGCAGCAGCTGACAAGCTGATATTGATTCAGAGGGTGCCACATGCCACTCCCTCCTGCACAGCCACGGGAGCCAGGGTCACCTGGGATTGGGGGACAGGGAAGAAGGGGCACCTTTGGCTAGTGGTGGGGCAGGGTGACATCTGGGGACAATGCCAAGAGTCACCTCCCTCACAGTGTTGCATTGTGTTCTCCTGCATGTGCTGCAACCCTGGGCTGAGGCTGGGGTCATCCTTCAGGATCTCTCAGCCTGAAAGGGTACTGGAGGCTCCCCAAAGCACACTCATACTCCAAGACCCTCCCTCCCACTCCCCTGAAGTTTGTTCTTGCTGAAACTTGCTGGAAATGGCTGCTCCTCATGCCCCTGTTCCTTTCCACCTGCCTGACCGGTCCGGCAGGAAACCCACATTTTTGCCCCAAAAATATGTGCCTGAAGTTTATCTTGTTTGCTTCTGTCTTGTCCCATCCCTTTTTTCTTTCTCCTCCACAAGTTATCTGCTTTGGGCCTGAATAAATCTTGTCCTCCTCCTGGCACAGCATCATTGTTCCTGGTAAGAAGTCCCCCAAAGGGGACAAATCAGGATGATCAGAGCCTTTCCTCCATGCCGGCACCGGACTCAGTAATGAATTGATACCCTGGTGGTTCTTGGGTTTGGGTCGTTTTATTGTCAGTGTTTCAGGAACAGCAGCATCAGCCCTTGACATGGTGGATACAAAATTTAGTGACACCTGCCTGCTGCTTGACTCAGTTTCCGGAACAGTGATGCCCCAGGGCCACATCACCTACCTGCCAGGGCTGCACAGTGCCGGGGAGCCTTGGGGTGCTGTTCCAGGGCACTGTCTGTGGTGGGACCCACCCCTCTGCCCACACAGGGAACTGGAAATAGTCAGTACCATTAATTTCCACTAAATAATTGTATTGGTTCACCAAGGTTTGTAACAAAATGGTAAGGAATGGAGTTTTTTTAGTTCCTTAAGTATTGCTGTGGTATATCCAAAGGTAAGAAATTATTTTGTTGCATCAGGGAAAATGAAACTGAATTTTGCTTTCAGAATGGAAACTTCCCTATCCCACAGCATTCAGCTCCAGCACAGACCTTAAAAAAACCCCTTGTTTCCTTCCCCATTCATCTTCAGTGGAGATCCTAGCTCAGAGCATGGCAGGATGACTCTTGGGACTCTATAAGCTGCCAGCCCCAGCCTGAGCTTTGCTTCTCCCAGTGTCTGCCCCTTGTCCCTTACCCCCTCCACTGCAGAGCAAAGAACCTTGTTCTGCCTCTGCTCCTGCAGTCCTGGGTGCTCTGTGGCCAAGCCACCCACTTGTCGCAGCTCCCTTCTCCCACCCCTATCAGCTCATATCCCCTGGGAAAAAACAACTCCCTGGAAAGCTGTGGAAACAGCCTGGCTGGGGTGATGCTCAGGGAAAAGTGTTCCTCTCTTGGAGGTCCAGTGTGTCCCAACAGCTTTGTGCTTCTCTGCAAGGTGCTGGTCAAAGAGTGGGCATTGGCAGCCAGGGGTCCCTGTGGTGGGAAGATGCTGCTTGTGCCTGGGGGGTCTGGCAGGGTCAGTGGCAAATTTAGTGCCTGGTGCCCAGCCCTGATCCTTGCCCTGGGCTGCTCCCAAAAGCTGCCCCACTCACCCTTGCCGGTCCAGGGAAGTCCAGCACCCACATGGGAGTTGGGAACACTGGGTATCCCAGCAAGCGCATCTCTTCCTGCTGCTAGCCTGGCAGCTGGGCTTGGCTCTGGCCAGATCCAGGCAACAGTTCTATGGATGCAGCAGGAAGACAGGAGGCTCCTGGCATTGAGCTGATGGCTGTTTAGTGAGCTCATTTTCCTTAGCACTATTGATTTCCCTGGGCTCTGCTGTGAGTTGGTTTGCCTCCGGGAAACAAGGACTTGGCACCTCTGAGCAGGGCTGTGCCTTAAATCCTTGGGATGCACTGGAGTGGTATGGGCAGGCAAGCATCCTGCTGGTCGAGGCTGCTCCAGGCACTGCTGAGTGGGCTTGTTTTTCCATCCAGTGTTGATGACAAAGCACAAAGCTCCAGGAGAGGGTTCACACCCCTGGGAAGTATGCCCAGAACTTGGATTTACACCAGATACTGACAATGTCCAAGAGGAGCCTTGTAGCTGGAATAACTCAAACATGGCTTTTCCTGGCTCTGGTGCTCTGCTGCTGGCTGAAAAGAACTCCCATGCACATGGACACCCTTTTGCTGGATCCCAGAAATACAGAATTTTTGAGCTTTCCGTGCTGTCTGGCACTGACCCCCTAGAGAACGCTGCTTTTGAACTGAAGCTTTGAAGAAGGCTTCTAAATTTGAGTGATAAAGTTAAAATCACAAGTGTGTAGTTAAATAAAAGTATGTGCTTTCACATATTAAAGAGTTTTAAATTTAAGGTTTTTATAATATAGTAATAAATATGAAACAAAATTTAAAATTTTGAGTAGTATCTTTTTCATTATTCATTTTCCTTCTTCCTTCTTCTTCATAAGTTTCAACTAATAGCCTCTAATTAGTCAGTCAATATCACACTAAAAAATAATAAAAATTTAATTATTAAATTAATAAAATAAATAATGTAAGTGTTAATTCTCTATTAAACTATTTAGCTTTAAAAAAACTTATAACAGCTAAATCTTGCTACATTTTTCTCGCTTCTAGCAAGTAGCTAGAAGTACTGTTAAACACTCTATACTTTTTAATAAAATTTAATCAACAACCAAGCCCAAACACAAAAAAATCTGTTTCCTTTGTGTATTTTTTAATCCTAACTCTAAATGAAAACAAAAAAAACAAAAGCTAAAACAAACCACTAATTAAGTAGTACGGACTCCCACCACCATTACGCCCTTTCTAGCACCATCACGTACTCTGCAGCAAGCACAGAGGGGCCTGGGAGTCCCGTCCCTCCCACCAGCCCCTTGCCTCCATGCTGCAGTGCAGACCATTCCCAGCCAGCCCTTCTGGGGCTGCTGCATGGACACAGATGCTGTTCAGAGCCCAGCTTGGGTACTCACTGCATCTCCATGCCCTGGTTCCTCCCTGGCCACCCACACTCACCCCCTGGCACCTGGGTGGAAGGGGAAGGGGTGCCAGCCTGGCCAGCCCCAGCACCACCCTAGCACATGGATAGGTGTGAAGCCACACACCTGCAGCCTGCAGAAGCCACAGGAGATCCGGTAGGGACGTGGCATGCCCAGCACAGCCCTTGGGCACAGAGGAGAACAGGAGAATGCATGCCCACCCTGTTGGGGCACTCCAGAGGGATAAACAAAAAGAGCTGGAAGTCTAAATGTGCAATCAAGATTATGACTTAATCGGCATAACAAAGACTTGGTGGGCTCAGGCTCATGACTGGAATATTAATATAGAAGGATGAAGCTTGCTCTGGAAAGACAAGCAGTGGATTATGGGGAAATGTACAGTTTTGTAAAGGAAGGCTGGATACATTTGGCTTGCAATCCAATGAGAACCTGGATGCCATTCTGCCAAGCTGAGGGACTTTCCACAAGCAATTGCCAGGTTCACCCAAAACCCGGGACATCAGTATAATGGAGAATGTCCCTACCCAAGCAGCTGGTGTGGTACCAGGACACCAAGGACAGACTGCCCAGAAAACACTCCCAAGGCTTTAAAACTATTTTTTTTTTTTTTTGAGAAGAGGCCAGTAGAAGAGAAATGCTATGGTTTTGCTTATAACCTTAGGGTGTGGATGTGGATTGTGGGGGGAAATCAGTGGGATAAATGCCACCCAGACATGAAAGAGCTCCTTGTCTTGCAGAGAGGGAAGAGGTAGAGCTTGGGACTGGGAACCTCTGGTGTATGGGAGCAGGATGCTTGGGGATTTGTTCAGGTATGTTTCAAATAGCTCCACATATGGACAACCCAAAGTTCTGTGAGCCCAAGGCCAGGCAGGGTCTGGCCACCCTCATGGGGAAAACCTTGTCCTTAGAGCAATTTCCCTGATCCTGCTGGGTGCTGCCCTCCCCCTCTCTGCACCTCAGGCATCTCCAACCCCCCTGATACTGGCCATGTCTGCTGTTCACAGCTCACCAGCCCAGCTGGAGAGAAGTTGCAGGACACCACAGCAACAGCCACGCCAAAGGCCATGTCAGGATGGGGAACATCCTGTGCTGTCTCCAAACTCTAGAGCAACCGGGAAGCAGGCAGGCAGGATTCAGTGTAAATGCATCTTCTCAGAATGCAAAATCAGAAGACTAAAAGGAGTGGAGAAAGGATTCAGCAGGCAAGACAGTGAGAGCACATAGAGAGGAAGAGGACAGGCAAAGCCAGGGCTGATGCTCTGGGGTGGAAAGAGAAATGATGGATACTTTGGTGCCAAGAGCATTCACAGCCTCAGTGCTTCAGCCTTAACCAGCCAGGGTGTGCAGACAGCACCAGATACATGGCTGGGGAGCCTGGAGAGACAGAGCAGCACAGGCAGGCCAGGTCTGGCACCCCTATGTGGATACAAGCAGAGCAGGCAGAAGGAAAGCTGGAAGCAGGAGGGCAAAACTGGAGAGTCAGGACAGCAGAAGGGTGTGTAGCTCTCTAAAAAGACGAGAAACCTGAGTGCTCAGTGCTGCTTTGGACTTCTGGGAAACACAAGGATAAGCAGAAAAGCAGCTCAGAACACTGCAAGACAGCACACTGGGGAGCAGTTGCCAACTCCATCTTCTCAGGGAAAATTGTGGCAAACCTGGTCTGGTTCTGTCCTCTGACAGAAGAACAGGGAACACAGTATGTGTGCTTGGTGTTCAAAAGACTTTGACACAGGTCCTTAAAAACATCTCAGCAGCAAGCTGCAGATCATATCCAGCCTAACCCTGGTGTGAAATGAGTGCTGGTCCCAGCTCAGGCTCCAGGCTGTGGCTGTCAGCAGGTGAGATCATGAGATACACAACTGCAGGCACTGTAGGAAGATAGGAAGTGTGGAGATTAGGTTGAAAGGCAGATTACTAACCCCCAAACTCTCCCTACACAACACCTCACTGAGAAATTAGATGAACAGACTTGGGGAGCAGGACATCATGGAGCACAGCCCCATACCAGCAGCATCCCAGCACAGCCAGCACATCATATAAAGAAAGAAATCACTCACTTGCAAGAAGCAATTTTTGGGGGAGGGACTGGCATGCTAATTAATTACAGCAAAGCTGGGGGCTAACAGCAAGAAAAAGGGGCAAACACAATTCTGGGATGTGTAACCATGAGAGGGCTGTAGTGTTGCTGGAGGCAGCTCTGTGCTTCTCCACAGCAGCTGGGAGAGGTGGCTGGAGAAGCAGCTATGTGTGGACATTGCCCTTTGGGCTGGTTGGAGAGGATCCAGATAAGGATGTCAGAGACCTAGAAAACATGACTGCGAGAAAACACAGCAAATTAATTGGTAGGAGAGGAGTGAAGGGGGCTGCAGCAGTAGTCTTCTGGAATGTGAATGACTCTTGCAACAAGGAATCTGCCCATGCCAGATAACACAAATAGAATCAGGCTTAACTTATGACAGGGAAAATCAAGATAGGCAGTGGGAATAATCTTCCCAGTCATAAGAAGGAGGGGCTGGAGTCTTCATTGCTGAGGTTTCTGAGAGAGCCGGGTCCGCATCAGCATGGTGTTACCTGGTATTAGCGTTAGGTGGTCCCAAAGGCTTTCTTGTTTCTAGCATTTAACCATTTCTGGGCATAAGCATATGGAGAACCCTTATAGCAGGGGCCTGGCTGTCTTTATGGCCTGCAAAAAAGCAAAGGTAGAACTAGACAAGAGACCTAAAGGGCTAAATGGGTCTGTATGGGTCATGGGAGCAACACTGTCACCATCCCACAGGGCCAAACAGGTTGGTGCTGGGGATGCCAGACCAGCTTCCCCCAGGAACTGACGGATAGAGAATTCATAGGAATGAAATGTTGGGGTAAAACAAAGCAGATGAAGCTCATCTGGGCAACAGACCCCCTGCCATACTGAGTGCTCAA
Organism: Rhabdornis inornatus; assembly: GCA_013397075.1. NCBI lineage: Eukaryota > Metazoa > Chordata > Aves > Passeriformes > Rhabdornithidae > Rhabdornis > Rhabdornis inornatus. The sequence goes on from VWZS01009092.1 coordinate 91,729, forward strand.
TGGAAGCCTGGGGAAAGAGGAGCCTGGTGAGGAAACCTGTCTGGAAACAAAGTCATCTGGGGACAGTGAGAGGAAAATGTGCCAGGTGAGAAACAATGTTCATCAAGACAGGGGCTGTGGAAATTGAATTTGGAAAATAGTTTCTGTCTCAGTCCCAGGGCAGTAATGGCTGATGGCTCTGCTTTAGTTGCACGCCCTGGAGGAGCGGAGCTCATGCAGAGATGGGTGATGGATGCTCAGAGACCTGGCTAATGATAAACAGCATGTTAAGCACCCTTCACTCTCACTAACTGGAGGAGTGCTCATCTTAGAGCTGGCAGCTCCAAAGTAGTAAGAGCCACAAAACTTGAATAAAAAGTTAAGTCCAGGGGATGTCACTGGGAAACTGCTGGTGGTGGATCTTTCTCCACTCAGGTAAAGCTGCTGTGCACAAGGTACCCCTGGGATTAGGTCAGACCAGATGAAAGTGATAGCTTTTGCCACCACAGCTGACCTTGGTAGCACTACATGGGGTCCATAGGGCTGGTACAGCACAGGGCAGGAGGATGCAGAACACAGCTGCCTGCTCAGCCCTCTTCCTCAGTCTGGGACTGCAGCTGCAGAAGAGCAGCAGTAAAAGATTAGGTCTAAGTTCTTAATAGATTCAAAGTTTTATGTGTAATTTTTGCTCCATACTTGCCTGCAGGATAAGGTGGGCTGTGATACTATGTTGTGGAGACAGTCCTGTTGCCCACCACTGTGGCTCACTAGCAAGTGCTCCCAAGCAAATCCTTCCAAAAGCCCTTTGCAAATATAACTGATGCTGGTGTGACTACAGACTCCGTCTCCATTTCCTGGCTCCCATCTCTGAAATGGCCCTGACTCTTCCACTGCTGAAAGGAACCCATGACAACAGCCAAGGGACCTGTGCCCAGGGAGGGCCACCAGCACAAGCAGTAGGGGTGCACCTGCTCTTGGGACACAACAGCATGAGCGACAAGGGCTGGTAAATCTCTGTGCAGCCTGTCTGCAGAGCCATGGCAAGCCTTGCTGGGTGCTGGGTCGCCAGTAGCTGTTTCTGCGTCTGGCATTGGGCCATGGGCCCATGGATGCCCAGCTTTGGAAAATATCCCTTTCAAGGGTGTGAGATGGTTGATGAAGGCAGGAATTAGCCAAAGCATTTCCAAGCACTTCAAGCAGAGCAAGTCTTTCCCAAATCAAATGATTTCTGTGATATTCCTGAATCACCTTAAGGGGGTTTGTTCGAGCAGAGAGCCAGAAACATTAGGTTTTGCTGTAAAGGACATGATTTTATGTGACCTCTGGTAATTACTCCTCATCCTGCCTTTGAACAGCAGGCCAGAGACCATGTGCATCTCCAGACCCTGAAATGGTTCTGCACTATGATTCCCAGACACAGGACTCCTGTACTGGGGTATGTGCACAAACCTGCTGGCCCATATGGAGGTGGCAGATGAGCAGAGGCTGAGCAGCCCAACAGCCCTGTCACACATGAACTCCAGTCTGAAGTGACAGATTGGCACTTTCTGATTGTGCCTGTGCTGTATATGGGGAGAGGATGCTCGAGGGCTCCTGAGCTGACCTGACTGCCACGTGCAGCCTGCCCGAGATGGCTGTGACCCATGCTATGGCCAGGACATGGTCTGTTCATGCTGACGACTCCAGCACAATAACTCCAGTGGTTATGCCCAGGTTTTTATCAGCATAAGCAATCTCTATTGAATTCTGTGTCTAGAGAAGCAGCATGTAGTAAAACCAGCACTGTCTGCTGGTGTACATCTTAACACATCTCATTTACGGTCCATTCAGAAACTATCTTGTGTGTCCACTGTACAGTCTGCAGGACAGCTTCTGGGCAGCTTCTGGACAAATGTACCCTTCTGCCTCACTTTACAAATGGATCATCAAAGAGGGATGGGAGAACTGAAGCTCCTGGTCCTTAGTTCCTTCTGATCTTCATTTGGAAAGCCAGGATGGATGTCAGAGAGAGCACCTGGGTGGCAATGAGAGCCAAGCTTCTCCTCCAGCCTGGACCTGGTGCTGTGTGGCCATTCATTGGCATGGGAAGATGCCCAGTAAAAAGGAGCTGAGGGATCCCTATACCAGGACAAATGACACAGCCTGACAAGACTATTCTTTGTGTAAAAACTCCAGAGCTCCAACAAAGCTACCGGCTTGTAAGGAGATCACAAGTAACCATTGGAGACACACCAGCCTCCCCAGAACTGGGCAAGTGAAGGATGTTCTGAAATGTGCAGACATACAGAAGGCCACAACAAGCCAGGGGTTGCTACCTCAGCAGCTGAGACCAATTTACTGAGTTGGAAAAAACCCTGCAGCCTTCTATCACAAGATGCCTATGGCTAACAGTACTTAGCTGCTTCTTTAATGGTCTCTTCAGCCAGCTTCCAAAACCTGTCCTGATCCCAGGTGAGAGCTGCCACCACAAAGAAACCTTTATCTCCCTGGGTTTGTGTCATGGGGTGGGAGATCAGTCAGAGGGGACACCACTCATTCTGCCTGCCCCTGCAGAAATGTAGCCTATCCTGCAGGCATCTCTGGACCATCCCTCTCTGTAAGGGAAGGAGACTAGTCTGGAAACATTTGGGATTTCTTCAGTCTTGAGGGACTCTCTCCTTTCTGTTGCCAAAGCTGTCTCTGCAGCTACCAGGGCCCGTCCCTGTGGTGGCAGCATAACCAGCACTGTGCTTGTGGATGCCTGAGGGTTGCCCAGACCTGCATGTGCCACCTGGGCACATGCACCTGCCTGGCCAAAGTGCTGCAGCCCCGAGGTTTGCCCGGGCAATCCATACTGCCACTGCATCTTAAGCAGGGATTGGAAGTCTCTGGGGCTCCCGGCCAGGACATGCAGCAGCTTTGGCACTGTCTGCAGGCACAGGACAGAGCTGTGGTGCCTCTCAACCCAGTGCTCCTGGGAGAAGGCTGCACCTTCTGCTGCAAAATCTGGGATTGAAAAAATCAGTGATATTTGTGAGTGGCATGTGACATTGGAGGTCCCCTGCCCCTGGTGGCAGCTCAGCCCTTGCTGCTCCTCACAGAGCTGCACGCAGGGGGTGCCAGAGCAGAGTCACTGCACCAGTGACAAAGGGAACATGATACAGGTCACAATCACCTATCCGGGGATGGCTGATGCTGTGAGCAACCACCTTTGTTCACATTTTGCTTTTCCTGATTACAGGTAACATTGGTTTCAAGGGAGGTACATAACAGTAAATGAGTTGCTCTTTCAAGCTGGGGGACACCTGTAAATCAGGGCCACAGTGGATGCTTGTGCATATGATGGGCAGTAGCGTCCACATAGCACATTGCAGGCAAAGATGCAGGTAAAGATGCACATAAGGATGCATGCTGGTGCAGGGCTGGCTGAGCTCCCTGAAAGGAGGCAGATTCCATCTGGCCAATGAAGTATGGAGGTATCCTGAGCCCAGAGGAGTTTTCCCAGGGAAGACTGCCACAATCCCTATTTGTAAATGCTAAAATGTCAGATTATTATTATTTTACTACTATTACTACAACTACTACTATTACTACAACTACTACTATTATTATTTCTTCAAATCAGAAGAAAGTTATCTCAAAGACTGTCTACAATGATGGGTGCTGGCAGCAATGCTGTGTTCCAGGTGATGCCTGACCCCAGCTCTGCTCAGCTGCACTCACAGGGGTTACAACCTGAGCCCAGGGGGGTTTGGAAACAGCCAAACTCAGGATTTAATCCTGTTTTTCAGAGAGGCTGAGGGAGGGTCTAGTACTGGCGTCTGTTGGGGGTTGAATTGTTCCCTTTTCTTTCTGTGGAATTTTCTCCATTGTTATGCTAAGTATTTGTGGCTACACCTTAGTAGCAATAGTTCTTCCCTCTCAGGGAGTGGGGGATAAGGGGAGACCGGAAAAGGAAAGGTGGGACAGGGGCCTGGGCGCGCTCTCTCGCTCTCTCGCTGGCTCGTGGGGTGGACTGAAGACGGCCAGGGCTCCTACCTAGCATCTTCCCTGCCATCCCAACGCCGAGAGCCACGTTCCCTGCTGTCGGACATCGCGCTGCTGCCTTCCTGCTTCATCCTACTACCTCAAGGGCACTCTGCCGAGCACCACGACCGACACCGTGAGGGGGAGTCTCCCCTCCATCCCCGTCTCACACCTGGGCTGTCGCCGCCGCCATCACCCAGCCCCCTTCAGCTGCACGGGACCTGCCCTGCCCGCACAGCACCGGGAACTGAGCGCAGAGAGAGAGGGCCTGTGACCAGAGGGACTCGAACTGAGTTATACTGTTCTGTTTTGTTGTCAATCTTTATAGCTGTTGTTGTTTCTACTGTTTGCCTTGTTAGATATATTAGTAAAGAACTGTTATTCCTATCCCCGTATCTTCTGCCTGAAAGCCTCTGATTTGCAACTATAATAACTAGAAAGGAGGGGGGTTGCATTCTCCATCTCAGAAAAAGGGGTTCTTGCCTTTCTTTAGCAAATACCTGTCTTTCAAACCAAGACAGCATCAAAGGATGCTGAGATCACTCAAAAACAAAGCTTATGCCGGCCTTGTGAGGGGACCAGGTAGGAAAGGCCATAGTTTGGGCATGCTCCTCAGTCCTATGTGGGGGTTGCAAGCACAATGAATTACTGACTCTGCAACAGTTTTCTAAATCACCTTGTCCAAAACACAGCAATCCCACTCTCTAAAGAATAAACAGACATGGCCTGGATTAAGACTGAACTGGCAGATGAGTTTCTGTTATAAAATCATACATTCTTTTTTTTTTTTTTGTCCAGTATTGGAACCCACAAAATTGAGAAGCCGAGAGAGACATCAGTGATGGATAACCAAAGTGGGGACAGGAGGCCCTTGAATACAGGTGGAGGAGCTGGGCAGTTTTTTCTGGTGAAGAGGCAGCAGGACCTGACCCAACAGCAGTCTACAAGTACTGATAAAGCAATTTCAAGGATGATGGACTCAAAACCTTCTTGGCAGTGCCTAGTGATACATTAAGGAGCAGTAACCACAAAGTCTGGAAGGGTCAAGGTGGAATACTGGGATGGTGCAGCCTTGACAGAAGTCACAAGATGACTGGGGGAATGTCTGGCCAAGGAAAGTGCTATGGCTCAGGTAGGCAGAGCCATGGCTAATCTCATTTTGTGTTGATCATCCATGTGGTGCTGGGAAGGGACCTCTGGAAACCCCCTACATAACCTCCCGTGGTCCCTTTCCATCAAAACTCTTGCAATTCTCTAACAAAGGTGTTACAATGTCTTTCCAAATGATACTTACCGCATGAACCTGGCAAGGGAATTCCTTCATGCCTTGCTTTATTGGTCCCTAACCTCTGGCCAGCCCATTTTACATGTACAGCAATGAGCCACTCCTTTTGAGACCAACTGAGCAAAAAGTGGTTGATCTGCAAATAAGGTGTTTTGGTTCCCTGGTCATGAAGTACCAATCAATTCCATGTTAACAGGCATTCTTCACTCTGAGGCTGAAGTGCTGTTCTGGAGATAGAGCGAAGATATAGCACAGAATTATGCTGACTTGCCAAAGGTTGCTTGGTGCAGGATGAACACATCAGGTACAGACAAGGCTGGTGGCTAGAGAAGGAGCAGGCAGTACTAGGGAAAGGGGAAGGCACAGGAGAGGAATATTACACATGTGCTGGCCCTCTGTAAGAATCTGAACCTGGGGACAGGAGAGACAAAGCATACATGTGAGATCTCAGCAGTGCCCACCAGTGCTATCCATGGGCAAAGGAGCCAGACTGAGGAAGAAAGGATGGAGGGTGGAGATGTGGGTTGGAGCAAGCAAGAAAGGATAAAAGGCAATGCTATGGAGAAGGAAGACCTGTTTCACTGGGAAGAGCACAGTATACTGGTCTGTGTGGGGCACTTGGAGGACCCCAGGAATGGGGTGGGTGTAATTTTGTGATGGAGCCCTGTGCCATGGCTGTGTTTAATCTACAAGTGTGCAGTGACAGGTGCATTCAGAGGACACCAGCACTGCCCAGTGGTGCTGCCTAGCAGATCTCCATGGCCAGTGGAAGAGCTGTACCGCTCTGGGGAGAGCATCTAGGGAAAGCCAGGAGGCATAAAGGGAACATGCCAGCCAGACAGCAAAGGACATCAGTGCCAGCTGCTGCCAGGACTTTTGCACAGGGCTATGCCAGCTTCTCAAGGGGCCTGGAAAGCAGTATGGCTGCATGAGGACTCCCCAGTACACAGTTAATCAGTCTGAGTCTCAGCAGAGCTAATTATCTTCAGCAGTGTTTCTTTTAGGACCACAGCATCTCTGCATCATCAGAGAGGATGGAATCAGCCCAGCATTTCCACCTTTCCAGGCAGAACAGCAGGCATGACACCACAGGCCACCAAAGCGAGGGTGCTGAGGTGGAGGAGGGACTGTGACTACTGCGCAAAGCCCTCGACACTGTGTGACCAGGAATAGGCATGTCAAAGAGGTCTGGTTGTGAGGAATTCCAATGGAAAACCCACCTCGGCTGGCTTTGCTCACTATTAACTAGTACTGGATCCGAACCTTGCCAGTTGCTCCATGCCAAGTTTCTCTCTGGGGAGGTGGGTTACCCAGCCCAAGCCCTGAGCCTGCTCCCAGCCCATCTCTTGGAGCACCCCTCTGGGGAGTGGCATTCCCTCCTTCCGGGCCTTCGGCCTCTCCCGCGCTTTTCTTCCATGCGGGGCCGCCCGCGGGCACCTTCGCACCTTGAGGACTTCGCGCCTCGGGCCTGGGCGGCAGCGCCTGCGAGGAGCGCGGCGCGGGGACGGGGCAGAGGCAGCCCCACAGCAGGGCCGGGCGGTGTGGAGCGGGCAGATTGCGGTGCGGACAGGTCCCGAGGCGGTGCGGACGGTGCGGGCAGTCCCGGGGCGGTGCGGGCCGGTCGCGGTGTGCCACGGGCGGGTCCCAGGGCGGGGCTCGGGTCCGGTTCACATCCGGGCAACGCTCGGCGGGCGCGGACGTGGAGCACGCGGGCGGGGCGGAGGCGCGCGGGGGCGGTGGCGCGGCCAATCAGCGCCGGGCTCTCATCGGTGCAAACAGGAGCACAATGGAGCGAGCGGCGGGCGCGCTGCAGCCAAGCTTGGCGCGAGCGCCGCGCGGCTGACGGGCCGGCCCGCCAATGGGCGGTAGCGCACGGCTCTGGACAGCCAATGGACGCGCTGCGGAGGCGGGCCCGGGCGAGGTTAGGGTGTCCTTGCAGGGTGCTGGGCTAAACTTCACCAAATAAAAGCTNCGGCCGGGGAGGGGGAAGCGGGCCCCCCCGGGTGCGGGGTGCCGGAGCCCGCCCGCGGGGCGCAGTTCCCCCCGGCATCTCGGCTGCGGTGCTCAAAAATATCAATAATTAAGTCTTTAAACTTGGCGGTCGGGGGGAAGCGGGTCCCTTTGCGCGCTGGGGGCCCCGGGGCGCGGGCCTCCCGCCGCCGAGCCAGGGCGCGGGGGGGATGCGGTGGAAGGGCCGCTTCCACCGCGCCGGGCCGTGGGCTCGTCCCTGTCACCGCGGTTCCGTCCCGCTGCGCGCGGAGCAGACACGGATCAGTTGTGACACCGCAGCCATGTCACAACAGAGGCATCGCAGTCACGGCGGAGCCGCGTCTCGCCGCAGTCATCGCGCCCGCTGCGTGTCGGCGGCCGCGCCGTGGGGTTCTCCTGTGCTCGCTAGTGGCGTTCACTGGCCGTGGAGGTGGATTTTAGGCTTGATCGATGAGGTTTGTAGGATGAAGGCTGTGAGAGACACGCACGCAAACAGTACTGGAGGAGGAAGCGAAATCGTCAGCTCTGGTTGCTGCTGCGGGGTTGCACTCGCCTGAGAGCGGGTCTCCCTCTGGTTATCCATTTGCCTGCTGACAACTACACTGAACTCCAGTGAAGTCTGGGACCGCGGGTCCAGGCAGGCTGCCTTAGCATACGCAGAGTTGGTTCTGCCTGGTCTGCTTCTGGCCTTTGATATGGTAGAGTATTTTGGTATTTTTGCTATGAAAAATGCTTGCTTTGTTTCTTCAGGGAGTTGGGATGCTTCTAGCCAAAAGCCCAGTATTTTTTCTTGTTTATGACCTGCTCAGGAAATGCAGCAAATGTTGTTGGGGTTGGAGAATGAGGGGAGACCGATGGAGGTGGTTGGCTGTGCTTGTGCAGTGTCCGGTGGGACTGGGCAGAAGCCTCCAGCACCCCTCAGCTGGCACGGGGCTCCTGGGGGGCAGACAGATGCTGTTGTCTTGTTAAATGTTTATCCCTGACCCCTTCATTTGCAGAGTATCTTTTTAAGTGCCGTGGGGTCAGTTGGATTAGAGTGTTGCCAGAGGAGAGGAAACACTGAGCTCTCAGAGAGTGTTTTCTCTGCTATGAAGTATTGCTGTTGATTTGGGGCCCTGTTCAGGTGATGGTATGGGAAGAGGTGCTCTCTTTCCTTTCCTTGCCCCTTGTTTACCTCCTTCATACAGGAGCTCCGCTGTGCTCCTTTGCAGAGAAATTGTAGTTTTGGTCAAACTGTTGAAGTATGAAGCAATAACAGCATATTTTGCTCTGGGAGTAAATTCTTCCTGGAGTAAATAAGAAGTTGTTTCTCTCCCAAGAATTTTGGCCTTGAGCTGGGTTGGTTTTGGTTTAGGGCTGCCCCTGCTCTCCTTTCCTGGAAATTGCTTCCTCTTCCACTACAAAGTAGAAATTTGCCTTTGGGCACGCTAATTCAGCCCATGTATCTGAATTGGTTCAGCTGCCTGTTCTTGCAGGTCCTTCAGGGGTGCTGGACAAACTGCTTCACTGCCTTCACTGCAGAGATGGGGGCAGTTGGGTGAAGCGCATTGAATGTTGCCCCTCGAGTGCTTCAAGCTGAAAAACACAGTAACTAGGAGAGCTGGATCCTATCAGAGTGTATGTGTGTGCCTTGTGCAAGAGAGCTGAAAGTACATGTTTTTATTTGTCAGATGAAAGCTGAAGTCAAGGAGAGGACTGAGAATTAGTGATCTTGGCTTGTTTGCACTTTGATGAAGTTTGAAGCCCACCTCGCAGCCATGGCTGTTTCTTACTGCCTGTTCTTTTATTCTCATTCTTCCCAGCAGAAACACAGGCTGCCCTGTCCCTGAGGAGGCAGTTGCAGCCCCTTGCTGCAGGCTAGTATGGGTACCCTGTGTGATTCTGACACTAAGGCAGCTCTTGCAGTGTTTATCCATGCTGCAGCTGCGAATAATGCACATCTCTCATGGAAGGTGCTGCCAGGGGCCTTGTTACTGTGTTCTGAGTGTTGCTGTCTAGTTTAGTAGTATATGCCTTTTTAATGGCTTGAATTTACCTCTTTCTCTGTTGTCCTGCATGGTGGCCTTAGGGGACCATGCTGCTTGTCTTTGAGCAGCTGGCCCTAGGTGTCCCGATGTTAGACCCAGGGGTCAGTGCTGTGGGTCTTTTTGGGGCCTGTTGATTTCTAGTGACTTGGTGGATGAGGCTCTCAGAGGAGTGTCTAGTTTTCCTGACTGCTTTTTTACTGCATTTCTTCAGCTTGAAGTAAATCTCTGCCTCCCTCTCCACCCTAAAAGTGTAATCACAATAATTTTTAAGATCTAGTCTTCCTTGAGTGACCTTTAATATTTTATCAAGAGTTTCTCCAAACACATCAATTTCTACAGGTGGATAATATAAAGAGTTCACTGCAGTGGTTTGTGTTATTTCAAGAGGGCTTTGTACAAGCATGTTAACTGATTTTGTGAGCTGGGTGACTTTGTGAGACTTGTTTTTTGAGAGGCTGCCAGAGCAGGCCTTTGTGTTTTGCTGTGGTGTCCTGGCCTGTCTGGGCTTTGTGCAGATAAGAGCTGATATCGTCCTCATCAGTGCGCAGGAGCTTACCCTCACCGAGGGGGAAGAGCTGCTCAGCCTTATGCTGAGAGCGAGCCCTTGGTGCGGGAATGCAGGCTCCTGTGTTGGGTCTGGAAAGCAGGCATGCGTGGGGAGGCTGCTCTGAGCTTGTCTTAAAGAGACATTGTCAAGCTCAGTGGCTGGATGTCTCACTGGGCCTTGGGGCACTTGAGAGGGCTTGTTTCATTGCTCCTGTAAGTAGCAGTGGATGCATTTCTCCGTGCTCATCCCCAGTTCCTGCTTGGGGCATTGAAGTCAGCCTTTGATGTTGGTGGTCCTACCCTGGTCTGTGGAAGCAGGGGCAGAGTGGTTGTTGATGGCCAACAAGTGCTGTCAAGGGGAGAGAAGGTGGTCAGGAGGATGAAGGGGTCTGTATAAAGTGGAGCAGCAGTGTTTGCTGCGGCAGAGTGTTAGTGACGTGCAGGGTTTGTGTGGTGGGTTCTCAGCACCTAAAAACCCATGAAAACAGAATTGCCCTTGACTGTGTGAGGTGTCATTGTATGTGCCTGTGCTGCCAAGCGTGGTGGCAGTTGGGACCAAAATCCTCTAAGGAAGTGCTGGGCCCTGCACAGCACCGTGCTGTGAGTGTCATGCTGGGCAATGCCTGTCCCAGCCTCCAGTGATCATCTGGCACCAGCCCCTGGTGGAATAATAGAGCTGGGGAAAACTGACCAACCTGGCAGCAAAAAGGGAAAAATGTGGTTCTCTGGGTGTCAGCTTGTGACATGAGGAGACTCTGATTTTGTTCCTAACGTCTCAGGCTGGTGCAATATGTTTTCCCTGTGATAGGACAATGCCTTCAACTTTCCCTTATATGGGAAAATCTGGGATGCAGCCTAGCAATCCGCCAATATGTGGCTAATAATTTTTAGCATTATTGTGTTGGATGTCCAGTCAGCCTAAGAATTAGAGTATACCTGAGACACTGTGGCTGGGCTTTAATACTTAAGGCCAGTCCCTGGCAGATAACTGGGGAAAGGTTGTGTCTGTGCTCTAGAGAATGCCTGAGCACAATTGGCTCTTTTGGAAGTCAGCTAAAAGCTGGGAGAGTTGTGCCTGACTGTAGAGCTCCTACTCTGTGGTCCCCTTGGGCCCAGTGCTTAGAGAAGTGTTGGGTTGTGTTAGTACCAGGTGGGAGTCATGGGAGCTTTTGACCCATCCTTTGTGTGAGGACCTTCTACTCTGTGGAGGAACTGCTGCCTTGAGGTGAAGGGTGCATGCTATTTCCATACTGCAGCCTGTTGTCTCCAAGGCATTCTCAGCCTGTAGTGAGTATAAATCTTGCTCTAACAGGAGCAAAACATTCTTTTTCAGTCCAGAAAAGAAAATGAGAGGCATGGGAACCAAGTCTTAGTCCCTCTTAGCTTTTTGTGTGGGCGCTGGAAATGTGCTTGCAGAGGCGTGTTGGGTATGGTTCAAGGAGCGTGGATGTTACTTTGAGGGTGAGATGTTGGCTTGGCCGTGGGGTGCCCATCATATTTTCCAGCCCTGGTTTCCCCTTGAGGGGTGCTACTTTATGATCTTATCAACGTCTGCCCTCTGAGGTATAGCATGCGTTCTGCAGGCTTGCTTTTCCCAGACTTTATGCTGGTTGTTTTGGGGTGGTTTGTTTTACTGTGGTGTTTGGGAATTTTTTTGTTTGTGTTTTTCCTGGTAAGATTAAGTTTAGATCTCTTCTGGTGAAGTTTTCTGACACTTGTCTGGTTCTCTCTGCCATTTGGCTCAGTTGTGATGGGAAGTCTGGGTTGAAATGCAGGTAGTTCATTGTTTCCTTTTGGGGTGACTGCTTAAAGCAGGGAAAAGTTATGCTTGTCAGTGTTAATTTTCAGAGTATTTTCTAAATGTTTCTATAAAATTGTGGGATCTGTGGAGCCCTGCTTTGCATTAGAGTGGCTGTATCAGGGGTCAGGTTGGTGTTACTCTAGGCCCCTGAGCTGGCTGCGTGTCCTGTTAATGTGCCTTTGGTTACAAGGGAGTGACAGGTAGTGAATGGGCAAGGTTGTTTCGTTCACTATCTGATGTCGTCCTAAATTACTTGTTTAAATTACAGCCTGGGAGCTCTGGCACAGGAAAATAGGTGGGAAGGGCATGAGCATGTGTGGGGGACCCCAGCCAAAAGCCTGTGCAGAGGCCCGGTGGGGAAGGCTGGATGGGGCCGTGTCCCCGTGGCTGTCAGCAGACCTGTGTGGAGAAAGAAATTATTGCCTTTAGTGTTAAAACACCCTGGGATGTAAGACCCCCCCCACCTCTTCCCCCAGGAGATACTTCATTTGCATTTCTTTGGAGGCAGGAGCAGGACTTTAGCTAATTGAGGGACTTCAGCTACCAGCCCCTCCCCTTTAGCAACTACTGTTGGGAGTTGTGCTCCCTCTCTATTGCGCTGGAAATAGGTATTTGTTTTATGGACATAGTTACATTTTGCACTTCAGTTTACACTGTATAGCTGCCTTGGCGGGTGAATTCCAGCACTAGCAATTAGTTACATGCAGGAATGAGGGTGCTGCAAAGTTACAGGGGACTTCCACTTCTTTGATGTATCGGTAGGTGAAATATTGGTTCTTTAAGAAACGTTAATGCCTTGTTATATATGTGCATCGAGGCAGAATTAAAGTTAGTCCTAGATACAAGAATAAACGTTAGTGCTTTGCTATAGATGTGCTGTGAAAGCTACTATTTTTGTGTGAGTCACTGCTTTGAGTTCTCTAGGTCTTGTGCATGGAGCACTTTTAACCCTCAATCTTTCATTTGCTTTGGTTGAACTTAGAATACTTTTAGCTAAAGTGTTCGATGTCTGTTAGTAGAGGATCTGAAAAGAGCCATTTTTGATTACTTCTTTAAATGCCTGGTGCATCCTTGCTGTACTCTATGCTTGCTTAGCCTCGGAAGAAGTGCATTCGCACACCCCATTGCTCCTATTTGTATGCTTCCCTGCTTGTTGCTTTAGGGCAAGCAAAGCCCTGTTTCTCAGTGATCTTTCTCAGTCCCTGCAGGGTGCCCCTCACCAGAGTATCTGAGCCTTTCCCGGCATGCACTTTGGTGCATACATAAAAGCAGGTTTCTCTCCTCCACCGCAGACAGCAGAGACTGTGCTGTGTTTGCTGCGCAGTGATGTTGCGGGGAGGCTGGCTGAAGCAAGGCTTGTGCTTTCTGTGAAGGTGCTGAGGTTTGTGGTTGCAGATTTGTGGGCCAGTCACAGTGACTTCTCTACCTCCTTGCTCTGGAGGGTGAGAGTTTCTGTCAGAGAATAAAGTCGCTGGTTTGGAATTAGGCCAGTCCCACACTGTGCTTTGAGTGTGAGGACCAAAGTCCTGAATCTTGAAGGCAAAGGAGGCAGTATGTCACTGTGGGCACAGGTTCTTTGAGGCTTTGGTAGTTGTAATTTCAATTCAGGGCCCTATTCAAGGGCCCTGAATTGAGGTGTGACTTTGCAGGTTGTAGGAGCTACGTGTTCGAATAGGTCAGATGTGTGCCCACATCTGACAGGGCATGCAGTGTGTGGGAATGTGGTTATCTGCAGATGCTGTTCTCTGGTTTCTAGACAGGCTCTCCACTGGCTGCTCTGCTGAGTGAGGCATGGCATTAGGGCTGAGGACAGTGTCCTTAAACCCTTTCCTGGATCCAGCTCTACTTCCTGCTCTTTCTGTCACCCTTAGCTAAAAGAGAGAGACCAACACAGAGCAGAAGCGGATTTCTGGATGCAACTGCGTTGTATGATTGTTCCTCCAGAGATGCCTGCTGCAGGAAGGGTTTAGAATATGGGTGGCTTATCCAAGTACAGAGGGAGAAGAGATGTGGAAACCATTCTGCTTTGGTCTTCGGACAGGTATGTGCAGTAAGAGTGGGCTAGGACATGGGTCTGTGGGAACTGTGCTCTCCTGCTCTGTCTAGGGTTTACTTACCTGGCTTCCACGTTGCTACATGTCAGAGGAGACTGATGTCTACAGACCTGCCAGGCAAACAGGGACAAGAGTTTCTCAGTGGCTTGATGCAGCTGATGCTGTATGCTTGCCTGCTGGCTGGCTGACCCCATGACAATGGTGCTGGTTGGCCAGGAGCATCCAGGGTATCATCTCTATCTATGCTCTGGATGAATGCAGCTTGAGTCCAAGAGACATCCACAGCAGCTCTGCCTATGTGCTGTTGGAAGAAGCTTGGTATGCTCTGGTGTTGCAGTTCTGTTTGGAAAAAAGGACTCTGCAAAGATGGGACTCTGCAGCCAGCGTTAGTGACAGTGGCTTGGCATAATCTAGCAGGAACCTCTCCTGCCCATGTGTTCCCTACTCGTGCAGCTGTGGCTCTCCAGCCTGGCAAGGTTGATGCTCTCTTCACTGTTCCCTGAGCTGGTCTCTGACTAACGGGCTTTATGAGCTGAGGCAGGAAGGGACTACCTCTCCATATGTGCTTTTGGTAGCATTCTACTTGCAGTATGTCTGGGCAGGCCTTTGTATGCTCACCATTTAAAAGAGCTAGCCAAATGTTTAGTATAGGCAATTAAAGCATTGCCTATAGCTGAGGAGCTGGCATCATTGAACCCCAAGGATTTGCACAAGAGGAATTGAAGAATTTCTCTTTGGCACTGCTCTCAGCCTCCCATACTTAAGTCTTTCTTGGGATGGTGTAAAAGACAAATGCAAGGAAACAGATGATTGAGAAGAATGTCTCAATACAGATGGCATCTGAGCTCTGGAGACTGTTCTCTCAAAGTACCTTCTCAGGCCTGGGCAATAGCAGATTTTGTCTGTTGCTATTTTGGAGTGAGGTTTGCTAGATTTTGTGAGCTGTGGGACCTTCCTACAGCATACAAAAACACTGAGTGTGGTTAATTGGGATATTATCTTCCTGGGTGCTGATGAACAGCTTGGCTTCCCCAGTACCTGGCCCTGCTGCAGGCAGGGGTCGGCCAGCCAACCTTTCTGCCCTGCCCTGGAGTGGGTGGCCTGGGTTTGCAGTGCTAGCAGGAAAGGTGCAGCCTGTGTGGGTGCAGGAGCCCTTTTCCAACAGGGCAGCATCAATCAAGGGGCCTCTGTAAGCTCGTGTTGGAGCTGCCCTGTGCTTGGAGAGTGAGCAGTGTAGCAAAATGTCCTTCTGCTCCTGGGGATCGTTTCTATGCCACAACCCCCCAGCCTTCACTGTGTGTGAGAGCACAGACAAAGCTCACCTTCCTTTATCACCTGTTTTTTGAGATTCCTAGGACCAGGATGCAATGCTGCCTGGCCCAAAGAGCTGCTCACTTAAAACACACTAAGATGTACCTTGGGGTCAGCCTTCAGTGCTCGTGCTCACAGGCTGTGGTCTGAGATGTGGCCCTGGTAGGCAAAGCAAGGCTGGCCCTGAGCTCCCTTCAGGCACTGTACACCCCTTGCCACTCTACCACCTGTGCACAGGTGAGGCATTTGGCAAAGCAGTGGTGTCCATCCTGTTGTGAGGACCTGGAAGCGTTTAAAATGATAACTCTGTTCCTGTGGCCCAGCTGCTGGTGACTTGGCCACGTTTCATTCAGTTCCTTGAATATTTCCTTGGGCACATTCCCGTGGGCTACTCATTAGATGAAGCAGGAGGTTGTCTGGAGGGCACCAACTTTTTCTTTCACTCATTTTCTTTACTGTGGTTATAGCAGGAGAACAATGGGGAATGCCTTATTCAGCAGGTAGCAGGAGCAAACAGGGATGTGGAGACATCAGGTGTATGACTGGCAGGAGTAAGAGTGGAGGTCTGTGGCAGGGAGCTTCAGTTGGAGCAGACTGACAGAAATTCCTGAGGAAATTACTTTCAGCATGACTGGACTGTGCCATGGGGTCTCCATCACTATATGGGGCTGTGGCCAGTGCTGCTGTGCCTTCTCAGCATGTCAGATGTGTCCTTCAGATGTGTCTACAGCCAAGTCTTGAGGTGCATTGCATTTGTTCACCTTCTCAGTAGCCTTGATGTAAATACTGATTTTTTTGTCTCTATTCTAGCATTAGAAAATAGAGACACAAAGGGTTGTGATTGCCTCTGAGGAGCTGTTTGCAGTGTGGCAAAGCTCTTTTCTGACACCTTGAGTTTGCTGTGTAGGATGTAAACAACAGCAAGAGGAAAAGATCTGTACTTTCAGGAATGCCATCTCATTTTTTGGCCATCTGCCTTGGGATAGTATGAGTTTGGTGCAGTTTGGTGTAAAGCTCTCAAACCTTATAAAATGTTCTTTGAATTGGCTAGCTGTCAAGGTCTACTGGTTGGGTTGGCTTTTGCACACCTTTCTTACTAATAAAGGTTAAATTACGTGCCTGATGGCTTCTTTGTAGGGACAGGGACCTTGGAAATGGACTTGGACAACTAAGGGAAGCTTTGAGCGCTTGTGTGAGACCTAAAAGACAGCAGGAAAATGTGCAAAGTGCACAGGGTGCTGGTTTTTGCTGAAACCTCTGTATCCCTCCTGGCAGCTGGAGAGTGGTTGGATGTTTTGCCCTGATGCAAGAAGCCTCTGAAGCAGCTGATAGTAACCCCTGTGCTCCCTTGAGCCCGGTAATTGATCAGAGGCTTTTTTCTTACGCTACTGGGAAGTCTGGCTCCTCATGACTGCTGGCCCAGGAAGCCAGCAGGAGCTAAGCCTACACATTCTCTCTCTACCCAGGGGTAGCAGCCAGGCACTTCAGGGAAGAGAGCCTGCTTCCAGCACTGAATGTTTCCTCAGAGCTCCTTTGCTCATTTCCATTTAAATGTAGCTAGGCTTGTGTTGTCACTCTGACCAGAGGCTCTCCACAGCCTCCATGGCAGCTGAAGCACACCTGCCTTGTCATGCAAGGCTCCCTGCCTTGTGGAGGGACTTGGATGGACTGTCCCAGGCTACGAGGAGTTGCCCACCAGGCATTTTTTGATTGCCAGCAAGCTGGTCATGCCACTGTGTTGAGCTGCTGTGAGCAGTGAGCTTCTGACTCCCACAGGCCAGGAGAGGGGTTCTGAGCTGGCTGCCTCCAGCCTGCAGCAGGATGCCAGAGGGGTGGGACAGCTGTGGAAGTGACACTTAGCCATGGGCTTTTTTGGCTTCTGGAGCTCAGGACTTTCCTGTAGCGTGTGGATACAGATACTGCATTTTCCTTATTTTAAAGTAGGAAATTAGGTACTGGGAGTGTGATAGAAGAAGTGGGAAAGCTTTATGGCCACTGTCCACTGTCTGTTCCCTGGACACTCCATTCATGTCCTTTCTTGTTGACTTTCTGGTCAGTATGCTTGGAGTAGTGAATAAAGTAGAAGGAAGATTTGGCACTGGTGATGGAGGAATGGCTTGTTAAGATTTGGCAGACAGAGCAGTTGATTTGGGCTGTGTGGTGGCCTGGACTGGATGCCACACTGGAGTGTGTTTTTGTTTAATGGGTAGCAGAGATCTGGAAAGTGCTGCATCAGTAATGTGCAATGGGCTTTGCTGATGTGTCAGGAGCTTGAGCTGGGGATGCTCTTGACAAGGCACATGAATCGTGCTGGTGGGATACTGCTCTGCAGGAAGCCACTGTGGACCCTTGTGTGTGCAGGAGTGCTGCACTTGTTCTTGCACACCTGTGCACCCTTGCCCATGAAATTGTGCCTCTTGGCACTGAGTGTGGTCAAGCACCTGTCCCTGTGGGAGCCCAGCCTGCTGAGTGCCAGCTACAAGCCTGGGCAAGCTGGGGCTGTCTCCTTTCTCTCTTGACTGCATAGGTGCTGCACTGTAGAGATTTGGTTTGGTTTTCCTCTGGGTTTTTTTTGCCTTGCTGATATTGAGGATTAAAATCCACTGCCTGAGGCTCATGAGCAACTATTTGGAGTCAGACTCTTGGCCAGCAGATCAGAAGGCAATGGATACAGTAGGTTTGAGAAACCTATCTAGCTCCTGGTAGCTCCTGCATACCAGGGTGGCAGGATGATGATGTGGTAAAGGGCACACAGATGATGCTGGGTGCATTCCCATGATGGGGAAGGGGGTACAGCTGGCACTGGGTGCATCCCCACGCTGCAGACAGCCACCTTGCAACTCCTGTGCCACTTGGGAGTAGTGTGTCCCCTCATTTTGGGCTGTTCATGAAGGTGATGGGGGAAATACATTTTATGATGAGCTCAGATGTGGTTTCCCTCTCTTTAGGAGCAAGCTGGAGTGCTTTGTGTGCATGTTGGATGGCCAGGCATGGCTTTGTGTTCATGATGGGCCTTCACTGAACAAATGGAAGGAGTTTTAGCCGTTATACTGCTTTCTCTTCCCTTGTACTGTTTGTCCCTGCTCACTGCTGGCTCGCTGGACTCTGAGCGAGCCCTCAGTTCTCAGCCCTCTGGCACTGTGCAGCTGCTGAAGGTCATTGTGGTTATGGTCTTGGGTTAGGAGCTGCATTTGAAAACCCTCCAAAAAGGAGCTATTGCTGGTTCTGTCACGTGAGCTTGTCATGAGAGTCATGAAGTGCAGCTGACTGAAGCTGCATTACCGGGGGCTGTATCCAGCCTGTGTGTACTCTCTTGCTCATTGGGTGCCAACAGAGCATCCTCTGTGGACAGGCAATGACATGAGCCCAGGTGTCTCCCCAGGGTCTCTGATGTGGCTGTCTCTGTAGGGCTGAGAGCTTGGGAACAGAGTATTGGTGTTGAATGGGCTTTTTGGAGGGGAATGCTGTGCAGCGTCACCATATTCCTTTTCCAAGGGAGCAAGTGGCAAGAAGGTTTTGGTGATTTATTGCCTGCCTGTCAAAGTCTTGTCTGTTTGCCTGTGGCGTGGTGGAGTTGGGTGTCCTGGGAAGGTACTGCAGGTTTGCAATGTGCTTTTGGTGTCCTTATCAGCAGAACTCTGGGCTCCCCTGGCCCCACAGAGAACACAGTTCCTTTCCCCCCCAACTTCTTTTGTTAAAGATTAAAATATTTTGAGAACAGAAAATTGCTTGCAGCATGGCTGTGTGCCTTGGGGTTGGCTGTTGGTATGATGCTCTGCCTGTCCTGGACATTTGTACCTGCCTGATGCATGTTTGCTCCCTTACTTTGGCTTATTTGGACCTCTGTGTGCTCTCCTTTTTCCCCTTGCTTCCTTCATCGTGCTGTGTGTCTAGCTCAGGAGTGTGGGGCCTATGCAGTCTTCCCCCATGGTGCCATGGAGTGTTATGGCAGCTTTGAAATGCAGACCACTTGGCTGCTTGGCAAAGCGTCTCCAGATGGGATGCTGAGGGAGTCTTGTTTTCTGTAGCTGTGTAAGCAGAGCTGGGAAGCTGCTTCTCCACAGCCTCTGTTTGGGAAGGAGAATGTATGCTGTGCTGCCTGGCAGTGAGCTTGTAGACTCCACAGCCCCCTGCATCGCTGCTGCTGCTCCTCTCATGCTGAACTACTGGGTTATTTTTAACTTGGAAAAATTACAACCCGCGATTGGCATTCTGTACCCCCAGCGGAGGGCTGGAGGCAGGATGTGGGGGAGGCACTGCGGAGGCTGGAAATGCGGCTCGCCGCTCCAGCGGGCCCGTTTCCAGGGGCTCGTGCCCCCCGCAGCCCTGTGCCTGCCGGGCTGTGCGGCGAGGCTGCTTCTCGCTCGGCACGGATGGAGCTTCAGCCTGGATTCCCATGGCGAAGGCACAGAGCAGCTGCAGACATAAACAAATCCTGCTGCAGCAGGCTGTGATGAGAGAGCTGTGCTTTGCCTGCCAGGCTGCTTGCGTGACAGCCTGCATACAGGTAGCTGCTGACGGGGACTGGGCCCCTCCTTCAGAGAGTATCCTGCAGAAATGCTCTGGGGTGATGGGAGTGTGCTGAGGAGGAGCAGCCAGCCGGGTTGCTGTTTTGCCCACTGGAGGAGGCTTCGCTCCACCATGCAGCCCTCCCTAATTCAACTTGCAGAGAGCTGTTAGGGAGGAGCCAGGGAGAGAAGTGTCACTCTTGCGCAGTGGTTCTCTTTCACCACTCCCCTAGCTCTGCCTCTAGTGTTTTGCAGGCAGTTGTGTTGTCAGTGTGTGTCTCTCCTGCCTGGAACTCCCCGAGTGATGGGAGCACCTCCCTAAATCCACTGGCAGGGAGATGTTTCTGCAGAGCCTCTTTTCCACGCAGCCCTCAGGAAGGTAGTTCCCTGAGTCCCTCTAGATTGCAGCAGACACTCAAGTTTCAAGCTCTGGCAGCTCTGCTGGCTGAGATGTGCCTGTGCAGCCCTGCTTAGGAACAGGAATTGATAAGGTAGCAAGGCTCAAACAGCCTGCAGCTGGAGGACTGCAGCTGTGTCTCTTTGCTATTTGGTCTCAGAGAACACTGTTGGTCAAGCGAAGCAGAAGAAGAACAGTGCAGATTCCAGGTTCTGCACTTGGTCTGTCCCAGCCACACCTTTGAGTTTTTTACTGCTGCTCACCTGTAATGTGGGTGCATCAGGTGGGCAGGGTGGCTGATGCTTGGATCCTGCTTGGTTGTCTCTGGGTTTGCTGTCTGCTTTACCAACTGCAAAGCTATTGAGGAGGTTCCTCTGTTGGGGAGGTGCTGCCAGGGCCTGGAGCCTTCTGTTCCAGCTTGCCTGGGAAAGCCTGCCAGATCCTATCAGTTCTGATCTGTCATCTGCTACTCCATAGCTCTCTTAATGGTTGGCCAGGAGTAGCAGGGGAACACAGCAAAACTCTTGGCAAGTCATGGCCAATCCTGATGTCCCTCAGCTGACTTCAGGCAGATGCAGGCACCCTTCCTGGCTCCTTTGGGAATGATTCTCATTTGCTTGTTGTGGCTGGTCTCATACACCCATCCCATTTGGTATGACATGCTTTGGACAGTGAGCTGGTGTGAGGCTCTCTAGGCTGTGGGATGACACCCATGGCGTGGGGTATACCATGAGATACTAAGGCTGTTCTCTGTCTCTGACCTCAAATCAGGACTCTGAGAGTTCCTGCCAGAGCAGCATGGGCAGGGTCTCAGCTCTACAAAGGCCTGATGTGATGCCTGACCCTGGTAGAGAAATGACAAAGCTCACATCATCACTGTATCATAGGGGATGGCTACTGTCTACTTCCTTTCCTCAAGGTTGTAGGGTTTGTTATCAGGCATGAGACACTGCTCTGTGTTTGATCCAAGGGCTGCTCCCACAATGACAGCAGGTGGGTGAAGAGCAGAGCAACTTTTGGGCAGCCAGGGCCAGAGTAGCACCTCTTCTCCGAGAGAGCTACTCTGCAGCTTATGTGAGGCAGTGGGGTGTCCCCACTACTCCAGAATGGTGTGAACACACAAGGACAGCTGCTGACACTGGCACAGGGATTGGTGTGTGGAGCAAAAGACAGACCAGGACTCTTTGCTTGGAAGTCTGGCTCCTGAAAGCTCTCAGTTTTCCCGTTGCCTGGTGCTCTTTGTTGCTGCCTTGTGTCTGGCAGGGCTGAGCAGGGCCCTTTGGGAGCTGCCTGCAGTTCTTATTCCTAAGACTTCTCATCAGTCTGTACTGTGACCTCTGCCAGTGTTGTCAGGGCAGGTTAGTACATCCTCAGGTACCAGAGCAGCAAGGCAGTGTTGAGCCACCCAACTTCCCCTAGGCTAGCTGCCATCCATGAGCCTGGCTTGCTACTGGGCAGCAGGTTTGGACCTGGCATCCCTAGTATCTTTTCCTTCAGGGTGTGCCCAAGCACTGGGGAGATGCAGTACTTCTTGAGGCTCATCAGCAAAGCAGACCTGTTTGTCTGAAAATCAGTAATTTCATAGCATGGCTATGCAATTCTTTATCTTCCTGCTTGTCCTGCAGGGCTGCATACAAAGTGCTGTGCCTGTTTGAGATCTGTATTTTCAAGAGATCCTTCTTGTGATCAGAACTAGAGGAGGGAGGAGAGAGAAGGGCTGCATGATGTTGAGGCAGTGAGTGAGGCTTGCATCCCTCACCTTGAAGGAAGTGTCACCAGAAGTCTGCTGATAGGTGGAGGTTGGGCACTTCTTGCTACATCTGTCTCAAAGGAGCTGCTTGCGGTGGGACCTTGTCCTTGGCACCTCCCCTCCCTGAGCCTGCTTTGTGCGTGCCAGGTGCTGCTCCTGCACCTGTGAAGGGGAACCCTCTGGCTGCAGGGAGCCAGAAGACAAGGTCATTCTGGAAAGTGTGCATCTCCAGTGGGCTAGTGCTAGGTAGTTTGGGGGCTGAGTGAGGATGTGTGGAGCTAGGTGTACTGTATTAGAGCACTTCTCTGGTTTGTAATAAGCAGAGGGGTCTCCAGCCTGAAGTGTGAGGCTCCTGTTCCTCTTGAATGTCACTGATGAGCCACTAAGGGGTGCTTCCATCTGCTGTGTAGGAAAAGGAGCAGGAAAAGCTGCTGATGTCTAAATCAAAGAATCATAGAGTAGAATAGGTTGGAAGGAATCTTAGGTTACCTAGTTCCA
The DNA here is from genome assembly GCA_013397075.1 of Rhabdornis inornatus. NCBI lineage: Eukaryota > Metazoa > Chordata > Aves > Passeriformes > Rhabdornithidae > Rhabdornis > Rhabdornis inornatus. The sequence continues at coordinate 113,879 of VWZS01009092.1, forward strand.
ACCTCTCTGCCATGGGCAGGGACACCTTCCAGTAAATGCACTTTTAGCTCAGGGTGGACAGCTGAGGCATGGACCCCAATTTGTGTTTGTGGAGTGTTGTGTGTCTGTAGCATCATTATGTGGTCCTGGCTGCCAGTGTGCCCTGACTTTCCAGGAAGAGTGTCTGCTGGAGAACCTTGTCACCTCAGCAGTGGTGCAAGGCAGACTGTCATCCCACTGGACCCAGCTTGCTGTGCTTCAGGGGATCAGGGACTCTCAATTCTGGCCTGGGACCTGAGTATTCAAGACACCTGCTGAGAAGCAAATGTGATCCCTTTGCTGGATTTTTATCAGTTCATTGAGATGTGGGGTGTGTGTGTGTGTGCAGGGTGCTGAGTGGCTTGGTTGTGTGATTGAATGTCTGCCACAGGTATGGGCTGAAAATAAGAATTGAAGTGTATTGCGTGGAATCTCCTCTGGAGATACCCAGAACCTCCCTGGACACAATCCTGTGATACCTGCTCAAGCAGAAACCTGCTTTATCAGGGGACTTGGACAAGATGATCTCAAGAGATCCTTTTGAATTCCAACCATTCTGGAATTATGTGTAGTTGTGTGTGTCTGCTTACATATTTGCAGTGTCTAAGGCTCTTTCCTCATTCTGCTCTTTGCTGCAGCAGCTTTGGAGGAATTTGAGTGCAAAATTCCTGTTTAGCCAGGGCAGAGAAAGAGTGCAGATTTTCCGAATGGGTTGTCACCAGTGTTTTTGGCACATAGGTGGACGTACCCCACACAGGTCTGTGGGTGCCCCTTGACCTTCCAGAGGTGGCTTGTGAGCTTTGCTTCTTTTTGAATCCCAGGTCCTGTTGTGCTTGGAGAAAGCCACATGCCCCTTCTTATTTGTTCTTCTGAAGGGCATCATTAAGGACCTGGGGTGTTGATTTTTGTTTCAACTGCATTTGTTTCCTAGCTGCAGCCTGTTTCCACAGATAAAATCAGTGCTTTTTCCCCTTTGGAGAAGGCTGTCACCTGCCTCTTGCAGGCAACTGAACAAGGCACTGGTGGTGCAGGAATGTGCTCTAGTAAAGTAAAAAAAATTGCTGCTGTACTGAATGAGACGTATTCTCAGGTAAATGCCATTAGTTTCTGCAGATTCTGAGACCTCTGCTCTGTCTGGGTTTGTGGCCCTTTTGCCTGTTGGTGATCAGCCTATGGACATGACCTACAGGGACAGACATGGCTGTGCTGGTGTTGCCTCAGGGCAGCTCTGGGGCTGAGCTGGCCTGGGGGAGCTTCTGAGCTGCAGCCAAGGCATGTGGGCATGTACATCTGTGCTGTGGGTTGTGGGACCTGGGGGCACCTGAATTGTCAGAGAAGAGAAGGGAGGACAGGGCTTGAAGATAATATAGACCATGGAAGGAAAGGCAAAACAAAATTAGGACTGCATTCAGAGCTGCTGACTCCCACCTTCCTCACCGTGCTGCTGATGAGATTTCCCTTCAGGAAATGAAAGTTGCTCTTCGGATAAAAGCTATGAATAAAACTTCCTTTCTGAAGTGCCTTGATGTGTCTGTGATTGAGGGGCTGTTGGAACATCTTGAGACAAAGAATGCTTGAAGGGATGTTGGTGAAAGTCTGCAATGGGAGAATGCCAGAGATTGCACTTAGAGATTGAACTTTGTGTGTCTGAAGTCATCTGTGGGCCCAGTCCCTGGCAGTGGTTGTGTGGGGGTTTTGAGAGCACGTGCAGATTTTGGAGAGGGAAAGGCTGAGTTAAGTCTGGATGTGTCCCCAGGGGCAAGATGGGGTAGCCCCTGACTGTGCTGTGTGCCTTACTGTTTTTGGGGGCTGTTTGACAGTTTCCTGTGCACCATAGAATCAAAGTAGTTTGGAAAAGGCCCTTAAGATCATTGAGCCCAACTGTAAACATAGCACTGCCAAGGCCACCACTCAACCATGTCCCCAGGTGCTAAAGCCCTATGTCTTTTAAATCCCTCTGGGGATGATGACTCCAGCACTGCCCTGGGCCGCCTGTGCTAGCACTTAACAACCCTTTTGGTGAAATTTTTCTTAATTTCTAACCTAAACTTCCCCTGGTGCAACTTGGGGCCATTTGTTCATATCCTACTACTTGGTAGAAGAATCCACCTGGCTCCACCCTCCTGTCAGGGAGCTGTGGAGAGTGAGAAGGTCCTCCCTGAGTCTCCATTTCTCCAGGCTAAACAACCCCAGCTTCCTCAGCCACTCCTCATCAGACTTGTGCTCCAGATCCTTCCCCAGCTCTGTTGCCCTTCTCTGGATGTGTTCCCTGAAGGTCTTTCTTGTCACAAGGGCCCAACCACTGAATCCAAGCTCCATCCCCCTGCATCATTCTCCACAAAGTGGTCATCCTGTTGGAACCCTGAGAACTGGTGCTATTTGACTGACCCTCACCTACGTGTATGTGTTCTTTTGCAAGGAGGAACGCCTTTTTGTCAGGTATTTTGGTGCTAAATGGAATTACATTGGGGATGTAGCCTTTTTGGGGGATGCACTGCAAAGACCAGACGGAGTTTGAGATGTGAGAGCCCACCTGCAGAGTCTCCTAAAAGGCGAGTAGGATGTAAACTGAGAGCAGCTTGAATGGTGCAGAGGCATCCCCTTTCCTGCTCTTGGAATACATAACCCATGGGCACGGTCCTCTTTGCTTGTTAACACATGCTATGTTTTCAGCTTGCTGGCTGTGGAGACTATTGGATTTGTGGGCCCGTCTAATTACAGCTCCTTTCCGCAAGATATGTTTTAATGTAATTCAATCTTAGGTGGTGTTGGTGCTCTTTGTGAAGTTCCTCTGTGCAGCTGGAATAATCCTTGTCTGGCTCTCAGTGTTTTGCAGTGCAAATCTGTGCAGTGCCTCAGGCTGGCTCTTTTTAAGATTTCAACAAAAATGGGTGTTGTTTTTGAGAAAGAGGTTACAGGTTTTTGATCTTTTACCCGTCCTTGTAAAAATTCAGCCAGCCTCAGCACACCATCAGCCTCTGAAAACAAACATTTGATTTTTTTAAAAGTTTTCGTTGTTGCTCTATTCTATTCCCTTTGCACCTGAATGAAGGAGAGCAGGAGCCTGACACCATGTTGGAGGTTAGGATTTTTCCTTTTCTTTTTCTTTCGGGGAATTTTCTCCCATTTGTTGCTTTAGAGATGATAACGAGGATACTAAAGAGAGACGAAAGTGGCCGGAGATGGGGGGAGGGGTGCAGCTGGCTGTAGGGCTCTCTCTCGGGAAGGGCAGAGATACTGGGAGATTTTGGGTGTGGGACTGGGCTCAGCTCCTATCTCACTCTCTTGCCCTCGGGATCAGAGGTGAGACGGGCAGGCTGCTGTTGTGGGCAGAATTTGCTGCCACCGAGGAGTTCTGTCCTGCACTGCTTTCTGCTCACCGTGGGTGAGCTTCTGCTCGCCAGAGAANGCAGCGCCCCTGCCGGCTGTGCCCGGAACTGCACCCAGGGGAAGGTGCCCGCGGCCGGGACAAGGCTGGGACTGGGGCTCTGCCTCTGCTCGGGGCTGTGCCGGGGCTGCTGTTTGTTTGCCTTGTTATACACACACACACTGGGAACCAGCTGCTGCTCCTTCTCCCATAGCTCTGCCTGAAAGCCCCGTCATTTCAAAGTTAGAATAATCAGAGGGAAGGGGGTCATGTTCTCCATTCCAAGGGAGGTTCACACCTTCTTTGGCAGACACCTGTCTTTCACACCAAGATACACCACCACAGGCTTTGTGTTGCCTTAAATGGAGAAATGCCTTTTTTTTGAAACCTTGTCATCGTTCTTCTCCTGAGCCTGGGACATGAACCCCCAGGCATTGCACAAACATTGCGTGGGTAAAATTTTCTCCCATCCTAAGTGTTTGGCAGCTACGTTCTAGCCCTACTCCAATAGCAGCTCTCATCCTTCAGTCCTGTCTCTAGCCTTCCTTTAACTTGGGAATGGGTGGACATGGCCTTGAAGCCATGTAGGCAGACTTGAGACTTTTTCTAGCATGGTTCTCCTGCCATTTCCTTCTGGTCATCCCTTCCTGGCTCTGCCTGCAGTCCCAGGCTTTCTCTCAACCCTAGCTCTTCCTTTCTGGGGAAGCTCTAGAGAAGGCTACTGAGCCATCTTCCAGGCCCAAGGTTTCTCTAAGCTGCAGTCTCTTGGCAGGCCCCCACTTTGCTTTGGCAGCCCATTGTCATTCCTGTTTCGGTTGTATGTCAAGGCTTCTTCTGTCCAGCAGTGTTACTCTGAACCTCATTTTTAGCTGAACTTTTTGACGAGAACTGCTGTACAAAAGGTGATTCCCAGACGAGGGCTTCTAACAAACGAAAATAATCTTTGGCATACCATTTCTAATCCTGTTCCAAATGCAACCCTAAGCTTTCGCTTTCTGTCAGCCTTAGCTGTAGTTTTTGCTTTCCATCTGAGCCTTAGAGCTGCAAATTCAGATAGAGTTCTTCCAGCCCATGTATCTTGGCAGCCCCCACTAGGTTTTGGCAGCCCTTTTCCTGCCACAGTCCAAGTGCAGCTTTAGGTTTTGTCCCTCTCACAGCCCTAACCCTAATCCTGGCATTGGCTCTCATATTTCCACAGAGCAATTGAAAAGGCCCCACAACCATTGCTTGGATGAAAACTGACCCAGCCCAGCTGTCCTGCCAGCTCCTGCTTGGCTTTTGAAGCCCCAGCTCAGCTGTAAGCTCTGGCTTTCACTCAAGCCTCTTATTTTTTGTGAAGAAGTTCAGGGAAGATCCCTAACCCATGGCTCACACCAAAGCTTTCACTCTGGGCTGCTCCCACTTGTCTTTGGTCCAGCTTTGCTCCAGCAGTAACACCAGGCATTTTGGTTCTGAGCCTGACCCCGTGTTTGCCTGTGGACTGTGAGGAAGGGGTGTAAGGAAGGACCTGCAGCCATTTCCTGGCTGAAGGCATCCCACATGGGTCTCTTGGCAGCCCTTCTCCCCAGGTGTGGTGTAACCTTTCCTTTCAGTCCAGACCCTGACCTGAGCTGTTTTCCAGCTGGACTGTAGCGAACCTTCTAAACCATTTCCCAGGCCAGCCTCTTTACATTTTGCCATCCCTTTCCAGCCCCATGTGAGTGCTAGACTCTGGGCCCTGATGCTGGTTTTCCAGCAGAGCCTTAGCTGAGCTCCCCAGCCTTTTTCCTAATGAAGGCTTTTCCCCAGGTGAGGCCTCATGCAGTTCCGTCTTTGCTCAGGTGAGCTCTGCCACCTCTACACCTCTGGATTTTCTTTTTGTTAGCCATAGCCCTGATTTTCCTGAGAAGCTGTAGAGAAGTTTTCTACCAACTCCCTGGACCAGTGTTTTCTCCCAGCCCAGCATTCTTGGAAGCTGCCGGGTACTTTTGCAGCCCCATTCCAGCTCCAGCTCTGGACTTTGTTTATCTCAGCATTATCCTAATCCTAATCTTATTGCCAAGGTCATTCTTCAGGAAGGCAGGAAGATGTCTGCAAACTCAGGTCTTTAGCAGCCTCTACTTTCTTCTAGTGGGCCCTTTCTGGCCCCTCTCAGGCTTTGAATTTTGGCTTTCCTTCAGCCCTAATCTTAATTTCACATCTGAAGCCCAGCCAAGGGCTCCCAGGGAAGGCTTCTCCCAGGCCAGGTGTTCTGTGCCCTGGCAGTGCTGTTACAGCCCCACTCCCATAGCTGTCCTTTGCACATGGAGGACCTGTTCCCCAGGCTTGCCAGTGATGCAGAACAGGGTTGAGCTGGGGTTCCTTAAAATTTTATATGCATATTTCTGGATTTTTGGTTTTTTTTAAGTCAGAACACTGCTGTTTCAAAGTCAGTCAGACAGACATTGGGCAACATTAACTCACTTTTCCCCTTCCTTCTTGTTTGCTCCACAGGGATGCCAGGCAGCCATGCCTCTTGTCAGCAGGGCTGTTGAAGGATGCTAGCACAGACTGGCTGCTTCTTCCCAGTTTTGCATCCAAGCTTCAGATTTGGATTCTGGCATTGCTACTAGCATGCCGCATTGGTGGGCAGGATTTTTTCTGTGGAGCAGCTGCCTACAGAAGTTCAGTTAATAGTGCTCGTTAGACCTTCACTGGGATATTTTCATTTTGAGTGTTTCCAAGTGTCCTTTAAATATCCTCCTGAGATGTGAGGTGGTGTGGCTGAAACACAGCAAATCAGGCTTCTGGAAAGAGGGAGAAGTACTGCTTTGAAAGGTGGGCAGCAGATGCTTCTGCTGCTGCCCTGGCATGGAGGCAGCAGTGTCTGGAGCTGACATCTCATGCTGCCATAAGGAATTTCTTTATGGACACGAATAGTTTTTAGCCTGTAAAACAGTTTTAGGGATCTGATGTGGCTTTTAAAGGTACCCTGCAAAGACTTGATGAAAAAGGAGCCAAGAGCACATTGCTGAGTGCCTGTGACGAAGGATATGAGCTCAGATCCGGGCTGCCCCTCGAGCTTTGGTGCTGCGTGTCCCTCGCACCAGGGCTGCATCTGCAGGGAGGGGTGGGACATGTCAGGATTGAATCTCAGGTGGAAAATTTGCACATTTTATATTTTCCTATAAAAACTGCAGTCTGGAAAATGGTTTCAAAAAAAGCAAGTCTGAGGTTTAAACCCTCTTGGGAACCTTTTGCTTTCTTTGGGATAAGCAACAATGAAAGCATATAAGAAGCTGTCAGGCCATCTTCCCCCCAGGCTGGGTGGCCAGCACCCTGCCTCCCCTGGCCCAATAGCACTCCCAGAAAACTGAAAATAGTTGGTATTTCCTATCCCCAGGGCAATTATTTGATCCTCTGCAGCTGATCTGAGCTATTCTCAGAGCTAACAGCTGGCCTGGGCAGGGTCCTGGGTTGGGGGAGTCAGGGTGGGGGACCCAGGCTGGGTCCTGGGAGGAACTCTATTAGCAGCCCCTCAGTGTAGGGCTGGCTGTGCTGGGTGCTCTCCTGCAGTCCACGTCCCCACCTGTGCAGGCTTGCTTGTGGTGCCATTCCCAAAATTATCTGGATCTCGGCAACCTTCACACAGAGCTCACTGTCACACAAGGTGATAAATATTAGAATTTATTTATTCTTCTGTGGTAATTTAAACACTGAGGGGTTTGGACGTGGGATTGTTGGGCTGACACTTTAGCGTTTGTCTGGGAGCTTTGTGCAGCTGGAGCTGATCCATCAGGATTTTCTTCTGGTTGCTTTCAGCCTGCAGGCGAGGAGGTGTGTGTTGCAGCATCTTCCCAGCCAGACTGAAGTAGCAAGACAATGAATGCTAACTTGCTATAGTTACAGACTGCTAGCTATGCTGTATGTAATTTAATTAATATTAGAGAGTATTGTTTGAGACTCTGTTGTCTTTAAAGTTTCAAAACCTGGCCAAGAATATGCTTATCACATTAAATCAGGGAATTTCTTTGAGTTGTGGATTTGAGAGTGCTGTGGGATGTGTCTGAGGTTCTCTGAGACGTTTGCGGGCCAAGGGGGACACTGAAGAACTGTTGTTTCCATGCTGTGACAAGTTGCAGGCATGCTAGCATTGTAACTATTTTTGCAAACCACATACTAGGAATTCCTTGGTGTCCTGTGGCAGTTTGTCTTAGATTTCCTGCTTCCAGCACTGTGACTTTATAATGCTTCTTACAGGCTCATGGTCACAGCAGCGTTGGGGGTTTCTCTGTGGACCTCACATGCCACGGCAGTGACTGTGTGGGACACGCTGGAGTGGGTGCACATGGGGACACTGGGACCTGCTCGGAGGGTGCTGCCACAGATGCCTCTCACCCAGCCTCCTGTGGCCCAAGGACTTCTCAGATCAGATGGTAGCAGTGGTATTTTGGACATGTTCAGCTCTTGAGGCGAATGTGGGCCTGAGAGCAAAGTGTACTGGGTCAGCCTGATGCTGTGGTAACTCTGCTGGGTAGTCAGACTCACAGAGGGGCTGTGTTGAAATGTTCTCCTGGGCTGGTCCTTGATCTGGGCAGGCAGTGTGGCCAGTGATGTGCTTCCAGAGGCTTGTTAAAAAGCCAGGGATACTTCCTCATTGGGAGAGCACAATTGGAGCCTAGCACAATTGGAGAAAAAAGGCTGGAAGCTCCTTCTTGGTAGGGCTGGGTGCCTCCTCTCAGCAATGTGCTCTGAAGTGAGGTGCAGTGGGTCCCAGCATCCCTCGTGCTGGACGGACTGCTCTGGTGAGGAGCTCTTCCTTAGGGTACCAATGACTCTGAGCATTCCCCTGCCTCTTGAATTTGCCCCATTTGCTCAGTCATGCCAGCCCTAGCAAGCACTGGATGTGCCATGGAGTTGCTGATCACTCCAAGCAGAGTTTTATTTTGGATTTTCCTGAGCACTGAATGCAGAAGGGGCAAGTGCTGTGTTTTTTCCACCTTCAGCCCTGTCTGACCTCAGGCTGGCCTTCCTGAAAGCACAGCTCCTGATATGCAGAGCAGCAGGAGAGCCGGGGTCCATCCAGCATTCCTTCTGCTTTTGCACCGTGGGGCTGCCTGTCTGCTCTTTTTAGCCCCCTATACAGGATAGAAATAAAAATACTAAATAAGATAATATAAAGACAGAAGCAAGGTAGGTGCAGAAAGCCGGGCTTCCTGTTCCAGCACTGTCCCTCACAGGAGCTCAGGACAGAGCTGGGAGAGGAGGCTCTCTGAAGCACAGAGGAGCAGGACCATGGTGTGTGACATATGGACAGTCCCAGTAGGAGCTTTGGTGTTGAATGGTGCCATAGCTTGGCTGTTGGAAGATGTCTGAGTAGAAGAAACATGAACTGAGGCTGGGGTGCCACCTGGGCAATGAATTTCAAGCGAACACAGTGGTTTAGAACAATGGAGGAAGGTGCAAGGAGAACTGCAGCCGATGTGAGCTGGCCTATTTGAGGAGGTTTGATGCTGTCAAGGTATTGTCTGAGCACCTCTTGCTTCATTTCCATGCTTCAGAGCTTTATAGGAGCCAGGAAGGATGTGTTGGCTGTGTATCTGTAAAATCCGTGTCTGACGTGTGAGGCTCTGTTTGCAGAAGTGTACACTGCCGTGGGTTGCTGAAAGAACCTGTGGAACACCCAGGACAGTGATAGCAAGGTGCTGCGGGTATCAGGGCAGAGTAGGACCCTGTAGGAGCAAGTGAATCCTGCCAGCCATGAGTGCTGCTTGCCAGGATCCTGCACTTGGGGTGTGCATTAGTACCTGTTCATTGTGCTCCGAACTGAATCCACCTACTCCTTGGGTGCCATAGACTTCATACTTGCTCCTACCATGTGTAGAAGGGTGCTCAGAACATCTCCTGGCTTGGCTTCATCTGAGTCCTCTCATTCTGCTGGATGGCTGTTTTCCTGGTCTAACAGTGATGTAGCAGCTGCACGTACAAATGGAGTCCTTGGTGCTGTGCTTATGTTGCCCAGCACATGTATCAATTGGGTTGCACCTGAGGGTAAGTGTGCACTAGTGTGCATTTTGTTTGCTCAGAGCTAGATTTTCAGCAGGTGGTGTTGAGCAAGCAGGAAATTGCATACTTTGGTGTGGAGACATATTGTATGGTGGAAAGTCTGGAAAGGCACTTTGGCTTTCATGCCAGCATCCACCTCTCCTTCTGGCATGTAACAGGATGTAGGCAATGGCAGTCTGTGTTTCCATCAGGTATGATCTTGAAAAGCATCCTCAGCAGTGGCCCATCTGTGATGGCTTTGTCCTGGATAGTCCTTGGGCTGCTCACAGCTGTCTGTGATAGTTGCAAAAGGTAGTGCTACCTCCTGAGCACTGTGGCTTACGAATGTTGTGTTCCTTCATCTCTGCTTATGCGTGTGAGTTAATGTCATGCAGGGGTGCTGGGCAGCACACCCTGGCCAAGGCTCTGCACTGCCAAGGCTCCAGCTCTGATGCCCTGCAAGCACTGAGGCTAAGCCAGGCTGAGAGGAGTAGTTCACATGTGCCTTTGGGTATATATCCCTGTTAGCACTCTAGAGCTTTATTCCTTTTTCTTCCTATGTTGACCTCCTTTCCCAGACTTGGCAAGCATGTTTCTGCAATGCCTGTTAAAAGTTCTCAAGCCCTGGAGATCTTGCCCCTTTACAGGCTGGCTAGTCAGAGCCACTGTGGCTTCTCTCTGCCTTTTCTCTTAGCTCATTTTCAGTGCCCCTTTTTCTCTGAAGATCATATTGAGAAGATCTTCTCCTATTTCTGAGGGAAAACAGAGGTGAACCACTCTGCAGGGCAGGCACTGGATAGAGCTGTGTGTACAAATGAGTCAGAAGATCCTCACAGGGAGCTGTGATTGCTTTCACAGAGTGCTCGTGTTACTGGTGTTGGGGCTGCATGGCTGGAGTACTGGGCATGTCTACAGGATACCGGGAGCACATGTTAGTGAGCCTCAGCCTTTGAACTGGGAAAATCAGTTCTCCAGCTGCAGAGGAGACTTCGGCCACTCATGTGGGAAGGCTGGTAGAAGAGGGAGAATACATGGTCAGTGCTTAGTCTTGGATTGGTGTTAGCTCAGTTGTGGAATTTCTGATAATGTTCTTGGCTTCTGCACAGATGCTGCAACCTCCTGGAGGAGCCCAGGCAAGAGCAAAAGGAAATAATGGCATGATGTGGACTCAGTCTGGTGTAAGGATGGCTTGTACTTTCAGAACAATAAAAATAAATCCAAGGGAAGAGGATAGTAACCTGATGTGCCTCAAATTGTGTAACTGAAAACGTCATTGCTAGCAGCAGATGCTGTGTAGAGGCTGTGCCACAGTGACTTCGGCTGCTCATGGAGAGCAACAAAGCACAGCTTTCAGCACTGCTCTGCTTGTCTCTTGAAATGCAACAAGACAGTTCCTGGTGCGTGGTCAACCTGCCAGTGTGTGCCATGTTGGTGTGCTCAGCACATGTGCATGGTGCCTGGCAGTAGGGGCTTGCTAAGGAGGTTGTGCCATGACCTCATGGAGGCTGCTCAAAGTGCTTGATGCCTGCCTGGTGCAGGGATGTTGCAGGCTGGCAGCATAGAGTGGGGCATGCATCAGTTAAAAGGTGTAAAATGGCATAAAAACTTGAGTATGGAGAATGAAAACTCCCCGCTTGTGACCGTGGCGATAAATCTGCAGCACTTGCATGTGCTAGTTGATCTTCGTATGAAAACCATAAGCTTATTTAGAAAATTGGGCTGTCTCATTTGAGATTAGAGTTTCTCTTTAATCTGCAAATTCTTACTTAGTATGGAAATAGCTTGTTAAGTGGGGTTCTCTGCACATATATCCACATACCAGTGTGGTGGTGCTCCTTAGCAGGTGATGTGCTTCCCTTTAGGGTGATGGACAAGTTCCTGGCTCTGAGGCCGGGCAGGATGCTCTGGATGCAGCAAAAGCAGACCACAGCACCAGGTAGACATGATTGTGTCCCTTTCCTCCTGTCCAGCTTGTTTCCTAGGAGATGATGGGAAGAGATGCTTGCTCCACAGGATTATCACAGAATCACAGAATATTTTGAGTTGGAAGGAACCCACAAGGATCCTTGAGTCCAGCCCTTAAATGAATGGCCTGTATGGGGGTTGGACCCACAATATTGGCATTATTAACACCATGCTTCAACCAACTGAGCATTATGAATAGCACAGTGTGTTAAATGCTGCAGGTTCCCTGGTGTCTGGGTCACAGCTGGCCACAGTGACTCTGGCTTCTGCCAGCACAGTTTAAAGGAGCCTTCCACACACCGGAATGGCATGTCATCCTGGGAGCTGGAGCAGGGCCCTGCGAAGACCTGGGCTGCTGCCGTCCTCTCAGGGTGTCCTCTCTGTGGCCAGCTCTACGTGCAGACAGGAGACCAAGGGCTCTCTCCTAACGCCTGTAGGGGCTTTGTAGGGCCTCTTCTTGCATTTGGAAGACTTTGCACATGGTTGGAGTGGGTATCTTGGTTAGAATCATTGAATCATCAAAGTTGTAAGAGAACTTTAAGATCAAGTCCAATGGCCCACCCAGCACTACCACTGTAACTCCTAAACGATGTTAACCTGTGCCCAATCCAGCCCCTTCTTAAATACTTCTGGGGGTGGCAACTCCACCTCCCTGGCAACTTATTCTGGTTCCTGACCACCCTAAAATGGAAAAATTTTCTTCTTATATCTAATCTGAATCTTAAGGCCATTTACTCTTGTTCTTTCACTGCAGGCACAGCAAAAGACACCAGCCCCCACCTCACTACAACCTCCTGTCAGGGAGTTGAGGGAACAATGAGTTCCCCTATGAGCCTTCTCTTCTCAAGACTGAACAAACCCAGCTCTCTCAGCCGTTCCTAATAAAACATTTTTTATAGACCCTTCACAAGTTGTCTTGCCCTTTGTTGGACATGCTTCAGGACCAAAATATCCTGTTGTCCCCTTTTGAAGTGAGGGGCCCAAAACTGAACGTAGAACTCGAGGTGCCTCACCAATGCCAAGTACAGGGCATTGGTCACTTCCCTAATCCTGTGGCCTTATTGGCTGCCTGGGTACACTGCTGGCACCCCCAAGTCCCTTTCTGCCAAATGGTTCTCAAGCCACTCCTCCCCCAGCCTGGAGCTGCAGGGGGTTGCTGCGACCCAAGTGTAGAACCTGACACTTCACCTTACTGAACCTCAGTAGTTGTCCTCAGCCCATTGATTGAATCTGTCCAGGTGTCTTGGTAGAGCCTTCCTACCCTTGAGCAGATTAAGCAGATCTTGAGGTGAAACTATCTCCTCTGGGTCTGATAACCCAGCCTTATTTTATCTAGACAGATGGCTCCAATTCAGTGGAAATACATGTTTGTGTGGTGGGTGTGATACTCTTTTGTGCCTGTCACTAGCTGGAATGAGAGGACAGAGCGTACAGAAGACCTGTCTGCTGGTTTGGGACCACTGCTGAATATGAGACTACCCTGTCCTGGAGCTAGTCTGGCCCTTGCTCTGCTAGCTGTGCCAAGCAGCTGGGCTCTGACAGCAATGGGACATGAATGCCTATAATGTCTGTATAGAGCTTGGTATGCTCATGCTGGGCACAGACAGAAGAAGACCTATAGACATTTCTTCTTGGCTCTTTGAGAGAGAGAAGGATCTGCCCATTCTGTTCCTGACTGTCCAATGCTGGCTGTGGCCTGAGCCGAGTGTTTTCAGGGCACAGTCTGTCCTGGGCTATGGCCAGTGGTGAGGATTCCTTAGCACTTCCCTTCCAAAGGCAGGTGGCTGTGTTTGTGGCTCTGAGTGGTGCTTGCTTCTGAGAGGAGGAAGCACATGGCCTGGTAGCTGCTTCCTGCTGGTATCAGAGTGGGCGCTGTGCAGGGGGCCCCGCTGGGTTTGGCTGTGTCCCTCACAGCTATCCATGGGTGTGAGTCTGAGTCGAAACAAAGGTCTGTGCCAAGAACAGACTGCTCTGCTTTGGTCAGGGAGAAGCCCCCTCCTGTGCTCTGCTCTCTCACGTCCTGTCTTTAACCTGTGCCCTTGTCTCCTCTGGTCCGGATGCTCATTCAGAGCGTGCCAGTGGGCTGGGCAAGAGCTCCTCTTGCATTGCTGTGTGCCAGTGCTGCCAGCCCTGCTTCGCTTGCACAGTCACTGGGCTTCTGTGCTGCCTCTTGTAACCCCCAAAGTCGGGGTTGGTCTGCAGCCTGCCACACTCAGGGAACTTCAAAAGACCTTCCTTGATACTGACTTCAGCCTGGGGAAAGTTATTTGTGAGTCATGTTGTGCACCCTGGAGAAAACACATACTAGGAATGGGCAGGTTATCATGCTGCACAACCTGGTCCAAAGGTGCCCTGGTGTTGTCGTTTGACACTGGCCCAATGCCAGGCACCCAAGAAATCCACTCACTCACCCTCTCCTGCCACAGCTGGGCAGAAGAGAGAAAAATTTAACAAAGGGTTCATGAGTTGAGATAAGGACCAAGAGAAATACTTCAAGGGCAAAACAGGCTCAACTTAAAGTTGCAAAGTGAACCTATTACTAAGAGAGTCAGAGGAGGATAATGAGAAGTAAAATATGCCTTTAAAATACCTTTTCTTCCCTCAACCCCCTCCCTCCTTCCCACTGACAGCACAGGGGTGTTTGGTCAGTTCATCACTCGAGGGAAATTTTCTTCCACTGCTCAGGGAGAGGAGTTCTTGCCCTGTGAGATCATGGGGTCCCTCCCATGGGAGAGACAGTTCTCTGTGAACTTCTCCAACGTGGGTCCACTCTCACGAGCAGCAGTCCTCCCAAAGCTGCTGCAGCATGGGTCACTCATCCACGGGGTGCAGTCCTCCAAGGACAGGCTGCTCCAGCCTGAAAGCAGGGACCTTCTCTCCACTGGGTCTCCCACTGGATCACAGCCTCCTCCAGGTANCTCTTCTCGGACTAAAAGAAAAAACTGTGTGCCTTTGTTTTGACTTTCTTCTTAAATGTGTTATCACAGAGGCGTTACCAACCTCTCTCATTGGCCCAGCTTTGGCCAGCAGCCAAATGTCCATCCTCAGAGCCATCAGGGATTGGCTCTGACAGACATGGTGGAAGCTTCCATCAGCTCCTGTGGCCCCCCGCTACCAAAAACCAGGCTGTGCAAAACCAGTATACCTGGGGAGAAGAATGACAGGCTACAGGCAGAGGGCTGCTCTGACAGCAGGGGCTTGGCTCTCCTTTCTGCTGGAGAGCCCAGGAACATCCTTGTCCCTTACAGCCACTCTTGGGAGCACTGGATGTGTGACAGAGCCCAACTGCCTGCTTCCTGTCCTGGTGAAGAAGCTGTGTTTGGTCTCCTGCAACTGCTGCTGAGACTCATGAAGCAAGGCTAAAGCTCGTTGCTCTGGGCAGCTGGCTCCTGGCACTGGCTGCCCTTCCCTGCCTGCAGCCTTTGTCCTGCCAGCCCAGTGCTGCCTCCTTGGGATCCTGTCCTCCATGAGTGCCAGGTGCCTGGGAAGGCACAGGTGGGGTGGTGCTGGAACAGCAGCCCCTGGGAGCGGGGCCAGGGCTGTGTGACAGCCCCAGGGCAGGTGGCAGCAGGGCCCTGCAACCCTTTGCTGGGCTCTGGAGGCAGCAGAGCTGAGCCACTCACTGCAGCACCAAATGTCTGGGCATCCTGCAGCCCTCGTTCAGCTGCTGCAGCTGCCTGAGCTAACACTGTACAAAAGGCAATGAGCATGCTGGGGCCTATGCCACTCAATGCATGTGATGCACAATATATGTTTCTTTATTTGATTCTTTATTAAAAAAAAAAATAGCGCCCTGAAAGCCTAGAGCTGAGTCATAGGCCTCTTGTGAGCCACGCAACGAGAGACTTCCACTTGGGCTAGCCCCATGACGAGGAACTTGTAGCAAGGTATTTATCTTGACCTTAGCTTGCCAGAAATTTTGCTGATGTGCAGACAGTGTCTGAGCCTTTCTCCTTCCCTGGCATTTCTTGGGTCTCAGTGAAACCTCCTGTGTGCTCCGTGTGGGACCTTGGCTCTGCTGGATAGGAGCAGAGGGCTACAGATGGCCCTCAGTCTTCCTGGGCTGGCGGTGGTCCTTCCCTGCCAGGCTGTGGAGGTGGGCAGAGCTGCACTGATGAGATGCAGTGGTTGCCAGAGGGGTGCAGATTGATGCTACCAGTGTCCTGCTTTTCTGCTGTGGGAGAGTCCTGTGCTGCTGGATTCTGTCCCAGTGCTGTCCCTGCAGTTATATCAGCTGGAGACATGCAGAGGCACTGTAGAGTTGTAATGCTAGGTGCCAGGGCTCAGCCTACAGCCTAGAAGTTGTTTGGGTGGTACAAGTTCTGCTCTGGCTCTGGCAGCAGCAGGTTGGCTGGCCTGCAAAAACCCTTGGGGTGTGCCAGATACTTAAAGTGTCAGAGAGTGATTATTTGGGGCAAGGCAGTAGTGGGGAGACTTCCTTGAGCAGAGGAGGCATCCCGTGCCTTGCCTGGGTTCTGAGGGACTTCACAGCCTTTTGATGGTGGAAAGAAAACAGAGAGCAGGAAGAGACAAGAGAATACGAGTTCCCACAAGAGCTGGAGTGCCTCAGATCCATCTTCTGAGTTACTCCAGCAGAAAATTGATTGAGCACTGGAACAGGCTTCCCAGGGAAGTGGTCACAGCACCAAGCATGTCTGATTTCAAGAAGTATTTGAACAATGCTTTTAGGCACATGGACGGGATTCTAGGTGTGATGTGTGCAGGGCCAGGAGTTGGACTTGATGATCCTGATGGGTCTGACCCAATTCTATTATTTGGTGTTTCTAACACTGTGAGGGCAGGGCTGGGAAATAGAGCCGAGGTAAGAGCAGCTCAGCTGAGTGGGTGCTGGCAGGCCCTGCTGGGGGCCAAGCTGAGGCAGGTGGGGGAAGACCTCCTTGCTGCTGGCAAGGAGGGGTAAGCTGAGCACCTTGGAGCGTCCTGCAGCACAGAGGCCACTGTGAAAAATGAACCAACCCTGGGTGTCCTACACATCTGGCTCCAGGCACACCCTTGGGATGGAACTGCTCTCTGTGGGAGCCCAACAGGATTATTCTGAGCTGCTGCACCCACTTGGTCTGAAGTCTCTGCGTGGTCCTTCCTGGAGAGCACCTCTACTGCAGCTGCACGTGTCTTCTAGGTTGACTTAGCCCTGTATTTTCTGGGCTATCCTGGGACACATTTGCAGTTGTACAGGAGGGACTGTACAGGACAGGCTTAGTGTCTTGGTTTTGAGACAAATTTCAGGAGAAAATGCCTTGGAATGAGCATTTCTTCTGAAGAGAAAAGGCTTCAGTAACTCCCTTTTCTTCTGCCAGTGACAGAAATGGATACTGGGAGATAAAACTGAAAAAAACCTGTTTCTTAAGAAAAAAATTAAGGGTGCCTGCAAGGCACAGAAAAATAAAGGGGAAAAAAAAAGTTGAATAAATACTAGATATTGAAATTGTGGAACCCTACCCCAGATTGTGGAACACCCTCCTTCTCAAACCCCAGTCCCAGCCTTGTCCCGGCCGCGGGCACCTTCCCCTGGGTGCAGTTCCGGGCACAGCCGGCAGGGGCGCTGCTGGCTCCCGGCCGGGCAGGGCGGCTGCGATGGTTCCCCGCGCCTGCAGGGGGCGCTGTGGCACGAGCTCGGCCGCCTCTCTCCACACGGGAATGGCGGGCGGGCTGGCGGGAGGGATGGAGGAGGGGCTGCTGTGGGAACCCACGGGAAGCAGCCGGTGCCGGTGCCCCTCCAAATGGTGAAATGGGCTGCAGCAGGAAACCTTGGAGCAGCCGCTGGAATGGCAGAGTGGGCTCACCCAGAGGTAGCAAGCAACATGTAGCAGAAGCTCTGCAGCTGTTGGTGGACTTCGGAACCTCCCAGCAGGCCGGGGGTAAAAAGTATAGCAAAAAAGCCCGGAGCAGTAGCAGGGGTACGGCAGGGGGTGTTGGGCAGCAGCAGCCCAGCTCCTGAACAGGGCAAGGGAGAGGCTCCGCGGATTTCTCACTGGCGCTGGCTGGTCCCTAGGTCTGGACTGCGCAGAGGGCAGTCCTCAGGAGGAAAACGAAGGTGTTCCCATGTCTTGGTGCGGCATGTGTTGGCTCCAGGCTTCCCACAGCAGAGCAGCAGAAAAAGCAAGCCAGCAAGTCCAGTCACAGTGCTGAAGCAAAAAGAAAAAACAAACCCAAAAGGAACAGTAGGACTTTTGGTCAGAGACATGAGCTGCATGGTCAGTCCAACAGCCCATGCTGAAAAGGGAAGAACTGCCCCTCGCCTCGCCTTCAACTCCCTCTGGAAACCTCGGTCTGGCTCCCATTCATGGTGATAGTCCCAGAGCCAGGGGAGTGGGGGAGGGACAGGGACAGCAGCCACCCCTGGGCACAAAACAAAACAAAACAGATCAAAACCCCCCAAAATGATATAGGATAATAAACCATCCCCAAGACGCTTAGTCATTAGAAGAAGTCCTGTGTCATCATATTCCCAGAAGGCATGAAACTCCTCCCTGCTCATGTCGTGGCACTGGGTGCCTTTCCTTACTCCCACCTAGCTTGACTTAGATGTGGGCCAGGATGGCCTGGCCTGTGCCATGTAGCCAGGATCAGAGTTAGCAGCCTTTGCCTCTTCTTTTCGGTATGGTGGCATGAGCCATGGACCAGCGTCAACATGCAGAATTGGTCACCTCATGCATGAGCGCTGCTCACCTCTAGGAGCTGTTGGGTTTTGGTGTTCCTGCCGGTGAGGGAGAGACAGTGGGGGTACGGGGAGGTCACTGGGGCTGGCCTGTGAGCTGGCAGCAGTGCAAGCTGTGCCCTTGTGCCAGCAGGTCTGACAGCTCACGCCTCATGGAGTGGCGTTTGCATGGTACCGGAGAGGAAGGAGAGGTAGGTGTTTGTGGGATTTCTGTCTTAAAACACTTGTTAAGTACTTTTGAGCTCTTTGGCACCTATTGCTGGTACTGTGGAGCAGAGAACTGCTGAGGGTTGGCTGCCCAAAAAGCATCTGCTGCTGACAGCTCTGTTGAGTGTGCTGTGGCTGGAGCTGCAGAGGGGATGGCACAGGCTGTGACCTCACCCTGTCCCCTTGACTGTCACAGTACGTTTATCCTGGGGAGCTGCAGCAATGCCCCATCCACCCAGAATCAGCGCAGTTTCTGATGTTGACCCTGCATGTGGCAGGGCTGCTCCTGGCCTTCCTGCCACCACAGCACTGTGGGAGGGAGGCAGTGAGGCCAGCTTTCTCCTGCATCTGGCAGTGTCCAACCTATGCCCAGTCCCCAGAGGAATAAAACCTGGGCAGGTGCGTGTCAGCTCACAATCTGGCCTGGTCCTAAGAGTGCGTGAAGCCCATGAGGGGGAGCTGGGTGCTGTTCCTCTGTGTTTGGGTTTAGCTGCTCTGGCAGTGCCTGGGAGCTGTGGCCATTGCAGACACCAGCTACGATGTTCTGCTGGCTGAGCTGGACCATAGCCACTGTTGCAGGGAGCCTACAGGAACACTCTGCCCCAGAGAGCTGTCATGGTGCTGCATTGCCACAGACCTCTCATTGGTCCACTGGAGGGGGACAGCGTGGGGGACCTGGTCGCCCTGGCACTAATGTGCTGCCAAGAGCTGGACTTGCAACTGCAGCCCCTCTCATCAGGCCTGGTGTGGGGGCGTTGCTAGGAAATGACCCCTCCCTTAGCCCATCCTCCCCATGGGCTGCAGGGTGGTTGCCACTCATGCAGGGTCCTCCCCGCTGCAGGGGCACAGGCCTGGGGACACAGCCAGCCTGGCCCGAGCACTGTGCTGGGGCTGCTTGTGGGGAGACATGCTCTTCTCCTCCTTGCTTGACCCATAGCAGCTCTTCTGTGGTCACGGCCATGGGGCTTGCAGCCCATGTCGAGTTCCTGCATCCTCTCCAGTTTATCTCTGCTGTCATTGCTGCTTGGCAGAGGCTGGTTTGTTTACTTCCCTCTGCTGCTGCAGGTCTGGCAGCATCTGACAAGTCTCTCAGCAGCGCCTGGGCTGTACCTGGGGCTCTGAGGAGTTGGAGTGTGTTCTGTGCAAGCCCCAGACATGCTGCTTCTTGCAGAGACTGTGGCTGCCATGTTGGTCTTGGCCAGTGGGTTTCAGGCAGCACTGAGCTGTGGTGATATCTGTGATTGGGCTCTTGCCATGGCTCAGCGGAGCAGATGTCCCCAAGCTTGTCCCTGAGAGTTTCATTCTGGCAGCTTTGTTGCTCTGAGCAGCCCCGGGGTTGGCTCAGCCTCCTAGAGGTGTGAATGGAAGGATGGAGTGCCTCAGATTCAGCAGTCTCATAATTGTGAGTTTTTTTTTGTATTGTGTCTTGCAGAAATAACATTCATCCCAGATTTGATGATAATGAGAATACAGAAAAAAGAAAAGCAGGTTTGTGACCCTCTCTCCTTTTCCCAATTCAGCTGTCAAGGCCTGAGGACTATGTCCCATGTGGAAATTGTTGCAACTGATGTGTGGTGGGAAGGAGGCTGTGGGAGTGTTGTCTTGAATTTCCAGACAGGGGTGCAGCTCAGGTCAAATTTCAAGGAGCAGAGCTGCACCCCAGAGCGGGTGAGCCTGATGGGGCCATTGAACAAGGTGGGATCTATCTTTTGTAGTGGAAATTTTATTGACTTGGTGCTGCCCTCAGTGGAGGAGCAGCCCTTCTTTTTGTCTCAAAGTCCATAGTATTGGTTCTTGCTGTAATCTCATTATAAAACCACGTGTTTGCTGTGATTGCTGTTACTAACATGATACACCAGGACTAATACCAGCTGGGAGGTTCAGGAAGATCATGTCTGTGGGAGCTGTGGGAGCTGGGACAGGGGGGAATTTTCTTCCCTTACTCAGAAAAAATCCCATCTCACAAAGCTGTCATTTCTGAATTGCTGCATTGGATCATAACAACCTGCTGCTCCCAGAGGAGATTTATGAGCCAGTGGTCTCTGTATTAACTGTGTGCAGGGGAAGAGCCTGACCATGGGCACTCTGCTGACGGGAAAGGACCTGTTGCATGCACAGAGTGTCGCTCTGCCTGCAGGGCTGAAATATGGCTGGAGGTATAAAACAAACTGGTCTGCCTGGAGCTAATTTGTGTCCATGCTGCTTTTAATGGGAAACTGTTAAAGTGAGCACTGAGCTAAGGGATAAATCTGTTTGAGAGCTCAAGCCTGTGCAATTTCTAACCAGCTCTGAAGCAGTATGTGCTGCTCAGGGCACCCCAGATCACACTGCCCTGCCAGGTTGATGGGAGGAGGAAGGGAGAGAAGTGTTTTGAAGAGGTCAGTGTGCTGTTCTGGGCTTGCAGCAAGGCAAATGCTGCACATACTGGAAGGTGTGTGTTCAGAGCACCAGTACTGTAGGAAGTAATGAGTTTAGCAGTGTGTCCTAAAGATGCTGTGAAGAAGCAGAGCCAGCCTCAAGGTGAGGAGGGAGGGGTCGTGGAAGGTCTTGTGTACCAACATGGCTGGATTGCTCCTGATGGGACAGGGCAAAGGCCTGGAGGACAGCAGGGTGCTTTGCAGTGTGGGTCTGTGATCTCCCTCCTCTGATAGCAAAGTCCAGGTAAGAAATTCATGCCACTCATTGGGCTAATACAGCACGTTTGGGTACTATGGAAATGGGATTACTGAAATGAAATGGGGTTTAAGCACAGCAAAACCGTCCTTCCCCACCATTTGAAAATTTTAAGAGGGCTCAGCTGACAAATTGTTTTCTAAAGCTGTTGCTGCAGATAAAATCTGGAGGGAGATAAAGGCATGTGATGTGAGCAAGGAGGGGTAGAGTTCCAGCTGCTCATCTCCTGAGCTCTCTAAGCCAGCAGCAGTATAGGACAAACCTTGCAGCATGTCATGGGGTGGGATGCAGCATTCCCAAATTCAGTGTTTGGAAGAAAGCCTCGCTGAGCAGGGCTCTTGTGGGCATTCTGGGTGCCTGGTTGAGGTGGTGAAGGGGTGGGTGGCTCCCTGTAATGCTCAGATGAGCAGCACTGGGGGCAAAACTAGCAAAGGGTGGCATTCCACATCACTCTGGACACCTGAAGCCAGGAGTGCCCACACCTTGTAAACAGACTTCTCATGGCACCAAGGGGGGCTGTTGCCTTCCACTGAACAGTCTCTCTGGAGAAGATGAGATGCTTATGTGGTTCCAAGGCTCTCAAAAGTCATGTGTTTCCCTGCCAGCCTCTCACCTGCAGAAGCTCCATGTTGGTCATCATGTGGGTGTAGGATCAGGCCCAAGGATGAAAAGTTTGGCAAAATGCTGGTACCCTTCATATTGGTGAGGGATGGCAGGGGAGCTGTCAACTGCCTTTGGGAAAATGTATTGGGTGTGGTCTCTCCCTAGCCCTTGGCTGTCCTAGGCCAGTGCTTTGTCCTGCCTTTGTCCACTGCCAGTGGACTAGGAAATCTAGGCTGGAGAGATGGGGTCTCGAAGTGGGCTGTCTGGGGAGGAGCTCCTCTCTATGGTGCCCTCTGCAGCAGTGCCTCTCTGCCTGTGCAAATTATGATGGGTTGGGGTACAGGGCACTACCCACTGGTTCACTCATCTGAGGGGCTGATGTTAGCAAAGGAAGGGGCTGTGTTTCCACAACTCTTCTTCCTTAGTAATGCACAAAAATCTGGTGCATTTGTCACCAAGCTGTGACTAACTCGTGAAACCTGTCACTTGTCTCATGACTTACAAGTTTTCGTGCCAGGGTGCCTTGTCTGCTGGTGGAGGTGGGACAGGAGTGCCTGGTTACCCCTGAGAGCAATGACAAGTGATGGATTTCCTTTGAGGGCCCCGCACCGTCATTCCCTGGGCTGCCTCTCCTGTCTGTGTCCTGCTTGTCCCTGGGCACTGAAGGGTCTTCTACTCCTTATTTCTGCCAAACTCTGACTTCTTAAATAACCAGAGAAATAATTAACTAAAATAAATGCAGTTATCCCACAGTGCCTGTAAATCTCCTTATTCTACAGCCATGGAAATGCTCCCATCCTGCATGGACTGTGAGAGCAGAGCAGAATTGCATTGGAGACAGAGAAGTGGAAAGCCCTGTTGCCCCTTAACCTTCTCCTGGAGGGACCTTCTGGCTTTCCAGCCTGGGCTTGGAAGTGGCAGGAATGGCTGGATCCCCTGCAGTGTGCAAGCAGAAGTGGGAGGCAGTGGGGAACAGCCCAGGGCTGCAGGCACCGTGTGGCTGCTGGGCAGCCCTTGCAAGAGGAGGGCCCCTGGGAGCATCTAGGGGACCTCTGCTTGCCTTTGCTTCAAGCACTCACTGCATAAAATGAAGGATTTTCCTGAATTATGTGTCTGTTTTTGTGAAAGTGAGCTTTGCTATCTCACATGCTGCAAATGCAGTTGGGAGTTTTTACCAGAGTTCCCCAAGACTGGGGAGCCAGCACAGGGGACAGGGCTGTCCAAGCCCCAGGGCACTTGTAGCTCTGTCCCAGGCTGTGTCTGTGGGCTTTTTTTTTTGTCATGGTGAGACTGTCCGGTCTGATGACCCCCGTGCTGGGTGTGTGGAGGAGTTTTGAGCACTTGCTCTGTAAGGGTGAAGGGCAGGGGGGCAGTGAGCTGCCAGGGTGCCCTTCTCCTCACGCACAGCCACAAGTGCTGGGTCTCCGCCAAGCTCCAAGGTCTGCGCAGGTTTTCCTCCCTGCCAGAGAGAACTGAGTGGGGGGGACAGCCCGGACAGCCCAGGGCAGCATTGTTGCCCTCTGCCTCACCCATTCCCTCTGCTAGGGTGGTGGGAACATGCGTGCCTGCTGCCAGGGCTGGCACAGTCACCACACAGAGCTTCCTAACTGTAGTTGTTGAGAGCTGCATTGTGGTGGAGCATCTTGGGAACAGAGCCAGGCCCCACCTCCATCACGCACATCCCATGGTGACTGCAGAGTCTGCTCGGAGACATGATGGAAGGTGGCACTTGTATATTTTTAGCTTCTTGCTGCAGTGCATTAAGAACTGGAAATAAGGGATGTAGGCACTGGGCAGCCAGAGTACAACAGTCCATGCTGTGCACACCACTGGTGGGGATGGGGCTGCTAGAGTGTTCAGCTCACCAGCCTGCCAAAACCCTCTGTGTCAAAGAAGCTGCCTGTTCTGCTCCTGTTGGGCTCTGCAGCCAGCTGTGTGGATAGACTGGGCTGGTGACAGCCAGCCTGACCGTCTCAGGGTGGCAGAGCTGTGTTGTGGTGCCCATCCTGGGCTGCTGTTGGAGTGGCAGGCTGGCTGGTGGCTTCAGTTAGTGCTGAGAGGGGAAATGGGCACTGGGGGTGCTGGGCAGCCCCTAGACATCAGTCTCTGCCTAAAGAGCATGGAAACCTTTGATGACCCCTGCAGTCAGGGTCCCTGTGGGCACTCCACGTACAGACCAGATCTCTGTGGGGTTTGACTGCATGCCCTAGACCCAAATGAAGGCTTCTGCAGAGCTCTCCTGGCACGCTGCAGGAAAGCTTGGCCAAGCCTGCAGCAAATTGGGCTTGAATGGTCCTTGCAATTGGGTGTAAGGTGGCGTGTGGCATGGCCACTGCTGCTGGCTGCAGTCACACTGCCTGGTGAGGCTGTGTTGTGTGGATGTTGTCTGAGCCTGGTTGCCAGGGGAGGTGGATCTGCTCTTGGTGTCGTGACCATTGGAAGGGCTTATCAGTGGCCTCCTTACTGGACAGAGCTGCCATTCAGATCTTGAGGCGGTGGCAGAGCTTTCCCCTGCTGGGAACACTGCTCTTGCAGAGGAAAGCCTGCAGGATGGATTATGGAGTGGGCATGAAGCTTTTGGTCTTTTCTCCTTCCCACACCCAAACTCATGGGATAGTGCAGGGTTTGGACATGGATCAGGCTCCAACACCCAGCAGTTCAGATGCAACATGTCCTTCATCCCCACCACATCTCCTGGCAGTGCTGGCATGTGACTTCTACCACAAAGGAGCTTCTCTGCTCCTGCCCCTCACAGATATTATTATTACTATTATTATTATTATTAATTATTAGTGCTGCTGCTGCAAGTGCGTAAGTTGTGTGAATCAGTGCTATCTTCATGGGGCAACAGATGCTGCTTCTTCCCCTCCCCACCTTCTCTTTGCAGTTTCCTCTTCTCTGCTGTTGTTCCCTTTGCAGGTGCCTGGCACAAGCAGGTGAGGCTGTGGCTTTGTCCCTGGCTCACCATGGGCAGTCCCACTGGCCTTGCCCTGAGCAACTGTGGGGGGAACACTGCTGAATTTGACTGCTCCTCAGCTCCCAGGCATGTGACCCAAGGGGAGTTTTTAACTGTCCCTTCATATCCCTGTGAACCCAGCTTTGCTGGAGGGCTTGCAGAGGGTTGGGGGTGCTGTGTGAGCCTTATGGCTGGAGCAGCCAGTGCATCCCACAGGCTCAGGGGTTTGGGAGAGGGGAGGGAGGCCTTCGAGTAGCAGGGGCAGGAGCTGCTTTGCCTCCCACCTCCTGGTGGTGTTTTCCCCAAAATCCTGAATAAAACTTGGCATTGAGACTATAAATGAAACAAAACAATTTTAAGGAAACACACCACACCATTAAGGCCCACCCTGACCTTGGCTTTGCCCTAGAATGGGGCCATGCAATTATAAGTGCCCTCTGTTAGCCTCTACAACTCTCTGGGGAGGTTTTAAACATTTTTTTTTCTCCTGACCATCTATTTGACAATAGTTAGACACACGGAACAAGGCTTCATGCTCCAGCTGATGCTGAAGGACTGTATGAAATGTAATTTATAGAAGAAAAATTACATAGAAGTATATTCTGGAAATGTGAAATCATTACGATCATCACCCCAAAAAAAACAGTTCAGAGAAGTGCAAAGGCATAGTTCTAGGGATAAAAAGTGTTCTGGGGAAGCAGAGGCTGCTTGGATTGTGTTACCAGAGGTTCAGAGATGGGCATCAACTACCGAAATCTGGAAGTCATCATTTTGACTTCTTCCCCACTCCAAAATATCCAACAGCAACAAAGCAGCTTGCTTAGGTGGACATGTAAAATTATATGTAAAATGGGCAGTTGAATGGAAAATTATGTTTCTATTTAGTTTTAAAAAGTGATAGTAAGAAAAAGGACACATACTCTGTGAATTTAAAAGTGACCCTGTAACAAGGCTGGGCATCACATTAGGAGCCACTAAAGACATGGAGTCTAATAACAAATCTTTTTCTAACTCTCTCAGGATTTAAAAAGCCTTTAAAAAGAGTCACAGAGTAAATATGGTGAGGTCAAGTGAGGGCTCGTGGAAACTCCGTGTTGGCAGAACAGCTCAGTCAAATAGGCTCTCTACCCAGAGCCATCTCTGATGCCAGAGCCATCAGAAGGTTGCCCTTGAAGGGTATGGTAAAGACATTTTTGAGCAAAGTAACATAAGCCACCTGTTTTGAGGGTCTTTACTCTGGAATTGTAAAGGAGCACTGACATTTGAGAATTGCTAATAAATAATGCTGGAGCCGTCAGCCGTTAGGGCCATGGAAGGGGAGAGGGGAGTAAATGTGAAACTAAAAAGTCAATAGATTCACTTAGGTATTGAGTAAATAGTTAGGAACTATAGTAAACACTTTGTTTCTGACAATACTACGCTGGTGAATAGTCAACATGACTTTTGCAAAGCAGATTTAGTCTTTGCAGTCTCTTGGGGATTTTAAAGATAGCTGGGTCAAAGGGCTGAAGTTGGGCTGGGCTGGTGCAAGGCTCAGAGGCTCCCAAACAGCAGCTGCAGGAGTTTCTCACCAAATGCTTGTGAACGCATGAAGCATTGTCCTGATGAAAGGTCTTTCTGTAAATTAGTGACTGGTTAAAGGCAAGGAAGCCAAATACAGGGAAGATGTTTCTGCTTTCACAGCACAAACCGAGGAAGAAAGGTGCTGGCTGATTCCTGCAGTCATCTGGGATGCTGAAATGGAGATGGAGGCTGAAAAATTGAGGAAGGCCTCAAGATGTGCCTGATAAAGTATGGGAGAGCCAGCCATGCATGTGTCATCACTGGGGGCTGCCCCTGCTCCTGGAGAAGACTGTAAAGCACTGGCAGAATTTGGCATCTGCCTACAGGTTGTGCCAGGGTGCATTCTGTAGTTTGTAAAGGGAAAAGGAACAGAGCAGAAACCCTCCTATTGCTCTGTGGTACTTCTGATGCTACATGCTTCCTACTGCCACCCCATAGCCAGTGGGGTTGGAAGAAGTGCTGAGCAGGATAAGGCAGGTGGCCTGAGAGCTGGCACAGCCCACCTCTGAGGACAGGGTGACTTGTCACCTATGCCTTAGGGCCAAGAGAGCTCTGCAGGGGGAGGATGGCAAAACTGAATTGTACAGAGAGTGTGGCACGGAGACCTCCTCACACCTTGAGAAGTAGAAGCCACTTAGGAGGGCAGCAGGATTTAACCAAAATTAGTGGTTTTCCCCGATACCTTATGAGTTTGTAGTACTGCATGCGCCCAGGTGCTTTGGCACCCAGGGTTACAGGTGGGTTCATGGTGGTGTGGGTACAGCCTGTCGCTGGACAGACAGATAGAGAGATGCTGCCTGCTCTGCCCCACTCTTGTCCCCTCAGGGTCAGCGTTGCCTAGAGCAACTCTTGGCTGGTCCAGAGCAGTGCAGAGCAGCCCTGCTGCAGCATGTCCCAGGGCTATGATTTGCCTGGTTTAGGCTCCTGCAGCTACATGTGTTCCTGCCCTGTGAAGGAGGTCTGAGTGTGCTGGTATATCAGTGCTGGCCATGGCTGCAGACACAGTGGCCAGTAGCCCAGTCACAGCAGTGGGCAGCCTGTTGGCTCATGGACTCCTGTATCTCAGGCCACTCAGGCCGAGGTTGCTGCTGCAGCAGAGTTCCCTGCAGTGAGTGCTCTGTCCCCGTCAGTGCAACACCAGCCCTTCAGGCTCTTGCCCTTTGGAAGCAGAGGTGATTTCCCTTGTGGCACAGGGGCAGCCGCCGGTGTCCTGGCAGCAGCTGCACGGGGACAGTGAGCTCCTGCCTGCCATGGGGAACCAGCGGGGCTGTCGCAGGCAGAGCAGGAGCTTTGGAGCCATGCAGGAGCACAAGCTGGCACTGCTTTCTTAGGCTTTTCCTGTTGACGAGAAGCCAGTATAAACTGAACCTCATCAAGGGGTAGTAGAAAAAACCCATTGCCTGGCTCGTGGCAATGCTCCAGGCTCTCACTGCCGACTGCGCTTGGCAGCGCAGTCCACATGCATGGCCAGAGCTTGCTGTGGGCTTCAGGAGCATAACATGAAGAATTTTCCCCTCAAGATAGACCAAGCAGATTTGGGAGTGTGGTTATTGGGCTGGCAGCACTTGGTGGGAAGCAGCCTGGTCTCCCTCCTCTCTGTGCATGTACTGCCTGTGCCAGCCCTGGCTGTGCGCCTGGGTCCCACAGGCTGGTGTTTGATGCCCCGTTCGTGGCAGGGCCTGCACCAGAGGCTTCTGGTTGCTCCAGATGAAGGCAGTCTTTGCTGACTGGGACCAGCACTGCTCCTGGGTGTGACACCTGATGCCCACAGGCATCCCAGGCCAAGGTGCTGACACGGAGTGTTTGGGAAACAGAATTCCAGCTCTTCAGGAAGATAGTCAGTAGGATTCCCTAGGACACTGCCCTCTGAGACAAGGGAATGGAACAGAGCTGGCAGATCTTTGAGGAAGTATGGATTGGGTATCAATCCTTGTATCAATCCAGGCTGGGACAGGAACAGATCGAAAGCAGCCCTGATGAGAAGGATTTGGGGGTGCTGGGAGATGAGAGGCTGCACACACCTATCTGTGTGTGCTGGCACCCAGAAACCAACCATGTCCTGGGCTGCATCAAAAGAAGAGTGAGCAGCAGGTCAAGGGAGGGGATTCTGCCCCTCTACTCCCCTCAGGTGCGGTCCCACCTGCAGTGCTGCATCCAGCTCTGGAGTCCTCAGCACCAAACAGACATGGACCTGGTGGAGCCAGTCCAGAGGAGGCCACCAAGTTGATCAGAGGGATGGAGCACCCCTCTTAGGAGGAAAGGCTGAGAGAATTGGGTTTGTTCAGCCTGGAAAAGAGGAGGCTTAAGGGTGACAAAATTGCAGCCTTCCAGTTCCTAAAGGGGGCTTGCCTAAAGGAACGATACTGAAATTGTCTGGATAGAAACTTTATAACACAGTTTTGCGTATTAGAAGCAGACATTCTTTGTTGCAGTGTGCTGGTCACTCCAGGAGATCCTTCTTCCATTTCAGTGGGATGAGTGTTGGGTGAACAGGGATTTTATCATACACACTGATTACATATTCATTAGCTATCCCCACTTCTTTGGCTTTATTTTACATAATTGCACCCCTTATCAGAAGTCATTACATGGTTCTTTGTGGTCCGTCTTCAACTGCTGGTGTCCATTTTAGGTGACTGTTCCTCAACCCCCGCTTTTGAGTAAGTGCAGTATCGTTATTTTGTGTAACTTCTGCTTTGTCAGCCTTGCAGACCTGAGCTGGCATCCTGCTTGCGTTCTGCATGACTTCTGTTTGCCTAAGTTACATCCTTTATCTGTTTCTACAAGGCTGTGCTGTTGTGTTTTACTGTCCTTGACAAGAGTAAATGTTGTTCTGTTCTACTATCCTTATCAAGTGAGTAAAATGCTATTCTCTTCTACTGTCCTTATCAGGGGTACTACCCAGAGGGGACTCACAAGAAAGATGGGGAGAGACTTTTTACAGGAGCATATGGTGACAGGACAAGGAGGAATTGACTTAAACTGAAAGAGAGTAGGTTTAGATTAGATATTAGAAGGAAATACAGATATATATATAATATTAGATATTAGGAGGAAATTCTTTGCTATGAGGGTGGTGAGGCACTGGAAGGGGTTGCCCAGAAAAGCCGTGACTACCCCATCCCTGGGGGTGTTCAAGTCAAGGTTGGATGGGGTTCTGAGCAACCTGGTCTAGTGAGAGTTGTCCCTCTACACGGCAGGGTGTTGGAAGTAGATAATCTGTAAAATCTCTTCCAACCCAGGCCATTCTATGATTCTTAATTGTTACAGCTGATCCCCATCTAGCAAGAGCTGAGGAATGCTGATCCTGTTACACAGCCAGTGGTCTCAGAAGCAACATCAATAGTGCTGATTTTCTCCTGGTCGTGAATAGGTTCCCTTTAATTCCTTAGGTGCCCTGTGATGGCTGGTCCATGTGGCAGGATGGCTGTTCCCCATCCCAGGCTGCTGGTGCAGATGGCAGCAGGGGCCAGGGCTGGAGGTGGCAGCACGTGAGCAGGGATGCTGGTGCAGCTGTTTGACTGATGCCAGCCAAGCCTGCAGCCCCACTCATGGGTTGGCCTGCAGGGGCATCAGGGGCCTTTCCACTTTGTCTGTTTCATTTAATGCTTCCATCTAATCCAAATGAGAAGTCGGAGTGTTACAGAGCACCCTGTGCCCAGATAACCCTGGATGGGCTCCAGCCCTCAGCCTGTAAGATGTAAGATTTGCATTCTGTCCCACAGCTCTGAGGTGTCTTGAGGAACGGGATGGTGCCAAGGTTCTGCAGAGCCAGGGCATTGCTGTCAGAGGCACTGGCACCTCCACCTCAGCACCAGGGAAGGGGCTTGTGAAGGAAGCAGCACTCCTGGCCTGGGGCAGCCATGGGTGTGAGGTGGAGGGGCAGACACTGCCCCTATCCCCACAGGCACAGGAGATGTGCGCAGCACTTCTGGGCCACTCACCAGCTACCCCACATCTTCCCTACGAGGAGCTGATACCTCCAGGCTGGTGGAAACGGCCTGTGTCTTGTCTCATGGCACAGCCACCAGCCCCCAGTTGCAGGAGCAGCTTTCCAGCCCCAGTCGTGCTGCTGGGCTTGGTCAGGTGCTGCCCTACCAGCCCCCTAGTGATGGGCAAGCCCAGCACTGGCCACTGCTTCCCTCTGGTCGTGGCTGAGCCGTGCATTAGGAGGAGATGGACTGAAACCTGCCACGTTCCTCTCCCCATCCTTGCAGCACACAACTGTGCTTCTGCCTGCTCCTTTGTGCATCCCTTGCTCTCTCTTGCTCTGGCAGCTGCTGCAAGGGATGTTTCTGGTTCCCATTGATAATTGTCACCCACAGCTCTCTTCCTTGAGCTGTCCCCTGCCAGCCCTGCCAGCCCTGCCAGCCTGGGCTGCTCCCCTGGAGCCAGGCTTGCTGCACATTGAGCCTGGGCCTTCATCACAGGTACTCCTACTGCTGCTTGAGGAGAGCCAGGCCCTTGACTGCTGCTGTCTGGTCATGCCTGCTGAGGTCAAGCATGCCCAGGAGGCAGCTCAGTGCTGGAAAGTTCACAGAAAATGAACTGAGTGCTGAAGCAGGAAGAGCAGCTCTTCTTCTCTCCTGGCCTGGAGGGAGCCCCGTTACCCAGCAGCTCCTGTGAGTGGTGCTGGTCTAACCCTTCTCTTCTGCCTCAAGCTCAGCCCCAGATGGACCTAGGAGCCCACTTTTTGCTTCTGTAGGCTGCAAGGCATCCCTAGTTCTCTCTCCTTGCCCTACTGGGACAATCTCTGGCTCTGGGCAACAGGCAGGAAGTGGTCTGGATGCCCAGGTTGCTCTTGTCTTAGCCAAGTGGAGTCTGGAGTGTTCAGTGGAAGGCAGAACCATGTTTGGGGCACACACTGGGGCCAGCCACCTCTGCTTGGGACCTGCATGGGCTAGGGGGGAGCCAAAAGGCCTGTCTGTCAGCCTATGTTGGGCAGAGAAGGGGAGGTCCTCCTGATGAGCTGCGTGTGCTCATGGTGGCTGTTACCCATAGTCCCCGAATGCTGAGGGATGCTGCCATGCTGTGCTGGGTGATTGCAGCTCCTGGGGCTGTGGGTCCCCCTGGGCACCTGCTGTGTACAACTCTGGCATTTGCTTCACCTGTCACCTTGCGTTCTCTCCACAGCCACCAAGCTTAAAAGCACTGAGCCTCTCCCCAATGTCGTCTGCCTGGGAGTGCAAGACACAGGACACCTTTGCCAGCAGTGAAGAGCAGGACGAGGTGCCCCACCAGGTGACAGTGACAGCCACAAACACAGGTGGCCAGTGCCAGTGCCCGAAGGAGGAGCCCGACGGGGTTCCCCAGAAACGGACAAGCACCCAGAACGGAATGCAGGACAGTGGGGGCATGGGGGTAAAGAAGAAACGGAAGAAAAAGGATCTGGGAGAGCAGGAAGGGGGAGATAAAGCAGCTGTGGAGGTGAAACCAAAGAGGAGGAGAGAGCCTAAAGAACCAAAAGAGCCTAAAAAGGTGAAGGAATCTAAGAAGCCGAAGGAGCCCAAGCAGAGGGAGGTGGCTAAAAAGCCCCGGAAACCTCGGGAACCCAAAGCCCCGAAGGAGCCTAAAGACAAGAAGAATGGCTCTGAGCCAGCCCCCAGATCAAGACCCAAGAAGAGCAGGTGGGTGGTGGTGTGGCCCTGTCCCTGTGCCTGCTGTGGACAGGGCTGTGGGCTTGCAGGAGCCACAGCTGTGAGAGAGCAGCACTGGGTGTGCTGGACACTTAGTCTGAAGGCTGGATGTGCTGGTTGGGATGCCAGAAGAGCTCTGTGGCCATGCAGAGATGGGACAGGCTGGTGCTTTTTTGGGGATGAGGCCCTACAAGATTCGAGATCCATAAGAGGACTGGAGAGTCTTGGCCTCTCCTTGGTCTGGCCTTTGTGCCAAGTGTCCTGGGGCAAAAGGGACTTTAGGGAGGTGTCCCACCAGGACAGTGAGGTGCTGTGTGGCAGAGGGCCCGTCATACATGATTTGGGGCCTGAGCAGAGGGTATGTGAGTGAGAAAAGCCTGGCCCTGGACTTTGTGCAAATGAGGGTCTATGCACACCCAGGGCTAGCAGCGTGCCTCCCGTTGGCTTGGATTTGGGAGGATGGTGGAGTGTATCCCATCCCCACTCCCTCTCGTGGAAGACTTGTCCCTCCTGGCAGCTGTGGAGCTGTGCTGGCAGTCAAAGCCGGCAGTGGGGGGAGGCCTGAGGACTCCCTTGTACTGCACAGGCCAGCGCCGCCGCCTCTGGTAATTCCTCAGCCTTTTAATTAACAGGCTGGCTGGCCAGAAGCTCTGATTTCTTTTTAATGGATAATGTGTGCAGGGAGCAGAGCAGGTCTCAAGAGCACTGATGTCATTTGGTCTTCCACAGCTGTACTCCTTCAGAGCTCACTGACAGCCGGATCCTGGGGAGGCCTTGGCTGTGGAGCTGCGGGTGGGGTGGCCTTTAGTGCCATTGGTATGGGCTGGTTGTGGACAAGAGTAGGTATGGGTTGCTCAGCAGAACAAGAGCTGGCTGCAACGTCCCCAGCAGATCCCTGAGCCATGCAGTGCTGTCACTTGTATTCTTACTTGGGCCTGGGGCTCTGCAGGTGTTCGTCATGGGTTGGTGAGCCAGAGCAGATGGGAATGGGCGGATCAAGTGGCTAGTGCTGGGAAGGTGAGGGAAGGGCTCCTCCAGGCCCCAAAGAGGGCTGCAGCGGAGGGATAGAGGTGGAGAGGGAATGAGGGGGGCTGTGGGCAAGGAAGGGAAGGATGAAGCCTGTGTGAATGTAGCATTGGGCCCCAAGGAGGGCCCTGGGATGAATGGTGCAGCTATCAGATTTTCCTAATGATGCTTCTGCTCTCCCCCTGCAGCTGTGGGACCAGACCAAAGCAGGGGATCCCAGGGGAAGAGAGGCCATGGAGGCTTGTGCTCCTGGAGGCATTCATGGCTCTTTTAGGTCCTTTGGCTGCCAGAAGTGCCTTTGCAGGATGCTGAGCATAACATACAGGGCAGCCCATGACTGCAACCTGTTGCGAGTAGCTGGTGGACAGATCACCCTGCCGGAGATGGGGCTTGTGGCAGGGTACCCCAGCTGCAGATTTGGAAACCCTGGCTCTCCTACCTGGCCACAGCAGGTTCTGGGCATACCACGGGGGGCTGAAAGGCAGCCAGCTTGCTGTGCGTGGTAGCAGCAGAGCCCTGGTGAAGAGGCCACTTCATGCAAACCGAACAATGTAATGTAACTTTGTAACACATCATGCAACCAGAAGAAATTATGTATGGTAGTCTGGGAGTTCCACACATCTCTGTGCCATTCCTGATGCTCTATCCCAGTATAGCCTGAGCCTGTCATGCTTCCTCCCACTCATCTGCACCTTTCAGGAAGACCTAGTTTCAGCTCTGCTGCTTGGAGAGTCCAGCCCATGGGTCCTTCTTACAACTTCCCTGCCTCTGTAGCCCCTCTTTGAGCCTTTTCTCAGACTTGGGCTATGGGTCAGCCACCAGCAAACCCCGCTGTGTGAGGGATGGCCATGTGTGTCAGGGTGGAAGCTCTGCAGAGAGCAGGGCTGTGTATCCCCCTGTGTCCCCTCGCCCTGTGGAGCTGGGGAGGTCACAGGGCAGTGCAGGCAGGGGAGAGGCGAGCAGCAGGCTTTAGTTAGTTTGTACTCTGTGGATGGAATGATTGCTGGGAGTCCTCTAAGTGGCAGATAATGGTGGCATAATTTCTTCTAAATTATTTCTAATCATAGTCAATGACTGACTCATGAATGAAGCAGTTGTTAATTGTGACTTACAAATCAATATCTTGGGAGTTATTGCTTGGTGGATACACTGCTCACAGAGCATTTTCAGGGTCTCTGATTTAGGCATATGTGCATGGCCAGGGCATTTTTGACCTGAACAACAGATTTTTACCTTTATTTTTTGCTAGTCACAGGCAAGCAGAGATTTTTCTCATTAAATGGAGCTGAAACCTTGACACCTCTTTGAAACTAATGGTTCCTCTGTCACTGTGCCTGGGATCTGGGATGTGAAGGGGACAAATAGTGGGGCTGGAAGTGAGGAAGGAGGCGTTGCTCAGCCCTGGGACAAGCACCAGCTCTTTCCCTTAACAGTATTCCTTGCAGAGGGTAAGGATAGACTGGCATTCTGGGAGCAGTTGTTTTTTTACCATGGTGCTTCCTAGTCCTGTTTCCTTGTGCAGGCAGGGGTGCAGGCGGCCCTTACTCTGAGAATATGCCGTGGGACTGGGTTTGTCTTTCCATGTTTTTTAGGAAGGTGGTGGGATTCATGGGAGCAGAGCCCAAATCCCCTCTGTGACCTGAGCATGAAGGACAGTTGCCTGGTGGGAGATAGCTTCCCAGTGGGCCTTTGGAGCCAGCAGTGCCTGCTGTGAAGGGCCATTGTGCCTGTGGGAGTTGGATCTGCATCCTCCTGTGTCCACGGTGATCACAGGGCTTTACTCCGTCCAGCTTCAGGCTCACACCAGTCTGCTCAGCTGCCTTGGGAGGGGGCTCAGTGCTGTGACTCAGGAACACAAACCATGAACTGGAGCAGGTTGTGCTTGGTGTAAAGGTTTACTGGCATCTGGCAGGGCTCTGTGGCACATGCAGGAGGTGGCCACCAGTGTGGCCAATGCTCCTCAGACTGGGCTTGAATGTTTGTTTCCAAGGTACCAGGACATAGGTTGCCTCTGGAGCTGCTGGACTTTATTTCTGACTTTGGTCAGCACAGGGTGTGTTTGGGAGTGCTGTGATCAGAGCAGGCACCTTGCTGCCCTGGCGTACTCAATTTGGCAGTGAAGACATTGTCTTTGTGCCTTGCTAGACCCCGTGAGCTGAACCCCAGCTCCTACAGCCCCTGTGGGGTTGCTCCCCTGGCTGGTGAGAGCACTCAGCCTCCACACCAGGCAGGGCAGGTGGACCCTTTCATCCCAGTGTTCTGGAACTGGATGGAGAAACACTTGATGTGCTTAATGAGCATTAGCAACTGGGGATTCCCAGTGCTGGAGGAGGTCCGAGGAGTGCTGAGCTGCCACTGGGTGATCCGGTGGGAGCAGTGCTCTGTATGAGTGCTTGTTGCCCCTCCCCTGGGATCCCCAGGACATGATCTAACTGTCAGTTTGCTTGGCAGCAAAGACACCCCTGTGGAGAAGAAAAAGAAAGGGAAGAGGAAAAATGAGATACCAGTGAACAGTTTGGATTTGGATCAGGATCTCCTGAGCCCATCTGTACAGAGCCCAGAGGAGTCTGCAGAGTCAGCTGACAGCCAGGTATGTCCAAAGCCCTCAGCTGGCTGCTGGTGGGACAAATCTTGGCTGCCTCTCAGTGGTACCACAACAAGGGCCTCTGGGCACAGGAATCAAGAGAGCATGTTCAGCAGTGTGGTCAGCTTCTATAAGCCTGAAGTCAGCTGACCCAGGGTTGAGTGAACACTGCTGCCCTGGGCCATGCGTGTCTCAGCCTTGAGTGTCCCTCTCCACCACAGCTCTGGGCAGCTCTCTTTTCTGGTACAGCACAGGGGGACACATTGGCCCCACAGCCTGGGGGGCTGCATGCCCTGCATCCTCTGCCTCACATCTTGGGGACTGATGGGGCTCTGTGGGTCAGGATGGAGATCTCAGCACCTCAAGGAGTGCCTATTCTTCCTACCACCCCCATCTCGCTAGGGCAGGGGAGGGCCTGGAAGGAATTCTGGCAACCCTGGGGCTTTCTCTCTGCCACTCAAGCAAGGAGGAGGTACTTGGTCTGCCCATACCTCCCAGCACTGCCTTTTTTTCATCCTGTATATAGAAACGGCGCTCAGGACGGCAGGTGAAGAGGAGGAAGTACAACGAGGACCTGGATTTCAAGGTTGTGGATGATGATGGCGAAACAATTGCTGTGCTGGGAGCTGGGCGAACCTCCGCGCTCTCCGCCTCTACCCTGGCATGGCAGGCAGAGGTAGTGCTGGGTGTGGGACTGGGGGCTGGGGGGGATCTGCCTCATGCAGGGTATCCTGAAATGTCAGTGCTGAGGCTTAAGGAAGTGGTGGGTCCCACCTTAGGGGTGGGGTGAGAGAGTGCCTGTCTGGGAGGGTTCAAGCTGGCTTTTCAGGAACTGTGAGATGGACAAGAGGTGTGCTGGTCCAATAGTCCCCCTTGAAGTCTCCCCTGCTTGGAGACTAAGGCCTCAGGAACATGTCATGCAGCTGGACATGTCACACCCACTGCCCATGCCCACCTTTGGCTTTGGTCTCTGTAGCTCCTGCCCATGATTACTCTATTATTTTGTCCCTAGTAGCTGAGGGCTTTGTAGGTGCCAGGTCATAATTTTCTGCCTGCATTGCTGCTCTCCATCAGTGCCTCAGAGTGTAGCGATGCCAGCCTGACCCTTGCCAGTTGAGCTGTTCTGCTGGGCAGCATGACAGGGATCTGGGCAGCATGGCAGGGACCACCCAGTGCCACTGCGTTTTGGGCCTTGCTATCCTTATGCCTCTGCCTACTGGTTCAGTGCTGGCTCCTTGTGGGTACTGGCTGCTCCTTCTTGCCTGTCTGTGACTGTGTGTTGGATCCTGAAACTCATTCCATCTCTCTGGTCACTAACAAAGCTAGATATTAATAGTGGTCACTAGTTGTTTCCATGGTGTTTCTGTTACCCTCTCTAGTCCCCTCTCCCCAAGGTTTTGGTGGGTATTAGCTCTGTTGATAAGCCCTGACCTGATGATCCATACGTCGCCTGGAGCTACCACACACCCGCAGGACATGCTGCTGGTGCTGCTTCAGCTCTGTCTGGGCTGTGTCCCAGCTGGGCTCCTGGCAGGCATCTCTCCAAGTGAGAGTTTCAAAGCAGCAGGTATGAGCTGCCTTTGGCATGTGTCCATGCTCCCACCCTGTTCTCCTCTCAGTCCTAAACTTCCACCTCAGTTTGTTCTGCTCCAGATGGGTCATAAAGGCTGATGTCCAAATCATCCAGGCTGGGTAGTTGCTCTGAGGCTGGCCAGCCTGCCCAGCTGGGCCTGCCCATGGCTCTCCCAGTCGGAACTGACAGGAAGGGTAGGATGTGAGTGCTGTGACCTCAGGGCTGCTTTCTCCATGGCCTGGACTTGCAGCTTTCCTGGACACAGTCCTAAATAGCTCTTTGGGCAGTGCAGGACTCCTCCAGCGGCCTCCAGGCAGCCAGCAATGAGCCACAGACCAGTGGAAGCCTGCAAGGGCTGTGGATCAGCATGGGAGCTCCCAGCGCCAGGGCACTGTGCTGCTGAGATGGCCACGTTCACATCAACCCTCTGTGGGAGAGTCAAGCAGAGCCCAGCAGTGCCAGGGTGGGTGCCTGGGCATGGGGGAAGAGGCGCTGCGCAGTGACTGTGGCAGGAGCACTTCTGCATGCTCCCTTCAGCTGTCTTAACCCAGTGTAGGGCAGAGTTCCCCAAACAGGGCAGAAATCCTGCTCTGAGCCTCAGATGGCAGCCAAGGGGCCCAGGCAGACCTGCTGTTCCCTGCTCACTGTTGTGGTGCTGGGTCCAACATCGTGCCCTGCACTCAAGGACAGTGCCAAGGCAGCAGTCATGTCTGGGCTGGGGATAGAAGGGTTTGCTGTGGCCCTGGGCATGGTCTTGGCTTTCCCAGACACTTTGTCTTCGTTTGAACAACAGCTGTCTGCTAGGGAAAGCAGGGTCTTCTTTTGAGGTAGAGACTGTAAACTTCCTTCTTCTGAATTAGTATAATTTTGAAATTAAGGGGCTCTCAGGCGAAGATACAGGGATAGGAATAACAGTTCTTTACCAGTGTGTACAACAAGGCAAACAGAAGAACCCCAACTCTGGCATTAACAGCAAACAGAACAGGAGCCCAGTCCCAGCTCTCGGCCGCGGGCGCTTTCCCTGGGTGCAGTTCCCGGCACAGCCGGCAGGGAGCGCTGGCGGCTCCCGGCGGGCAGGGCAGGTGCGATGATCCCCGCGCCTGCAGGGGGCGCTGTGGCGCGGGCTCGGGCAGCGCACGGTGATGGCGGCTGGGCCCGGGCGGGAAGGGATGGAGGAGAGAGGCTTTGCTCAGGACCCCTGGGAAAGGGTCGGTCCCGGTGCTCAGCAGGACGCTTGGAAACAGCAAACTGAAATGGCAGGGTGTCCTGGCAGGGCAGGGGTGCGGGGTCCAACAGCAGAAGAAGGGGCAGCTCCTGGCTGGGCTATGGCAGGGGTAGCAGTGAGCCTGTTCCTCCGGAGCCAGGAGCGAGCAAGAAAGACTCTCTCGGTGTCTTTGTTCCTCTGAGAGAAAAACTCCCAAAAATCAGAGGGGGTTCCCCCTCCCCCGTCTCAAGGACCTAGCCATCAGTGCTTCTTAGCAAGTCAATGGGAAAAATTCCACAGGCAAAGAGGAAAAGAGAAAAAAAACAATCCCCAGCACACTTTCAGATGAGTCGTGTGGTGTGCTCTGTCTGTCTGTCTGTCCTTCTCCAGCCTGCCCCATGCCTTTCTTTGAGAGACTTTCTTCTCTGCAAAGTAACACCTCAGGACTGCTTTGCCTTGGTCCATATTCTGCCTACATCAGAAGGGAATGAAGAGAGTTCTTCTGCTTTCTGCTCTGTACTTTGCTCCTGCTTCTGCTGTACTATATTCCAGCCAAAGCAGAACTGATATTTCTAATGCTCAAGCAGGCTCCGTGTTTTTGGTGTCTGTCATCTCTCCTAAATCTTCCTCTGTGTGTGCCTCCTCTGTAGCACAGACAGGCACAAGCCTGGCTCTCTTGCCTCTTGGCATTTGGTGGGGCTGGTCCTGGTGCAGC
The DNA here is from genome assembly GCA_013397075.1 of Rhabdornis inornatus. NCBI lineage: Eukaryota > Metazoa > Chordata > Aves > Passeriformes > Rhabdornithidae > Rhabdornis > Rhabdornis inornatus. The sequence continues at coordinate 152,651 of VWZS01009092.1, forward strand.
TGCAGCCAGGGGAGCCTCCACCTCTCCAGAGCTGGCAGCAGGATGGCATTCAGGCCACCTGCAGCAAAGCCTGTGCTCAGCGAGAGGGGCTGTGCTGGGAGCCCCTGGGTGCCAGCAGAGGGTATCTGTGGGTGAGTCTCGGGACAGAGTTGAAGCTGCAGAGGGAAGGAGGCCATGGGCAGATGACAGCAGTGTCTGACAGACGTACTGCCTGCTCTCCTGAAGCCCTTGGAGCCATTCAGCACTATGGGGCTGTATAGCTGCCAAGGCATGACCAGAATGTGGCATGGAGAGTGCCTTGGAGCAGGAATGTGTGCATTTTGGCATATTTCCTTCCTTGAGTCCATGGGCAGAAGTGCCCAAGCTCCCTCCTCTTCACTGGGAGACTTTCCACCCTCTCTGGCTGGCCTGGTGTAGCTGGAAGGACACACACAGCAAACCCAACAATGCTGTGGCCTGGCTGACCTGAAGAGGACAGTGTAGGTGGGCTGGCAGCACCTACACTCTCAGATCCAGCAGGGGCTCCCCAAGCACTGCTCTCCCAGCTCCTAGTGCCAGCTCTGTCCGCCCGGCTGGGGGACTGGGAGAGAAGCAAGCAGCCATTCTGTGCTGGGAGAGTGTCAGGGGCATGTGATGAGCCAGAAAAACAGAGCTCACTTTTCCTGTCCCCAGGAGCCTCCTGAGGATGATGCCAATATCATTGAGAAGATCCTTGCCTCCAGGATGGTGCAGAAGGAGGTGAGTGGCAAAGATGTCGGTGGGGCTAGAAGTCCCTGAGCAGAGGAGGGATGGGACCTGGCTGCCCTGTGCAGCAGCGACATGAGAGTGCAGTTGGTGCTCTTGCTCCTGTGGTGGGATGCTGGGGTATGCCCAGACTGGCACCTTTCTGAGCTGTAGATCAGTGTGGTGCCTCTTGTGTCCTGGGCACCAGAAAGCCTCTGGAGAGGAGTCAGGCCTGGGCTGATGCCCAGAAGGTGTTGGAGTCCCCCATGCTCAAGGGTGGTCTCACATCATGTTCCACAGGGCTACTGCATCTCTGGAGCAGCAGCACAATGAGTGCCTGACTGTCCTCACCATCCCTGGGGCTCAGTCCCTGGAGCCTGTGGACAGGCAGGGGATGGCTGAGCATGCCCCCCCAGCTTCTGCGCAGCCTGTCTTTCACTGACTCTCCTTCCCTTGGTTTCAGGCTCATCCTGGAGGCCTGGCATTTGAGACAGAGGAGTTCTACGTCAAGTACAGGAACTTGTACGTGCAGTGTTGTGGCGCTTTTTTCTGTGGGCTCCGTGCATGCAGGAGCAAGGACTGTGTGCTCCCACCTCCATCCCATTCCCTAGCTGCAGCCCCAGCATCCCTGTTTTCCTGCTCCTGTCCTCCTGAGCCAGCTGTGGTGGTGGGAAGCAGGGAAGCTGCTCCAGGTTCAGTGCTTGGTCTTGCCCTGGTCCTGGGGTATGGCTTTCCCCAGTTTGGGGTGGCATAGGCATAGGCATGGGCTGAGTGTTCTCTGGATCACTGGGGGATCCATGCTGCTCTGTGTGGTGCATGGGTTTGGGACCAAAGGCCTCTTGGTCACGTGTTGTTGATTTTTTTTCCCCCTGCAGCTCTTATCTGCACTGTAAATGGGCAACACTGGAGGAGCTGGAGAAGGACCCCAGGATCTCACAAAAGATAAAGCGCTTCCGGAACAAGCAGGCTCAGATGAAACATATTTTTACAGAGGTGAGAGTGGAGCACAGTGAGCAGTGGTGACCCTGAGCCCAGTGCTGTGGCTGAGCAGGCCAGGAGCTGCCCCTGACACCTTGCTGCCGAGACTAGTCCATCTCTGGGGCCAAAGCCACCAGGGCTGGAGCTGAGGGACACCTGTAGTGTGGTGGAATTATGAGCAGGGTGACAAGTGTCACTTGCCGGGCACTGTCAACTCTGAAAGAGTTGCTTGGTGGGAGGGAAGGCAGCATATAGGGCTGGAAGTGCTTCTGTGGTGGAACAGAGATGCTGTGGGAGAGAGGGAGCTATAAATGTCTGGGCTTAGGGCAGCTTCTGCCTGCTCTGCTCTATAAGCAGATGAATCTTGCTTAGTATGAAAGGTGTTTTATAATTTATCTTGCTGCTCCAGAGATAGTTGTTGGATCTCCTCAAACTGCCCCTTACAAATGTAAATCAGGCCAGTGGGCTATGAAAATTTCTCCATTGTAGCTGGAAAGCTGGGGGTGTGTGTCAAATTTCTCAGTCACGAGTCTGTTTGGGGTCTTTCTCAGGATGCAAAAAAAAGCATGTGTTGGAGCAATCTGTACCACTGACAGTTCAGCAAGGAGCACGTGCTCTTTTCCTGTAACTAACTGGGGCTTGGGAAGTTGTGAGTGTAGAAGCCTGATTTTTCTCCTTCCCAAGCCCCAGGCCATGTCTCTCCAAGGACTATGCTAGGTGGGACAGGAGGGAGGCAGAGACAGAGACCAAGGTGTCAGCCCTTGCAGCCATGGGGTTCATTGGGTGCTATGCATTGTGGTAGTCACAGCTCTGGCTGCTGCACATCAGCTGGAGCAGACAGCTTAGGACGTGTACCTTGGGGCCAGATAGGCTGGAGACGACATTCCTGCCTCCCAGCAAGGGCAGCACAGAGCATGTGATTGCTCTAAAGAAAGAGCTTTGCCTTCTGCCAGGCTCCTGTGTCATCCCTGCCCAGAGACAGATGTCTGTACTTGTGTCCAGGGCCCTTGGTGTGTTGGACACATCCTGGGGACAGATACCCTGCAGCTGTTTACTTGTGCCCATCTGTTTAACCCTGGAATCACCTTGAACTTACCTCCTGCTTTACTGTTTGCCATCACAGCCTGATGAGGATTTGTTCAACCCGGACTATGTGGAGGTAGATCGAATTCTGGAAGTAGCTCACACAAAGGACCCTGACACTGGAGAGGTGAGAGGCTGCCTCTCTTGCTTGCCTCACGGAGGGAAGGAGGGAGACTTTGCAGGAAGCCTGGCACCCTGAGCCTTCCCAGCCTTCCCTTGCACAGCTTTCCCTGTCCCTGAGGACCTTTGGCACAGGGTGGATGGGGGGCTGCTGACCCTCCCTATCTCTGAGCCTGTGTCTCTCTGTGCTGCAGGAGGTCACTCACTACTTGGTGAAGTGGTGCTCACTGCCCTATGAGGAGAGCACCTGGGAGCTGGAGGAGGATGTTGACCCAGGGAAGATTAAAGAGTTTGAAGCCCTCCAAATCCCTCCAGAAATCAAGCACATGGTAACGTACCCTGAGGTAACGTACCAGGCTGGCAGCTCGCTGCCCTGGGCGCAGGGACTGGCTGTGTCTTGCCACAGTCCAGCAGTGTTGACCTTGTCCCTGGTGCTGCAGTGTAAGCCCTGTATCCTCCCCTCCAGAGATCTGAGGGTGGGTTCCAGAGGCCAAGCCCTTGCTATGACTCAGCTGTCAGTGACTGCTTTGAAGTGTTGTCCCTGATGTGCAGCCCCAGCATCAGGATCTGGCCTCACTGGGCATTAGCATCTCCCATGGACCTTGCTCCTGCTGTCCCCTCCTAGGAGCGGCCAGCGTCTGAGTCCTGGCAGAAGCTGGAGAAGTCCCGGGAGTACAAGAACAGCAACCAGCTGCGGGAGTATCAGCTGGAGGGAATGAACTGGCTGCTCTTTAACTGGTATAACAGGTGAGAAGGGGCTGGAGCCCAGTGCTGCCGTGAGCAGTCCTGCTGTCATGGGAACAGTGAAGCTGGGGAGCAGAGCGGATGAACAGGGGCCTGACAGAGCAGCCACTGAGTCCTTCAAATGCTGGAGCTGGCAGGCAGCTGCCAGAAACAGTGGATTTACTTTAGCTTTGCAGCTGAGTCTTTAGGAAAGTTTCTCCCTGGTAAATGCTGATGAGTCTTGGAGATAATAGGGCTTAGCTATGGTTCTAAGATACACCTGTGTTTTTGGTATTGGCCAGGCTATTTGTGTCCCATTGTGTGGCAGGCAAGTGGGAATATGCATGTTCTCAGCTGCAGCAGGCCATCACATGCGTCCTTCACTTGTTCATATGTACCTGAAAAATAGCATCTTTCATGCTGATTTTGAATCCATGATCTTACAAGAAAGTTGGCTGGCTTACCCAGACAGATTCGGGCCAAAGTCCCCCCATGCTCCATGCTACAGGGTCAGAGAAGTGTGGGCAGAGGTGGTGTGCCTGACATCCCATCAGAGAGTTGGTGACAGAGTGGTTTCTGCCCCCAAGAGCCACACTGTCCTAACCCTGTCCCATCTCTGCAGGAAGAACTGCATCCTGGCTGATGAGATGGGCTTGGGGAAGACAATCCAGTCAATCACTTTCCTCTCAGAGATATTCCTGATGGGCATCCATGGCCCCTTCCTCATCATCGCACCTCTCTCCACCATTACGAACTGGGAGAGGGAGTTCCGCACGTGGACAGAGATGAACGCCATCGTGTACCACGGCAGCCAGATCAGCCGGCAGATGATCCAGCAGTACGAGATGGTGTACAGGGACACACAGGTGACTGATGCACACAGCCCTCCCAGGATGTGTCCCTGTCCTGGTTTAGGGTAAATTTGGGAGGAAATCTCTGAATGGGGTTCTTTTAGGAAACAGATTCAAGCAGTCCCTCTCCCAACTGATTTGGGGAAATATTTCCTTGGAGAGAAGTGGAAAAAATCTGTGGAAGGCAAAGCACTTTCCAGCACAAAATGAACAATACTAAACAGCAAAACCTCTCACCGCTCCAAAGAGATGACAAATTCAGAAGAGTCTCTTCCAAGGGTTGTGGCCTGGCTCACTCAGTCTGTTCTCAGTCCCTCCAGCACTGGGAAATGCTGCGGCCCAGGCCAGATCCCAGTGGGTCACGGGTGCAAGCTCCCGGTGCTCCTCTGGGTTTTTAGTTTAGAGCAGGGCCGGACAATTCCAAGGAAAATGGAAAAAAACCCCACAGTCCAGGGAGCTTTTCTACCTTAGCTAGCCAGAAAAACTAACCAAGAGCAAAGGAGAGCTCTCTCCTGCTCTCTACTGCAGACAACACAGTCTGTGTGAAGGATGTGGGGGAGCGAGTGCAGTCTCTGATAACAAACTCTGCACCTCTTCTCTCCCCTTCACTCCTGGAACCAGTCTTAAAGCTGCAGAACTCAATATTCAACACCAACAGAACTGATGATTGGGGATACGAACATCATAAAGTCACCTCAAGACAGTCCCCCAGCCCTAGCTTCCTTTACTTGGGAAGCACTGAGCTGCCTGTGGAGCTTGTTCATTTGGAGAGGGAAAGGTGATCTTTACAGCCCCATTTGCTGGCATGGGCTCAGGTTGCACTGTGTGTGACTGAACAGGCACAACTCATGCAGAATGGGGAGGGTGCAGCATAGCCTTGGTTCTTGTCCAGCCTATGCACCTCCCCTGGGGCAGTGTCTGGTTTGGAGATACACAGCTTGCGGCCATCAAGGAGGCTTGCAGAAATCTGCCAATGCTTGAGAGAGATTATTCTGGGGGAATTCCAGCTCAGAATCAGATGCTCACACTAATACTGTCAGACAGGAGGTTCTGCCTCCCTGGAGCCATCTCAAATTCTGGTCCCTGTTTTCCTAGGGTAACCCTCTCCCTGGGATCTTCAAGTTCCAGGTGGTTATCACCACCTTTGAGATGATCCTTGCTGACTGCCCGGAGCTGAAGAAGATCCAGTGGCGCTGTGTGGTCATTGATGAGGCACATCGCCTGAAGAACAGGAACTGCAAACTCCTGGAGGGGCTGAAGCTCATGGCCCTGGTGAGCATGTCCTGCCTGGGTTCACCTGGGCAGGGTGGGCTGGAGATGACCATGCTGAGCAGTTGGATGCCATTGTCAGTGGCTCAGGCCCTGCTCCAGGCTGGAGGGAAACCATCCAGGGGGCTCCTTGATGGATGGGGCACTGGTGCCCTGCAGCCCTCACAAACTTCTTTTTGCCAAAGTGGTATATTAACTTCCCCTGTGTCTTCCCACCTGGGGGTGCGCCCTGCCAGAGCCTTGCCCAGCCCTGCAGCACAGTGCAAAGCTGCTGCAGCGCACGGGGACAGTTGCTGGCCAGCCCTGCACAGCACCCCTGGCCATGGTGTGCCTTGTGCCCTACACTGGGCATGGCTGTGGTGTTCGAGCTGGTTTCTTACTGCTGCACAGACGTGGGAGCAGTCCATGCCAGGGGTGGGTTAACAAAGGGATCAATGAGCTGCTCTGAGAAATTATTTGGATGTCCAGATCTTTTTCCAGCCCTGGGAAAAGCAGTGCTGCTGCTAGCTGGACCAAGGTTCAAACAGGCCTTTTGGATCTTCCAGCTGTACCCAGCTTCCCTCACACTCACCTGTAGCTGGGCCAGTCCTCTGAAAACAATTAGTCTTGTGACTCCCACAAGTTCCAAAAGACCCTGCTGTTTCCCCTGACTTTGTGTCTTGTGCAGCACCCTGCTGGGTTGTGAGCTTGGGTCAAAGCAGGGTTGCTACTGGTCCCCTTCTAAACCATCACCTTCCTTTGTACAAGTCCTATGGGAGTCTCCCACCTTACAATTACCCTTCTTTCCTAGCTGGCCGCTCCTGAGGACATTGCCTGCACTAGACTGGGTAGGAGGGTTAGCCTGACTAGTGAGCCCAAGGCTCTGGCAGTGCTGGGACAGAGGAGCTGGTGTACCTGGGACCAGCACCTGGTGGTGCCTGAAGCCTGAGCCCAGGTTGTCAGGCATGGGAGGGATTCTCCTTGAGGAATCATCTGCTCCTCACACCCCAAGTTTTGGGCGTTGTTTGGACCCCATCTCCTTTTGCTGCGTGTGTACCTCCATGGTGAACCTCTAAGAAAATCTCCCCCTTGTTCCCAGTGCACAGTCATACCTACCCTGCTGATTTTGGAGCACCCTGCTGAGACTGGCCCTAGCAGCAGGTCACTGCTGCCCCTCAGTGTCCCATGGCTCTGGGCTGTGTTCCCTCTTGCTCTGTCTGAGCCCTGAAGACAGACATCCTGCCCCCAGCTGCACAGAAGCTCAGGCTCTGTCAGTGTCCCTGTCCAGCACCAGCACAGCCCTACCCGAGGGTCTTGTGCCAAGCCAGGGTTGAAGGCTGGGAGCAAGTGTGAGGTCTTGGGTTTGGCTGTTGTTGTACAGAGCTGGACTGGAACATGTGCATTGGAGCCTCCTGGGAGCCACAAGACAGTCTTGTGTGGCAGTGGCTTGGTCAGGGCTGTCACCATGGCCAGGGAAGCCTCTCAGGATGTGTGTGTGTGTGCTCCCAGACTGCTTCTTAGGCTGGAAGACAGGAAGCATTGTGCTCTTGGGACGCCTTTAACCCCAGCTAATGGGGTTGAGCCATCAACCTGTTTTCTGTGTGTTCCCAGGAGCACAAGGTGTTGCTGACGGGGACCCCCCTGCAGAACTCGGTAGAGGAGCTCTTCAGCCTCCTAAATTTTCTGGAACCACAGCAGTTCCCTTCAGAGACAGCGTTCCTGGAAGAGTTTGGAGACCTGAAGACAGAGGAACAGGTACTCTAGAAGAATAATACCGGTGACTTAGCACAAGCCACTGGGACACCTGGTGACCAAATGAGGCATGGTTTCAGACATGTGCTTCATGAAAGTGGATAGGACTCTGTACCAGGAGAAGCAAAGTTGTGATAGGGCCCCCAGTGCTGCTTTGGGGAGAGGAGACCCGTCCCTGCCAAGGCAGTGGTCTACTCCCAACTGACTCTCTGCTGCCCTTGGGTGTCTGGGTAAAACAGCTCACCTACCTCTCCCACCTGGTCTGTCCCTGAGGCCAACAAAAGTGCAGATGGAATGGGAAGCGCAGTAAATCTGTGTGTCAGTCACCCTTGTTAGGTTCCCCTGGAGAACCTTCCTCCAAAGCTCTCCTTGGTTGTGGGTTATGGGAAGCTGCTTCGTTGCCTGGGCTGTCTCACTGCCTTTTGCATATGGAAATTGCACAAACGTTGTCATTCTGTGGGAGGAGGCACAGGCACATGAAGCAACCACTATCTCAGCTACCATCCAAACTCTCAGCTCTCCTCCTGCATCAGACACCTAAGGCTGCTGGCAGCAGAGGCATGTGGAGTTCATAGCCTGGGACTGGTCATGCCTGCCCCAAGGATCCCAGTCCCTGAAGTTGTCCTGGCTGGCTGCTGAGCAGCTGCTCCAGAGTCCCCTGTAGTGGGTTTGCAGTGTGGGGAGGCTCCAGTCTTGCAGACCCCTCTGCTGGGCCCATGTGCTTGCCATGCAGGGAGGGCAGTGAGTGTCTGCGCTTGCTCTGCAGGTGAAGAAGCTGCAGTCCATCCTGAAGCCCATGATGCTGCGACGGCTGAAGGACGATGTAGAGAAGAATCTGGCACCCAAGCAAGAGACCATCATTGAGGTGGAGCTGACCAATATCCAAAAGAAATACTACCGGGCCATCCTGGAGAAGAATTTCTCCTTCCTCTCCAAGGGTGCCAACCAGCACAATATGCCCAACCTCATCAATACCATGATGGAGCTGCGCAAGTGCTGCAATCACCCGTACCTCATCAATGGTGAGGGCTGTGTACAGGAGTTGTATGGGGGGACACACAGGTATCACTGCAACATTTACTATTCACTCCCAACAGAACTTATCCAGCTGGGGAGCAAGCTCAGGCCTCGTGCCATCTGCTGATGGTGTGGCAGTGCTCTGTCCTGTTGCCTTCGCATGCAGCCCAACTCCCTCCAAGGGCTGCTTGCTGATGGGCACCTCAGGGTCTCCTGAGGCTCACTGTGTTTGGGGGTGTTCTGATACGGGGCCAACATCCCAACCTGTCTTGTTCTGCCAAGAGCTGATGTGAGCCCTGAAGAAGTTTAGTCATAGGAGTGGAGGGTCTGCAGGAGGTCTCTAGCCTCTCTAGCTCTGACTGCATGGGTTCTGTTGCTCATGTGGTGCCTTGCTGCTGCCCTGGGCAGCTGCACTGCCAGCCTTGCCAAGAGCTCTCATCCCTTTTCACCTGGCAGGGGCAGAAGAGAAGATCCTGGAAGACTTCCGTAAAACACACTGCCCAGAGGCACCAGACTTCCAGCTGCAGGCAATGATCCAGGCAGCTGGGAAGCTGGTGCTCATTGATAAGCTGCTTCCCAAGCTGATCGCTGGTGGGCACAAGGTGCTCATCTTCTCGCAGATGGTGCGCTGCCTTGACATCCTGGAAGACTATCTCATCCAGAGACGGTTAGTACAGGCTCCAGCATTCACCACAGCTCCTCCACAGTACCTCCATGCACTGCACACGGAGTGGCAACAGCACAGGGTGGGGATTTGACCATTCCATGCCCACATACTGATGGATCCGAGTTACCATCTCCTGCTGGTGGGTGCGGAGACCCCAGAGCTAAGCAGCTCAGACCTTTCATTCTCTGTAGTCTGGGGCTAGTCCTCAGAGTGACCAGGTGGAAGTAGATCTTCTGTTGGTCCTGGTTCCCATGAGCCCCATATCCATGCATCATACATGGAGTTGTGATGATTTTGTCATTGTAAGAGGCACAACTTTTGGCAACAGCCACAGTGCACACAGGCTGATGGGGCCTGGGCATCCACCTGGGCACAGGTCCTGCCAGTAAGTCCTGGCTGGTGTGCCCACACAGCCTGGGGGAAGGAGCAGAAGGGGTTTTGAAAGCCACAGCCTCTTCAGGCCCTGCCGTGATTCTGCTCTAACCTCTCTCCCTGTTGAGCAGGTACACCTATGAGCGCATCGACGGGCGGGTGCGCGGCAACCTGCGCCAGGCTGCCATCGACCGCTTCTGCAAGCCCGACTCGGATCGCTTTGTGTTTCTCCTGTGCACACGGGCAGGTGGGCTGGGCATCAACCTGACAGCTGCCGACACCTGCATTATCTTCGACTCCGACTGGAACCCCCAGAATGACCTGCAGGTGATGGGCTGGGCAGGGCCAGGCTGTCTGGAGGTCCTGAGGCACAGCTCCTAACACTTGTGCCAGGGAGGCAGAGCAGGGCAGTAGCACCAGCTGGACTGGGCACGAGGTGCTGTGCCAGGACAGCTGGCAGGAATGTGGGCAGAGGGAACAGGACATGGGGAAGATCACAGTGCGGCTCTGAAAGCACAGATGGGCCACAGAGCAGGCAACACTGTGTCCGTACCTGGTTTTGAAGTGGGTGTGGTGTGGTGTGCCACATCTGCAGAGAGCCAAGGCTCCAGCCTGAGCCCTGTGTCCTTGCCTGGGGATGCTGGGATCTTGCATTCCTGCTCCACAGCTGTGCAGGCTGTGCCAGAGCTCTGCCAGGTCAGCCACAGGCAGGGAGTGAGGGTGCTGTGGTGGGTGGGAGGTGACTGTGGGTCAAGTGGGTGAGTGTGGATGCTGATGCAGGGTGCCACAAGCCACATGGTCCTCATCCAGCTGGGCTCCCTGTGCTGACAGCTGTGCCTCTGCACTGCCAGGCTCAAGCTCGCTGCCACCGGATCGGGCAAAGCAAGGCCGTGAAGGTCTATCGCCTCATCACCAGGAACTCCTATGAGCGGGAGATGTTTGACAAGGCCAGCCTGAAGCTGGGCCTGGATAAAGCTGTGCTGCAGGACATCAACCGCAAGGGCAGCACCAATGGGGTAGGTTGGCTGCTGGAGCGGGTCCAGGTGGGAACCTCTGCAGGATATCTCTCCTCCTCCCCCTGCAAGTCACTGCCAGGTCAGAGCAGGAACTGGGCAGGCTTTGGGGAGGGAGAGCCCAGTCCCACACACTTGCACTGCTGCTCTTTGGCCTGCCAGGCTGTTCCTGCAGTGCCATGGGGATAGGGGACATGTGACGCTGTGTCTGGGGTGGCATGGACTGAACAGTGCCTGACAGTCCCTAAGGAAGAGTTTGAAGTGACCACTTTGCTTTAACAGCAGCAAGTGAGGGTTGGCTTGGGGCCCTTTCTCCTGGAGCAGAGGGAGGAGCCTTCTCCTGTTGTGCAGTGGTCATGGCTGCTGGCCAGGTTGGTGATGCCCCTGTGCTTTGGGCAGGTTCAGCAGCTCTCCAAGATGGAGGTGGAGGACCTGCTGCGGAAGGGGGCATACGGCGCACTCATGGATGAGGAGGACGAGGGGTCTAAGTTTTGTGAGGAAGATATTGATCAGATCCTCCAGCGCAGGACACAGACCATCACGATCCAGTCTGAAGGGAAGGGCTCCACCTTTGCAAAGGTGTGCTGCACTCCGCTGGGAGGGAAGGGGGATTTCCTTTGGGGGTCGAGGAAGGGGAGCATGCAGGGCTCCTACCTGTGTGTGGAGACATGTCCACATGGAGACCAAGCTCTGCTGTCCCCCTGTGCCCAGGAGTGAGATCTTGCTGGGGCTCTGCAGCTGGTGTAATCTCCTGTCTCTGGTGGTCAGCAGAGCATTGAGGAGGGGCCACCAGCCTGGCAGGTGATGGAAGGCAGCCTAGGAGGGTTCGGGCAAGAGGTCTGGCTCTGCATAGGGACCTCAGCATGGTGGTAGGACCCAACTGCTAGGCTGCATGGTGCCCAAAGCCAGGTGCTGCTGTGCCATGGAAGCTGAGTGCTGTGGGGCCTGACAACCCCCCCAGATAGAGCCTGAGGAGCCAGCTCTGTGCTACGCTCTGGCTGGTGCCTGCTGGGGCCACTAAGGACCATCTGTCCCTCCTCCTCTTGCACAACCCAGGCTCCATTTACAGTGAGTCAGGCATGACTGCAGACCAGAGGTGTTCAGCTCCCTTAGGCAAACAAAGAACCTTCTGGCACATATCAGCTTAGGGTGTAACATCCCACAGCAGCAAGACCATGCACTCAGACAGGCATGTGGGGGTCTCTGTATGGGAGAAAGCACCTAGATGGTGGGTTGCACCCTATTCACTCTTCTTCTTTCTTTCTTAGGCTAGCTTTGTAGCATCAGGAAACAGAACTGACATTTCCTTAGATGACCCCAACTTCTGGCAGAAGTGGGCCAAGATAGCAGAACTCGATACAGATGCCAAGAATGAAAAGGTAGGATGCAGTTTGTGGCCCATGTGCCCTACAACTGATTGGACACTGTGTGGCCTGATGTCCAGGTGGGAGCTGCATGCTTCCTCTGGGCTTCTGAAGAGGTTTGTGTTGGGCATCAAGAATTACTGCAAGGGAAGACTGACCCATGAATGCTGGCTAAAGCCCTGATTTATTTAGCCACATGTTGGTCTGTGTCTCCCTGATCTTTCAGGCAGTATTTCCAGCTACTCCCAACAATCCCACCCTCTGCTTGAGAGCATTTTCCAAGTGCTCTTGGAGCTCTGGCAGCCTTGGGGCTGTGCCCATTCCCTGGGGAGCCTGTTCAGTGCCCAACTGCTCTCTGGGGGAAGAACTGATGCAGCTCCAGTCATTCCCTTGGGTCCTGTCCCTGCTGCATGGAGAGCAGAGATTGGAGCTGCGTCTCATGAAGGCAGACTGGTGCCTGTGCCTGTCAGGAGGCAGGAGGGGACAGATGAGGTCTCGATGTTCTGCTGGCCCTGAGGTGATGGGTTTGGCTGCAGCTCCGGTCTCTCTTCCCAGCTCCTCCATCAGGCACAGGGTGGCCTGTGCCACTGGCTCCAGTGCATCCCCAGGGCTGCCATAATTCCAACTAAGGCAGCAGTGCTATACAAGATCGTTGTAGACAGCAGCAAGAGGGAGGCCCTGCAGCTCTGCACAGCTCACTGCTCAAGCTGGAGCAGTGGGAGAGTGTGTGTGTGTGTGTGTGTGTATGTGTGTATCCTATGTGCCTGAAATCCAGGCAGATTTACATGGCATTAATTCATTCAACAGGGCAGGGTAAGGAGATGGGGCAGGTGCATCCTATTTAATTTCACATTGCTCCCTCCACTTTCTTGGAAGCTGCCTTTCCTATTCCAGTCCACCTGTCCCCCTGACACAGAGACTACACTGCCTTCAGCACAGCACTTGGCACAGGCAGTGCATAGAGGGCCAGGAGTGACTCAGAGCTGAGTCAGCTGCTGGCAGTCAGCAGTTTGGACACACGTGCTGATTTTCAGCCTGTCATCTGTCAGGCTGAATTTTGTGCTGGCCAGGAGTTGTCACTTGTGCAGGCAGAACTGCACATGTGTGACTTGAAGCAGGTATCCTAGTGGGAAGGTGATGGTCAGCCAGAGGGCTGGCAAGCCAGGAGCCAGAGGCTGAGCAGAGCCCAGGTGACCGGGGCCAGAAGAGCACATATCAGTGTTTCTGCCTTTACCTGAGAGCGCTCTCTGCTCTGTCTGTCACAGGAGAGCCTGGTCATCGACAGACCCCGGGTGCGGAAGCAAACCAAACACTACAACTCCTTCGAAGAGGATGAGCTGATGGAGTTCTCTGAGCTGGACAGTGACTCGGATGAGCGACCCACACGCTCGCGGCGCTTTAACGAGAAGACGCGGCGGTACCTGCGGGCTGAGTGCTTTCGTGTGGAGAAGAATCTGCTCATATTTGGGTGAGTCTCACCCCTGTGAGACCACAGCCTCCAGCTGCCCCAGTGCCCACGTGGGCCACTGGCTGCACCAGCCACTTCTCGTCTGTCCTGCTTGTTGTGTTGCCTTCTTCCAGCAGTGACCTCCCTGGTGGGACCTGGGCTCTAAGCAAATGTTTCAGATGGAAGAAGAATTAGGAGGACAAAGCATGAGCTGGCAGTTGTCACTTCCAGAGTCTGCTGCTGCCTCTGCTCTGTTCAGTCCTGCAAACCTTTCTCCCTCTTTGCTCCTGTAGTGTGTGAGCAAAACATCCCTATCTAGGGGATCTGGCAGGGCTGTGCCCGCAGAGGAGCTCCTGGAGAGAGGTGGCAGCAAGGTCTCTAGTTGCACAGGAGTGTTTACTCTGTGTTCCTGATGTTTCAGCTGGGGGCGCTGGAAAGATATCCTGACCCATGGGCGGTTCAAGTGGCACCTGAATGAGAAGGACATGGAGATGATTTGTCGGGCCTTGCTGGTGTATTGCGTCAAACACTACAAGGGGGATGAGAAGATTAAGAGTTTTATCTGGGACCTCATCACACCAACGAAGGACGGCCAGAATCAGGCTCTGCAGAATCACTCAGGTATTGCGTGTTCTCTCTGCCATTGCATCTGTACCCACTGCCCTGTGCCAGCCTGCGGGACTGAGGCTGCAGAATTCAAAGCAGAGCTGATGGAAACAGTCTGCAAGTGTTTGTGCTTCAGCACTGCAATTCTCTTCACAGAGAAAGGGGCTTCCATGAAGCTGACCTCCACATTGACCCTCAGAGCCAGCAGCAGAGGCTGGCTGAGTGAGGGAGGCTGTTTTCTGGCTTTCAGTGCAGAGAGAGCCTTGTGGTGGGAACAGAGGTACTGCTAAGTCTTCTCTGGCTTGTGAATACTGTTGAGGTTCCCTTGCACAGGGACATACTGGGCATTGAGCTTGTGAGCATCTTCTGAACATGTTGGGTGTGTTAGGGATGAGGGTGCTGATTCCACTCGGGCTGCTACTCAGGGCCTCACAGAGCGCAACGTGGACGTGGTACAGGACCCTGCCTGTGCCTCTGGGCAGCATGGGCAGCTGCACCAGAGAAAGCTGGAGGTGCAGTTGGGCATCCATCTCACACCTAGGTTGTGGGTTTGATCCCCATATGGGCCATTCACTTAAGAGTTGGGCTCAGTGATCCTTGTGGGTCCCTTCCAACTCAGAATATTATGTGATTTTGGGATTTCCAGCTTTTGCTTCCCCTTGTCATGGTGCTTGTCCCAGACTTACTGGTGTGCAGTGCCTGCCCTGATGGGTGGAGGGGCAGTGTTGGTTTGTCCTGAGACTTATGCAATGCACAGTGCTCCCCAGGTGATGCTGCCTTTTCTCGCTCTGTGTAGCAGGACCCTTGTCCTAGGCCTGGCTATGCTCTCTCTGCTGAGAGGCAGTGTGTCTGAGGTTCATGTGTCACATGTCAGATCTGTAATTGCATCTGTTGGCTAGAGGTGTCTGTATTCTGTTGTGTAGAAGTTCCCAGTGTATCCTCAGCTTCAGACAGGTCACCCAAAGGCTTCCCAGCACTGCTCTCCCTCTGGCTCTAGCTCTGTCTCTGATGGACACTGCAGATTGGCCTCCCCACCTGCAGTACAGTGGCTGCTCTCTGTAGGCTCCCCTGGGGCTGGGGCAGCCTTAGAGCCCACCCTGTGAATGAGGCAGCCATGGGGCCTTTGTCTTCATCTGTGAGCACAGAGTGGCTGCTGGCTCCCTGGATCTGGGCTTGTGGCCTGGGACACGTGGTTGCTGCCTGCGGTGCCAGAGGGCTCTGGCTGACCCTGTGGCACAGTGCCTGCATCCTGTGGCTCTCAGGACAGGTCAGTGGGGCTGAGGGAGGCCACAGTGTCCCTCAGGGAGTCAGAGCCCAGCAGCCATGTGCTGCTTGTTTTGTACTTGTGATCTGTGGCACAAGGTGAGTAGTGAGGGGGCTGGAACTCTCCAGACTGCTTTTTACATCAGGGAGCTAGGCTGAAACCTGGGACTTCTGTTCCCAGATGGTGGAGCACGGGCAAGGCTGTTCTGGAGTGGTGATGCTGCTGAGTGCCAAGTGTATCATAATTGGTGCTTAAAACCCAACATCATCATTTCCTTCTGCTTGGAAGTGTCCAGCTAGCTTTTGCAGCGTGAGGTCCAAGGATGTGGCTTTTGGTGGCTGCCGTAAGTTATTCCAGTCATCTCCTGCAATGGCAGTCACTTTGGCAGTGCTGCTTCCTGCTCTTGCCACACAGCCCTGCCCTGAGAGCAGCTGGGAGTGGGCTTGAGAGTCCTGTGGGGAGCAAAACAAGAGTCAGAAACAACTGGTATGAGTGGGCTTGATTTAGATAATGCCAAGTAACAAACAATCCACGGTTTCAGCAGAGGGTCAGGATTGTTTTAGAATAAGAGCACTGAATATTGACCAGCAAAGCGACCAGGAGCTTCTCCATCAACTCTTTAGAATGGCTTTTCCCACCTGTGAAACCTCCGTGTTGTCTGGGCCAGAGGAGCAACAACATCTCAGCCTGATGCCAGGAGCTGGAGAAGAGCAGAAGCAGCAGAACGCTTAAGTGCAGAGCAGTGCTCCTTCCTCAGTCAGAAAGTCCTTCAGCAGTAACTGCTGTGGCTCCCCAGGCAGCCTCAGGTGCCACCTGTGTCTGCAAAGAGCTGACCAGGCAAGTCATGCCCCATTCCTGATGTGCAGAAAGGAACAGCAACCTTCAGCCCTTGCTTGGGCATCCTGGAGCTCTTCTCAATCCCACATCTGTGGGATCACAAGGAGTGAGCACAGCACCCAGACAGTCTGACTCAGAGCTCTGCTCTGATCCAGCACCATCCTGCCTTTCATCCTGGAACAGGCCAAACTGCTGAGGAAGCAGCATTTGCCCAGAGTTCATCTGGCCAGTTTGGTGCTGAGGACAGAGGCCCTGGTGCCTACTGCAGGCCTTCAGCAGCCAGCTGGGCCACAGCTCTTGTCCTGTCATGGGGCTGCAGACTTTATGCAGGAGTTGATGACATGGTGATGCTTTCTCTTCTTTACTGGTGTCACAGGACCAGATAGATGGGGTGGGACTGCTCAGGCATCCTTTCTCCTTCATGTCTGCTGTTCCTACCTCAAGAGCAGCTGCCCAGGGAAGCAGCTTATCCCTCTCTGGAGATTCCAAAAACAGCGATCCCACGAGGAGTTGTTTCCACATTCTGCTGCGAACTCACACCTTATTTCAAGGTTGGAATGTGTTTAACTTTCATCTCCAGCCACTAGATCTCATTTTATCTTTGTCAGGCAGATGAGATTGCATTCCCTTTCCCATTGGTACCTTAGCCGCCTTGCAGCGATCCAGTTCCCCCCTACCTGGCTCCAGATGCATGGTATAAGAAACAGCCCTTACAGATCAGATCAGCAGGTCTGCTGCTCTTTGATCATTTGGGAGCTTCTTGTTTGAACTCTTGTCCCCGAATAACTGTCCCCACAGGGTGACCTTCAGAGGTGGCTGTAGGGTCTAAGTAAGTCTGCAAGGGCTATGCCCAGGACCAAGGTCCCTTCCATGCTTCATCCCTTCTGTGTGGTATTTTTACACATCGAGGGCCACATTATATGAGCTCAGCATTGCACTGAGAACACACAGGAGTTCAGTTTCTGTGGTGGTCCCCAAGTTTTTCACAGAGTTGTGGAAAACCCATACTCTGTGTTTGCCCCTTGCTCTTCCTCTCCTTGGCTCTCCAGGCTGCAGCTGGGACCTCTGCATGGGCTCCTCCAGCTCCCAGCTCTACTGCCCCACCCGGCCTCCAGTGCCAGCTGCCTGGTGACAGTGCCAGGCCGTGCCCACCGTGCCTGTGGTGCTCACTGGCTGCCACTCACTGTTACAGGCTTGTCAGCACCGGTGCCCAGAGGCAGGAAGGGGAAGAAGACAAAGAACCAGATGCTGCTTCCTGAGATAAAGAATGCAGACTGGCTCGCTACCTGCAACCCCGAGGTGGTGCTCCATGATGACAGCTACAAGAAGCACCTCAAACAACACTGCAACAAGTGAGTCATAGAATCATGGAGTGGTTTGGGTTGGAAGGAGCCTTAAGGAACATTTTATTACATTACCCTGGCCAAGGGCAGGGACACCTTCCATTATCCCACGTTGTTCCAAGCACTGTCCAACCTGTCCTTGAACGCTTCCAGGGATGGGGCAACCACAGCTTCTCTGGCAACCTGTGCCAGGGCCTCACCATCCTCAGAATGAAGAATGTCTTCCTAACATCTAATGTCAGTCTCTCCTCTTTTAGTTTAAAACCATTCCCCCTCACGGGAGCCCACATTGGCTCATGGAAACAGTGGGCTGAGGGTCTTTAGTGTTGGGAGGGTGGCAGGGGGCTGTGAAGGGCTCACAGCCCACAAAGGATCACCATGCTCCCACTGCTGGACTGCCCTCGTTACCCTTCAGCTCATGGAAGCCATGTCCTAAGTGATCCTCCGGCCAGTAGGTCACAGGACTGGCAGTGTGACACTGCATAGTCACTGTCCAGCCTGCGTTACGGAACTGGGTCCTTCCACGTGGGAAAACTTGGTGTCAAGCGGGTTTCACTGGCCTTGCTGACCTCTCTGCTGCCCGGGACAGGGTTCTGCTGCGGGTGCGAATGCTCTACTACCTGAAGGCTGAAGTGCTGGGGGAGGCTGCGGATAAAGCCTTTGAGGGGACCCCTGCCAGGTAGGGACCTAACGGTGAACCGCTGCGAGGCTTCTCGGGCTTGAGCACTGCCACAGGTATCTGACCGAGCCACATCTGGGCTCTCTGCAGCTCCAGATGAATCAGACTCCATGTCTTCCTCAGGCAAAAGTGCACCCTCAGGCAGCCACCCTGCCTGTGCAGAGACTGCAGCCATGGCAGCCCTGCTGAAGCAGCCAAGACTGTAGCTCCAGCCTGGGGGTGGTGGGGACCTGCAGGGACACCCTGCAGGAAAATGGTTCTGGGTCCTACTTGACAAATGGGCCCTTATACGAAGTGGGAGTCCACAGAGACTGCTCCCAGTCTCAGGGCCAGGCCTCAGAGCAGAGCATGCCCCGTTGCTGTGGCCTGCAGTCCTTTGCAGAGCTGGGAGCAGTGGGACCCACAGGCTCTGTAATGGCACTGAGCCTGCAGCCTGCCAGCTCCTGACCTTTCTGCAAAGACTCAGCTCTCAGTGCTTCTCAGAGAAGCGTGATATGCTGAGCTTAAAAGCTTAATTTCCCCAAGTAGGGGCTGCTGCTTTCCCCGGCACAGCTCCATCAGCACCAATGTATGTGGGGAGACACTGTTCTTTTGGGGTTGGTAGGTGTGAAGTGTTTTATCCCTAGAGATGCTGTTCAGGTAAGACAGGATCTTAAGTCCTCTGTTGTTGCTTGGGTGGGAGGGGAGAAAGGGCACCCACTGCCCTGGAGAAAGAGGAGCAGGAGGGCAGCAGGTCGTGGTGGAACCAAGACTCCATCTCTTTGACCAGGGAGATGTGTACCCGTGTCATGGCAGGGCCACAGACCAGTGTCATTAGCTGTCCCCAAGCCAGCAAGCAGTGGCTCCTGCCTCCCCTGTCCCTTCTGAGCCATGCCCAGTGCCCCTCAGTGTCCAGTGAGGCTGGGAGAGGGGTGTTCATACCCATGTCTGCCACAGGGAGCTGGATGTGCTGCTGCCAGACATTGACTACGTGGAGATCCCAGTGGACTGGTGGAATGCTGAGGCCGATAAATCCCTGCTCATTGGTGTCTTCAAGCACGGTGTGTACCCAGCTGTTTGGTGGGTGCTGGTGTGTGAGGGAATTAGTACCCCTGGTACTGGAGGGGATGTCATGTCAGTGCAAGGGACAAAGTCATGGCCGTGCTCCATAGCCACACAGCGCCAGGACAACTCTCCCCAAGTGCCAGCAGCATGTTTGGGTGGGGAACAGGCACCCCGTGGTGCCCAGGGTGGCCATGGCAGACCTCATGGTAGACTCTGATTTGCCAGGAGTAGTGTGCAGTTGCTGTGTGAGGGCAAGGAGAAAGGCACAGGTCTTTCTTTGGCCTCGTCATGGAGTCCTGGTGGGGTTTCCAGGAGACACAGGGCTGTGTGCCCCAGCTGCACCCTGCATGGTGGCTGTGCTGCTGCTGGGTGGGATGGGAAGATTGACCTTTCCCTTTGCCTTCTGCCCAGGGGCTGCAGAGCCATTAGCAGCTTTTGGGAAAGTGTTGTGAATTTCTGGGGATGAGAATTGCTCTCATGGCTGCACAGAGGGAGTGAGAGCCAGGTGGGGAGCTGTGTCCCAGGAGCAGGTTTTTGTGAACCAGGCTCAGGCCTTGCTGTGTGCTGTCTGTCTGTCCTGATGGCGTGGCAGGTTACGAGCGGTACAACGCCATGCGGGCGGACCCAGCGCTGTGTTTCCTGGAGAAGGTGGGCATGCCAGATGAGAAGCTGCTCTCTGCCGAGCAGGGCGTCAGCGATGGGGCACAGGATGCTGCTGAAAGGTGGGCAGGGGATGGAGCCGAGCTCTCGCAGCAGCCTGGCTCACTGCTGGGGCAGTGCGGTGGAGGGAGGGAGCAGGCTGTGCTTCTGAGCACAGAGGGGAGGGCAGAAGGGAGCTGGTCCCCAGTATGAGGTGGAGGGATGGCATGAGCACCAGTTCTTTGCTTCTTGATGCTGAGAACTGGCATAGCCATGGGGGCTGTGCGACCACTACCAGGGATTGTTCACTCTCTCACCTAGGGGCAGCGTGGAAAAAGAAGAGAGCAGTGGAGAAAAGCTGGAGGGGCCATCAAAACAGGAGGTGAGTGGGATTCACAGTGGTAGATACAAATCTGATGCTGCCCAGCCTGCCCTGTAGTGCAGGCTTAGCTCCATGAGCTCTGCTGCGGGGCAGTAGGGAGCCAGCATGGCTGGTCTGCCTTGTGTGTGCCCTGTCTTGTGTGCATTGCCTCTGCTCCCTGGAGCACAGCTTCTGCTGTGCTGCTGTGTGCTATCTGTGGACCTGGGCAGCATCTTCCTCCTGAGGAGCTGAGGGGTATTGAGGGCTGGGGATTCCCAGGAATGCTGGTTCTCACTCTTGGTTGGCTTCAGGAGCCACATGGGGCCCTGGCAGAGGAGGCAGGGATGTCCCAAAGGAAATGGCCTTAGGGGAGAGAAAGATCAGGGAATGAGGCAGCACAGGAGGTTGTTGGAATGTGGAGGCAGTCACACTGCTGCTGTCCTGAGCAGTGGCACTACAGCCTCTGTCACTATGGTGATCCTTCCCTCCAGTGGCACCTCTGAGCTGTCGCCTCTCTGATCCCGTGTGCTGAGCACAGCCAGCATCTGCAGACCAAGGGCACTGGACACACAACCCTGCCCATCCCACACCCTACACCCTGCCAAGGGTGGGTGGGCTGTGGGTGCAGGGGTTCTGTGTGGGGTTGAGCCCTCTCTGACTGTTTCATTTTCCAGGACATCGTGGCTGCTGGGGTGGGTGAAGCCAGTGAGAAGCGGGACGAGCCAGCTACAGGTGAGGCCATTTCTCCTGCACTGTGGTCCATGGCTTCTCAGGGTTTGGTGTGGCACAGCCAAGCCTGAGTGCTACCCCAGGCACTGCTTGGTGGGAGGAACACATTACTGGGCTGGAGGGACATGCTGCTCTGTGTTAGTGGGTGAGGCAGCTCAACCTGGTCAGGGGGCCTCATGCACAGACTCACAGGTGTCCCATGGATGGCAGGGCAGCCAGGGTTCCAGCCAAAGCTACCCAGGATGACTGGAAGCCATTAGCCTGCTCTTATTCATGCAGTTGCCTGAATGAGATGAGTGTGTGACGTCTCTGTAGTGGGCAGTTCTGGCACATCCCATGGGCTGGCTGGCCCCACTGCTGAGCAGGGAGCTGCAGTCTTCTCCTGTACATGGCCTGGCCTGGCCATAATTGCTACCCTGATCTGGACTCTCTCTGAAAGAAGCTAAGACATGATGAGGCTATTTGCCTGCAGGCCCAGGGATGGTCACATGGCCCCCTATTCATGACTGTGATTGCTGATGCTCCCCAAGTGAGGCAGAAGGTGGGAGGAAGCTCTTGGAGCTTGCCGGAGGATGTGGGAACCTGTGGCTTGCATGTGTGCTAAATACTAATGTCCTTGCTGATGTTTGAAGCCCAGGATGGCTCCGACTCAGACAGATCCTGCTGGCCTGTCTCCTCTGCTCTCACGGCCAGGCTGCGGCGACTCGTCACCGTCTACCAGCGCTGCAACCGCAAGGAGCTGCCTCCCCGCACCGAGATGCTGGTGCCTGGTAACCATGGCTACTGGCTGCAGGATGAGATGTTCCGGAGAGCCTCTGAGATGGACTCGGTGAACAAAGAGATGCAGAAAAGGTATTGCAGCAGAGGAGCTTTTACAAAACTGATTTAGCCCACTTGAATTCCTTGGCCCTCAGAACTTACCCAGGCAAATGTCACCAGAGCTGTCTGTGCTGCTGGCTGCCCAGGGCATGGAGTCACAAGGGTCCTTGCTGGGCTGGGAATGTGCTCTGAGCCATGGGAGCCTTGCTGCTCCAGCAGCCAGCCCAGCTGGGGAGCAGCCTCCACTGCAAACTGTAGTTCATGGGGACACCGAGTGGAAATGAGGGGACAGCTCTTCGGGGTCAAATCCAGTGTCTGCTGGGCCAGGGGTCAGTCTCAGCAGAGGAGAGTTGTGTCCTTGGGACACACTGTGGATGAGGGTGACCAATGAGCACTGTCACAGCACGTGAGCAGTGCCCTTCCAACTACTGTGGCTCTCACCACTGGCTTTGCCTCCTGCTCATGACCTCTGGAGCCCAGTGGTGACATATCTGGTTGCATTGTGCTCCCGTTTCATTTGTGTCCCAGTAAGTGGGAGGGGGTCGCGACTGTCCAGCACCTCTTTGCAGCTGTTGGGAGGGTGTGCACAGGCTGGTTCTGCTGCCGTTGCTGCCAGTCTCCCATGCCACCCTGGGACTGGGACTCTCTGTGATCACCAGCCCTCAATGGTTTTTCCTCCTGTGAACTTGTCCCTGCAGCAGGACCCACGTAACCACATGATATGTGTGCTGCCTTGTGCTCTGTTCTTGGCCTCCTGGAAGCTGCTCCAGTCTACCTTCCCTTTCCTCTTTTTCTGGACTTCTTCCAGTCGTGCCATCCCTTCTTCGAGGTGGGGGCATCAAAGGTTGTGCTGTGGATATCACAACAGCCTGGTGTCTCCTGCTCCTTAATTCTCTAGGCTTTTTCTAGGGGAGATTGCCTTACAGGAGTTTTCCACTAGCTTTTAATTTGAGACCTTCTGACAAATTCACTGTTGAGCTGCTTGATTTGGATCATTAATATATTTATTAACTTTCTTCTTGTTCTCATTTTTGAAATGAAACATGACTGCAGCCCCTGGGTGGCAATGCTGGCCCAGGTGTATTTTTGGGCAGTTGGAGAGTGCTCTGGGTGTTGTCACCCTGTCTGCTTTCCTTTGACATGTCTCAGCTGCTTGCTGGTGCTGGCTCACAGCTGCAATTCAGAGGCTGAGATGTGACTGGAAGCTTTCTTCAGGCCTCAGTGTTCCCTTTTTTCTGCCCTTGCCCTGCTGTATGCACCCAGGTCTGTTCTCTGTGCTGTTTCTCTGGGCTCTGCCTGGGGTTGTATTTGCCCAGGACACTTCACCATCTCTGTCCTTTGAGTGGTCCCCACAAGGTGAAAGCTCAGAGGGTCCAAGCCAGCATGAAAGTTCTGTTCTAAGAGTGCTCTAACTGAACTCCTCCATCACCACTGCCACTCTCCTCTGAGAGAGGTGGGAAGGGGGTGACACCCAGGAGTCCACTGGACTCAGTAAGTTGAGTCGTGTTTGTTTGTTACTGGGGCCCTTTATGTAGGAAGCCCCAGTCTCAGTTTCTCTCTGGAAGAGGCTGGATGAAAACTGTGTCTGCATGTCCTTCCTTTGTAATTCCTGGTACAGATAACTGACCTTTCCATGGAAGTGAAACAGCTTGATGTGGCAGGAAGGGAGTAGATGGGATAGGTTTGTGCTTCCACAGAAGCTGCTGGAGCCTGCACCCTGTTGGCAGTACAGCCCAGAGCTGCGCTAACGGGTTTATTGAAACAACTAAGAGGGTTTTTTCAGCAGTGAGTTGAGAGCCAGAGGGCCCGTGGCCTCTGCTCCTCCTCCCTGTGCACCAGAGGGCAGAGCATCTTGGGCTATGGTGGTCTCCTCAGTGTAACACCTCCCTCAAAACTGTTGGTCAGTAACTAGACCATACTCTCTGAGCCTCTCTGCCTGGTGCTTTGCCTGCTCTGGGCCCAGAATATGTCTCAGTGGCGTTCCTGTCTCCTCCTTGCTCCACAGGTGGACCAGGAGGGAGCAGGCAGATTTCTACCGCACTGTCTCCTCCTTTGGGGTTATCTATGACCAAGAGAAAAAAATCTTTGACTGGGCCCAGTTCCGAGCCATCTCTCGACTGGAGAAGAAGACTGATGAGAGCCTGGAGAAGTACTTCTACAGCTTTGTGGCCATGTGCAAGAATGTCTGTGGTCTCCCTTTGTGGAAAGAGGATGGTGAGTGGAAATTGCATGGCCTATGGGGGGGTAATGGTAGGTCCATGTAGAAGGGATCCCACTGCTCTCATGGAGCAGGAGAGCAAGGGAGGAGCTTCAGAGACAGTTGGAAGCAGTGAGATGCAGGCTGTGGGCTTGCAGCAGTCATGCATTTCTGGCCTTGTCCCCACCATGTCGTGCCTCCCTGGCACAGTGGGAGGGTAGAGCAGCCCCATGGGCTCCTGCTCCTGCTCTCACAAAACCCTCAGAGTTCTCACAGGAAATCACCAGTTTTATCCAAGATAGCAACCTCTATATGTGAGAGACAAGTAGAGCTCACAGAAAGCATGGCTCTGTGCTGGAGCTGGGGGTTGTTTGGATGAGCTGTGTTGCTGCTCTCCAAGCATCCCTCAAGGTGCCATTGGACAGAGTCCACTCCATCTATGCATGTGCTGACTGTGGAGCTCTGCAGGAGGCTCGGGAAGCCTGGCCAACAGAGCATCCATTTTCTTTGAGTTCTCTTCAGAGGCCCTGCATTGGCACCAGACAGGACATGACAGATGAAAAGCTCCTTGGAGGCTATTTAGGCACAAAGCTATTTGTTTCCAACAGCAGCAGAAAACATTTTGCCCCAGAGCTGTCATGGAGTCTAGTCTTAGGCACAGTTCTTTGTGTGTGTGTGTTGTGCCTTAGGTAGGTGTTCCTCATCAGAAGAGCTGTACTAGCTGCCCTTCCCTGACAGTGGGCTGAAGGGCTACCAGAGGCTCAGAGTGCTGGGAGCTGCTCTTCCTGCAGGTCCAGGCAGCTCCAGCACTGCTGCTGATGATGGAGCAGAGCTCAGAGAAGACTCTGAAATACTCTGCAGCTGGTGCTACTCTTGATCCAGCTGCTCAAGTCAGGGGGTTTTACTCCCTGTGTCCATTTGGTGGGATGTGGCTGGAAGGTACTGAGACTGCAAAAAGAGGCCTCAACAGTGGCTGCAAGCACTGGTGCCACCTTACCTTCAGTATGAGCAAGGGTTAAAAGCCTCTGAGGAACTTCTGCCAACCCAAATAACGTGTCCTTGGCTTTGCTGTCCCTTCTGTAGGTCCTCCAGACCCTGACATCTATGTGGAGCCCATCACGGAGGAGCGTGCTGCCAGGACCCTGTACCGCATTGAGCTGCTGCGCAAGGTGCGCGAGCAGGTGCTCAAGTGCCCCCAGCTCCAGGAGCGCCTCAAGCTGTGCCGGCCCAGTCTCTACCTGCCCGTGTGGTGGGAGTGTGGCAAACACGACCGGGACCTGCTGATTGGCACTGCCAAGCATGGCCTGAACCGCACTGACTACTACATCATGAATGACCCCCAGCTGTCTTTTTTAGACGCATATAGAAACTATGCCCAGCATAAAAGAACGGGGCTCCCAGGCCCAGAAACCCTGTGCTGCCTTTACCAGTCTAACTCCAAACTCTACAGTTCCCCCATGTACAGCCAGATGGACCAGACCTGTGAAACCCTGGAGAACGAAGCCGAGAGTCACATCAAGCTAGAAACCGTGGACAGCACCATGTCCCAGGCTGGGGGCAGCCCACTGGATGCAAACTGTGAAACATTCATGTCTGAAGTCCGGGACATCATTTCCAGTAGCTACGACGAGAGCTCGCTGCCAGACTCCCTGGTGTGCATGATGTACGATGAGAAGGCCTGTCCCAGCGAGCAGAGCTCCCTCGCCAGGGACAGCCCAAGCTGCACAGATGTTGGAAGCAGCACTGCCAAACTCTCCGAGGGCAAGCTGGAGGGGGATGAGGATCCATCCAGCTGTGATGCAGATGCCATGAGAGAGACTCCCTTCCTGGAGGGTTTGCAGGTGGGCTCTGACCGAATGGACAATCAGAATGAGGAAGCTGAGCCTTCACCTTCTACTCCCGGGAGCAGTCCTTCACAGTGTGCCCCAAGCAAGCTCGGCAAAGGCTTGGAACAGAAAGAAGTACTTGCCAGCCCAGCGGTAGGGCTGCCCGAGCATGGAACCGTGGAAAGAGTCCTGGGTGTAGGGCTCTACAGTCCCAGTCTCCATGACTACGAGCTAAAGGTTCCTCCTGAGCAGAGGTTCATCAGTCTGCTGCAGGAGAAAGGATTGGAGGCAAAGTTGGGGCCAAGTCAGAGCCATAGCGAGGAAGATGAGGAGGAAGAAGAGGACGATGATAACTCTGAGGCCGCAGCAGATGCTGTGGAAGGCTTGAATGGTCCCAGGACCAGGGCTGATTGTGACCCCGAGGCTCATGAACTGGGGGGTGGGGAGCAGAGTTCTGGTCTCCCCACACCTGAGGACACTTGCCCAGAAGATGTAAATGGAGAGAGGGAGGCCCTGGGGCTGGGGGAGCCCAGGGCAGAGGGCAGGGATGACTGTGTCTTGAATGAGGAGAGCGTCCAGCAGCACTCATCGGGCCAGGCTCAGAGCCAGCCCTTCAGCCTGCCCACACCTCTGCCTCAGGGGGGGCCTCGGGGGGCAGAGCCCCCCTGTGTCCGGGGGGAGCCCTTGGGCCGAGATGCTGAGGGGCAGACTGGCTGCACAGAGGCCCCACACCCTGAGCCTCAGGGCATAAAGCAAGAGGAGTGTGAGAACAGAGATGACGGGGAGAAAGCCAGCAGCAACCAGAGCCAAGGTATGGTCCTGAGAGCTCCCTCAGGTTGACAGTCACCTCTAGCTGTGGTGGGAGGGACCTGCTGTCCTCCCTGCAGAGCCAAACCTTGGGGCTGGCCAGCCTGTGGAGTGGCCTCCCATCTGTAGGAGCTGAGGTCCCTCTAGCTTCTGCAACTGGGGGCAAAAGATGTTGGGGGCTGCATTTGCAGAACTCTTTTTCTGAGGGAGTTCTCTCTCAGAACTTTCCACCTTGAGCCCCAGCAGCCCTTCTGCTAAGAGCATGACATGCAATGCAGGATGCCTTTCCCTTTCTGGCACAGGGCACTGCCTGTTGAGCAGCTCTCTTTGGAAAAGCATATGCCCTTCTTCTCGCCCACCTAAAAATGGTCAGGGATGGGGGGCTACTGCAATTCAAGTCTCCCAAACTCAGCTCAGGAGAGTGATGGTCCTTCCTGAGCAGCTTGGGGAGCCTGCCCTGATCCAGGTCTGCTGCTTCTTTTAGAGACTCTTGGGGACTGTTTGGGACCTTTGTGGAGCCAGCTGGGCATTGGGGTGGGAATGTGTGAGGAGATGCTCCCCACCTCTAGATAGGGAGAAAGGCAGGGTGGTGGTAGGCTCTGTTCTCCCTTGTTTTCTTAGATGGTCCAGAGAAGTACTTAGAGGAAGAGAACAAGAATTCTGTTTCTGTCCTGCCTGGGGACATTGATGATCTTCATGATGCCCGGGCACCGACCATTGCCCAGCTGCTGCAGGAGAAGACGCTTTACTCCTTCTCTGAGTGGCCTAAGGTGAGGTTAAAATGAACGCAGTTTGTATCAAAGTGTTCCTGGGTAGCCCTGGCCAGCAGTGGCTCACACAGCTCCAGCTCTGCCTCCTGCTCCTCTGCACACCCCATTGGATGCTCTGGCCGAGGTGTTCTTCCTAAGCACCTGTGCCGTGGAGATGATTGCCCCCAAAGCAGTTCCCTGCTGAGCTGAGATCACCTGGGCTGGGCTTGACTTTAATCCTGAGCTGTCATACACGGGTCAGTCATTCCAATTTTAGCTTGCCACTGTGCAATTCTGTTTGCAGGACCGTGTGATCATCAACCGCATTGACAACATCTGCCACGCCATCCTGAAGGGCAAGTGGCCTTCCTCCAGCCAGCAGTTTGAGTCACAGAGCCTGCTGACAAGCCCAGCCATGGCCAGCAACACCGGCAGCAGGAGCAGCTTTACTGAGTCAGAAGCCCCCGATCCCAGCTTCAGTAACGGGGTCTTAATGTCACGAGTACAAAAGGTGAGGGGGGCCCTCAGGCAGTGACAGGCTCCTGACTCTGGAGTGAGACATTGCCCGGAAGTACTCAGGGGCTTCTCAGGTGGGGCCTCTTAGTGCCAGTTGGTGTGTATAACACATGGCTTAAGCCACTTGGTGCCCTGGTGATAGCTCCTAGTGAGTGCCCCGTGCTCTCAGCACCCTGCTGCCCTCCCTGGAAGGCAGCTGTTGTTGGCAGCTCCAGACATCCCACTGGTATGCCAAAGGAAAGAGTGCAAGGAGCACTGCCCTGTCAAGTCCTGAGTTCCCATGTTCTAGTGCCCCAATCCCCAACAGGTCACACTGGACAGGAGCTGGTGGCCTGGGGCTCCAGCAGCTGGCAGAGCAGCCATGGTCATAACACCTTGGGATATCTGAGCGTGTGCGAGGGTGCTCCTGCACCGTTCCCACACAGGGAAAGAGATGTGATATGCCCAGGGAAGGGACATCCCTCAGGGCTCCTTGGAGGGGTGGATGACCTTTAGCTCAGTGCTGGTGTGAGGAGCTGTTCCCTGGCAGGGCAGGAGCAGCTGTAACCCTCTGTGGCTTTGGTACACACAGGAAGGTTTCCTGAGCCCTGCCTTTGCAAAAGACGAGCGGAAGCACAGGAGACCCTATGAATTCGAGATGGAGAGAGATGCCAAACAGAGGAGCCTGGAGCAGCTGGCAGCAGCCCATGTCCATCCCCCCATTGTGCTGAACGGCTGGCGTGAGGCAGCAGTGGACTTGTCCAGAGTCTCTGATGGGTCCCCAGGGAACTCCTCTCCTTTCCCCCTGAACACAAACATGCCCAAACTGGGGACCGTGAATGCCCTTCAGAGCTCCCTGGGCATGGACTTGTCTGGTATCCTACAGGCAGGGTTAATCCATCCTGTCACTGGACAGATTGTAAATGGCAGCCTCCGAAGAGATGATGCTGCCATGAGAAGGAGACGGGGCAGGAGGAAAAATGTCGAAGGGATGGACCTCATCTTCTTGAAGGAGAGGCCTATTCCAAACAGGCTGCAGGTGAGTTGATGCTCCCTCCTTTCACACAGACCCAGTGGAGTCAGCACAGTTTGTTTCATGGCCCAGTTCTTCCCTCCAAGCTCTGCTGCCCATGACACTGCACAGCTTCCTCCAGGACAGCTTGGTTTGTGCAGGACCAGGCAGGAGCAGGTACTGCAGGGAGGAAGGGAAGTTATCCCTCTGGTTTACAGCACTCTGGAGTGTTTGAATCCTTGTAAGCATTATCGAAAGCAGGTGTCCCACCTCAGGGAATGTTTAGGTTTAGAGAAGATGAGGAAGACAAGATCCTACTGCACCCTCTCTCCTGTGCTGGAGTCCACGCAAAGAATGGAGCAATACCAGTGCCCCTAGACCACTCTTAGGAGTGATCTGAGGGGACGTTGGTCTTCTTGGTGATCAGAGTGTTTCCTTGTGAGTTCAGATGCATCTCCCATGTCTCTCTGCCTTCCCTACCACCAGTGCTGGGGATGGAGTGGAAATGTAATGTGGTGGTGGGTGGTGATTTAAGGAAGAGGCACTGGGAGTACATGGATTAGTCTGTGTGATGGGAGCAGATGACCTGCTTTGGGAGCTGTGCTTCTCAGGGTGCACATGCATCACTGCATGCTGCTGATGGGCTCTCCCTGCTCCTCCTTCCATGGCAGGATGTTCAGGAAGACCAGCCACAGCCCCCTCAGAACAGTCCCCTCCCTGATGGGCCGGTTGCTGCTACCTCAACTCCACAGCCAGTCCCAGCTGCAGGCAGCCAAGAGAAGGCTGTCCCGAATAAGAGTCTCCTTGACTGGCTCCGGCAGCAGTCTGACTACACACTCGATGTTCCCAGCTTTGGCACAGTAAGGGTGCCCTTCAGTGGCATATGTGTTGTGTGTGTGTGCCTGCCTTGTGTGTTGCCTTTTGTGTTAGGTTTTTTCTTGTAACACGGTTTGTGGTGTTCATTGGGGCTGTTCAGGATTCATGACATGTTTTAAGAGGTGAGCACTGTTCCCCTGTACAGCAACAAAAAGCACTTGCTGCTGGAGAACTCCTCTCCTTTCCCCCAGAATACAGACATGCCCAGATGGGGGACTGTCAATATCCTCAGGGCTCCCTGGATGTATACCTGTCTGGCATCCTCCAGGAGCTGAGCCCTGTTGCCCAGGGTTGGTTTTCCAGTTACGGTGCATCCATCTGCCCAATGCACAATGTCTTCCAGAAGTGCCAGGGATGGATGGGGACAGAAATGAGAAAATGGATTTAAGGTGCTTAAGGTCTGTCTATGTTCTTTTTCACCTGGGCAGTGCTGTTGTACTAAATAAGGTTCCCAGGCAAGAGGAAACCTGCTCTCTTTAAGAGCCAGACCAAAGAGGCTGTGTTGGAGGCTGACAGCCTGTGGCCGTGTGGCTGTGGATGCTCTCAAAAAGCAGTAGCTCAGAGTGAGGTGCACAGTCTGATTCTTCCTGCTGTCTCATAAACCTCCACCTCTTGGTTTCACAGGTTGGTTTGCTACAGGTTTCAGCTTATTTAGCCTGTTAGACCATGTGGTAGGCAGAGCACAGGCCATGAAACAGAGCGGGAAGAAATGTGGTAGTAAAACAGAAAAGACTGCATCTTGGTCCTGGAGGATCATGTGCCCAAGGCAGGGATTTCCTGGAGCTTGGAGTACAAGCAAGACATTAGCCTTTTGAGGCTTACTGAAGATGAGGGGTGAGGAGCCCAACATCTGCTCAGCAGGTTAGCCTTTGCTTTTCGAAGTCCAGCGACACATCCAGCTGTGTGCCCAGGGTCAGGCTCGCAGGAGCAGGTGTGGAGGTGCCTTCCCACTCCTTCCCAACACCCTTGCTTTCCAGGGAGGTTCATGGAGCTGTCTGACCATGCCTCTGGTGAAGCTCTTGCTCCCAGCAAGCCCCCAGTGCCCCAGACCAGCTCTGCAGGATCTATTCTCTCTGGGTAGGATGGATTGAAAGAGGCTTTGGGGTACTGCAGTAGCTCAGTTCAAAGGATGAATTGCATTCAGGGTCTTTTTCTGACTCTCAGGAACCCACACTGTCCAAGTTGTTCATCATAATGCTCCATCCCTGCAGGCACATCGACAGTGGGACTTGGTGCATGCAGTGGGTGTGCAATGACTCGGCTCTAACTCGGTAGGTTGCAGTTCAGAGGGCTCTGA
This sequence comes from Rhabdornis inornatus, assembly GCA_013397075.1. NCBI lineage: Eukaryota > Metazoa > Chordata > Aves > Passeriformes > Rhabdornithidae > Rhabdornis > Rhabdornis inornatus. The sequence continues at coordinate 183,589 of VWZS01009092.1, forward strand.
TCCCAAAGAAACATGGTGCAGCATCTCTGTGGTGAAAACATCTAAAAGAGGAAGGAAACACGGCATAGCTGAGCTGGTGAGAAGCAGGTGGCTCTATGAGTGTGACACAAGTGGCACGCACAGACCTGTTCTCTCTTTACTGGCTATATGCAGCGTCCTGTTTACAGATGCACGTATAAGAACCTGCAGCATTAGGAGTGAAGGGGAGTAGGAAAGGACTAGAGCACTCTTAGTGGGGTACTTTGGAGATCCCTTTATGTGTACAAAAATCAGTTTTGCTCATTTGAGAGCTGGTCCTGTGGCAGGGACCAGTTTGTGCTGCTGGTGCTGCTCCTGTCTCAGCCCGCAGGGATTCCCTGTCCCTTGGGAGCCCCATCCATGCTGCTCTCCCGCAGGGCTTGTAGCCAACCAGGCTCATTAAGCCATCTAGTCTCATTAACATTGTCTTGTTTGCACTCCAGAATTTTTCAGACAAGCCCAAGCAGAGGAGGCAGCGCTGCAAGGACCCCAACAAACTGGACATTAGCTCTCTGACTGGAGAGGAGCGGGTGCCGGTGGTACATAAGGGTACCGGACGGCGGGTAAGCGAAGGCCTGTTCTGTGCTCTGCCCTCAGTGTCCCAAAACACTCAGCAGACCTTGAGCTCACCTGTGGGGGAGATTTAATCCAGAGAAACCTGTGGATGAGACAAACGTCTGGAATAGGTCTCTAATATACATTATCCTGTGACACATGTGTGCCCGGGATCATGCAGACCTGTGAAATAAGTGACTGTCTGTGTGAACTAAGGGATGTGGGAGTGTCGTCCCTTGCCGGGGGCACAGATCCCTCAGTGGCAATGGGATGCAGCCTTTGGCTTTAAAGCCACCCTCAGCACAGCCCTGTCGTATGCTTCCCATTCTGGATTTGATTGTTCCTCTTGAGTTCATTGCAATATGCCACAAATTGTAACATTGCCATGCAAATACCTTTGGTTTGTTCCTCCTTATGAGGTACAGGCCAGAGCGCACCAATACCCATCCCTCTGCTGGGCTTGTAGAAAATCAAAGGTTGGAAAGGAGCTTTCTGAGCAAGGAGCTTGGATTTACTTGTCCGCAGTTTAATCTCCAGGGCACTGATGTGCACTTCTCTGAACAAGAAGGGGTGTTCAGGAGTACTTTGCACCAAAATTTAGTTCTTAAGCACACCCAGAACTGTACAAGGTCAGAAGGTGATGTGACATTAATCACATCTAAAAGCAAAATTAAAGAGTAAGGCAGTAAGGTTGTTTCAGACACATCTGTGTTCCCCTTTGTTGCCCCCATGCTGGCCTTTCCTGGGTGAGTTGGGGACTTTTCCAGTTCTAAATACGGCTTTTACAGAAGCTCTGTCCCCATCACTGGTACCTGGGAGGGTGATGGGCTGGGCCACAAAGGCTGAACCTGCCTTTTCTCCTTGAGCTGTGTGTCTGGAGGCGGCAGGCACACACCAAATCCTGCAGAAAGGCAAGTGTAGCAAGGCAAGAGTCTCCACCCCAGCCAAATTGCAGCCCAAAGTAAGAAGCTAGGGGAAGTGTAATCATATTTTTTGTATTATTTTACATAACTCTCTCTGCAATAGAGGTCATCCTTCTGCTGTGTTTTATAGTTAGGGGGAGCCACGGCACCAGCATTGAAGGAATTGCCAAGGTGGCTTGATGCAAACTTGGAGTATGCTGTTGCAGCTGACTGGGCTGACATTGTTAAGCTTTCAGTAAGTTAGAGCTTTTGGAGAAATCTGTATCATGTCATCTTTTCTTTTCCCCTCCCCATCCCCACAACCTTTCTCCAGTGAGGATCTGGGAGCTGCGAGGCAGGCCGTGGGCTGGGTGAGTGGGAGGGGATGGCTGCAGCCCCGGGGCAGAGTGGGACGTGGGGCCATGGCCAGGCCACAGAGAGAGGGGCCAGGGCCCCGGGAGTGGGGCTCAGCATGCCTGGCTGGAGAGCCTTGGGGTGCTTAGGGTAGCAGGGGCAAGAGGAATGCCCTAGGAGCTGGACAGCAGGGTATAGACAAAGCATTCTCATGGGTCAAATTTTCAAAAACACCTCTAGTTGATGCTTTTCCTCAGCTCCTGTGAACTCTGCCTGCGCAGCCGTGGGCCCACCAAAGGCCTGAAGGGTCAGGCACTGGCAGGGAGAGGGGCAGGACAGAGCCTCCTGTGCCACATTCATCCACTCTGTCCATCCAGCAGTCCCTGCCCCAGTGTGTGGCAGAGCGTGGAGAAGGAGTGCTCTCCCCTGCGGCACACGTGGCACTGCCAGATCGCCCTGCCCTGCCCCAGGGGCTGGCCTGATCCAGACTTCTCCCTGCAGTCCCTCTCACCTGCTGCCTGGTTTTGGGCTGCAGTGGTTTGTGTGACATCCTTGCAGAGGGCTGGAGGGTGAATCCATTGGCTTAGAGGTTTGTACTGCTCTCAAATTGGTCTTTCCTTAGCACTGGAGATTTGGCATGGTCTGTCCCACTGCCCTGGAAATGACTCCATGTCCAGGCTGGCATCAGGGCCCCATCCGGGCAGCCAGCCCTGGGTGAGCTGACAGCTCTTCCTTCCCCTGATTTGAGGGGACAGTCTCTGCCACAGAAACCACTGTGTGCCTCACACTGCCTGGGCACCTCTCCTGTGACCTGCTGCAGTGGCTGCATCCCATGATCATTCCCACTCCATCGACACTGAGCTTTTGGTGAATGCATACCTGTCCTGCTGAGGGAGGGGTGCACAAGGATGGCCGGCTGCTCAGGGCACTCAGGCCAGCAGGAGCTGGGGCTGGCTCTGCCCACAGAGCCCGGGGGCAGTCACGGCCCCGTGGAGCTTCTCCCACATGCCAGTGGGAGATGCTCCCAGAAGGTTCTCCCTCCTTGGGCAGATGCTGTGCTTAGCAGACTGCCAGGTGCATCTAATTCATGTTTCTGCACTACAGGTGTCAACAGGAAATACTTTTCCTACCTAAATTTCTTATTTGAAATGGTTCAAAGAGTGGAACACAAGGGAACCACGAAGGGAAATGTTTAAATGTCTGTGTTGAGGGTGCTGAAAAAGGGGGTGTTAAGCTGTGCTGTGGATCCCCCTGCTCTGCTCTGTGTAACCAGATGGTATCACCCACTTCTGGCTTCTGGGTTCTGGTCCCCTGTCTCTTCTGTCAGAAGAGCTTTCTGAATCCTCCCTGGCATCTCCGTGAAACTCTGACCAGGAACTCCTCAGACAGCATGCCACTCTCTGTGTCATCCCATGAGCTTTGCTGTCCTGCAGAGCATTGAAAATTTGGCCCTTCCCATCTCAAAGAGGATTCTTTCACCTGTTGCTGAAGGCACAATTAGAGCTGGGCAGGGAACTGAGTGGGCAGCTGACACCATACTGCCCTGGTGCATCTTGTGCTGTGAGCAGCTGGTGCTGAGGGCTGGGGTGAAAAACAGGGTAAAAATATTCTTCCTCCTCCCCTCCCTGAGCATTTCAGATTGCAGGATACTGCCAGGGCAGAGCAAGGGTGTTTTGCATTTGGCAGCATCCCTTGGGGAAAAGTTGTGTGTACCTCTCAAATTCCATATCATGTAGGCAAATATTTCTGTGCCAACACCATCTGGGATGCAGATGTGGGCACAGAAAAGCCAGATTCACTTTGCTGCAGTAGTAACTGTCGGGTGTTCTTTGTTATGTCTCATTTTCAGGGCTACTTACCCGAAAACAAATTCAATCGCATCCTCACCGAGCCTGTGCTCCGGGACACTGGGCCGCGCCGGAGAGGGAGGAGGCCCCGGAGTGAACTCCTTAAAGGCCCTGGTGTTGTAGCAGATTCTTCTTCTGGAATGGGACCATTGTTCATGAACGGACTAATTGCTGGGATGGATCTGGTGGGACTTCAGAACATGAGAAATATGCAAGGGATCCCTCTGACTGGGCTGGTGGGGTTTCCTGCTGGCTTTGCAGCAGTGCCCGCTGGTGAGGATGTGAAGAGCACCCTGAGCATGCTGCCCATGATGCTGCCAGGCATGGCCACTGTCCCCCAGATGTTCGGTGTGGGAGGACTCCTCAACTCCCCAATGACGACGACTTGCACCGCAACTGCTCCGACTTCGTTAACAAGCACAACGAAAGGTGGCACAGCCAGCGCCGAGAAAGCCAATGAGGAGAAACAGGGCAGCCAGGATGGGAAAAAAGAACCTCTCGCTGAAGATAAGCCTGGTCCTAGTTCATTTTCTAATCAGACAGAATCCGCAATAACTACCAGTAGTCCTGTAGCTTTTAACCCATTTCTTATCCCAGGGATGTCCCCTGGACTGATCTATCCCTCCATGTTCCTTTCCCCTGGCATCGGCATGGCGCTGCCTGGCATCCAGCAAACCAGGCACTCGGAGGCGGCGAACCTGGAGAGCCAGAAGCGGAAGAGGAAGAAAGCGAAAGGGGAATTGGCAAATCCAGAGCCAGAAACTGTCTCACTGCCGGAAAAAGAAGCTGCAAACAGTCAAAACTGTGTGGAGCAGAGCCTGCCAGCAGCAGCAGAGAAGGAGCAGGATGGACCAGCAGAGGAGGAGCGCCAAGCTGCTCACAATACCGATTAGAACTTTTGTTTCATTGAAAGAAAAACACAAAAAGATTGTGGCTTGTGAGTTTCTTATCCCATAAACTCTTTGTTACTTCCCCTCCCACCCCGCTCCACCTTCATAAACCTGTGTTTCCATGAGTAATATTATCTACCTAATTCCCTGTCAGAAAAAACTGGTGACATACTACATGTTAATAGTTGCAGGGTCTTGCCACTTTATTAGATAAACAGTGTTGTCTAGCTAGTATGGGAGGCACCGAATTCTCATTCTGTTTTTCCAGTCGATCATCCCAGCTGACAATAGCAAATCCAGTACTTGGTCACCCCCTGCAAATTGCTCACTCCTTTGAGAAGAAAAAGCAGCAAAAAAAACAAGAGCAAAAGAAAAATGTTTATCTCTTGGTCTAACACACAGACAAGGTTATTTCTGTCTACAGCGACACTGAACGAAAAAGCCTATATTTGGGCTAAAAGCACAGCTATAGTAAGTGCTAATGTGTATTTTTGATTTAAAGTATTTCCCTATTTTATCATGGTTACTAGAATAGTAGTATAGACAGAAGTATATAACTAATGATTGAAAATGCATATATTCATTTCTTTGAAAGGAAACGCATAACTGGTAGTGATATAATTTCTTGATCACCCCCACCTCAGAGGTTTGGAGACAAACTGCAGAGAGTGAAAAAACAATGTAGACATTCTTTTGTATTTTTTCAAACCAACGTTTGGTTTTATGTTACATGGAGTTTAGTTGCCCTTTCCTTGGTCATTACAAGAACTTTCCAGCTTGAGCTGGAAAGGTTTTGCACACTTGCATGACTTTTCTGGGGTTACTGTATCTGTAGCAACCAGTTCCTTCATCATTCTGCTTGTCTTCAGTTCTCTCTGGCGTTAGTTCTCAGCTATGGCATTACAGGTGCTCTAAAGGTATTTTTTTCCAGCCGTGAACAGACCACACCGATTTTAATGCTCTTATATGAACACTGAGGCTTTCTGAGTTTTTATATTTCCCTCTCCTTACCCCAGAAGTGACATTCTTTCAGCAAACACGGAGAAGGCTGTAGGCCAGCTTCCCTCCTTGGGAGTCCTCTGAAAAGGACCCTTGAGACTTTCAGAGTTTCTTACTTTCTAGTGGTGGACTGTGAAGAGATGACTTTGGCTTCTTCCCATTCCGTTTGCTGTTGAACAGTATTTCCAGTGCTCCAAACTATTTCAGCATCTGCATTTCAAATGGATGGGTTTTAATGCTGCCAGCTCCCCACTCCAGCTCTGGGTACTGAGACTCCTCCACAGGCAACTCTTCTGATTTCTCCTTCCCCTCACTCCTTTAATTCTTCTTTCACTTGGGGTTGTTCTTACTTGCAGCTCATGGTCTGAGAATTGAATAAAAGCACAGTGGTGCAGCGGTGAGCGAAGGCCAGGCTGGGAGGGAGTTGGAGTGTGCTACTCATCAGTTTCACACTTGGTTGTCACAATTTACTGTATTTTTTACTTTTTTTTTCTGTTGCAGTTTTGCTAATTTATCAGATGGTCCAAATGTTTTGACATAACTATTTCAGTTTGCATTATTTATTTATGATGCTTTTTGTCATTGTCTTTTATACATTTGGGATTATAAATTATGTACATGTTAAAATTAGCATCTCAAAGAAGTCTGTTACCCGTGGTTAAAAAAACAGTTGGTTTATATTTTCACAGAATTTATTCTCAGTTTACTGGATTGGATGATTTTTTTTAAAGTATGTAGCCAATCATAATGCAATCCTCCTCCCCCCCAATAATTGTGTTCTATTTAATAACATTCTTGTAGCATAGATACTGTATCACTATCGACAGATTTCTTAGAAATGCTGCTATCTCTATTTAACTAACATTTTGTTCAGTTTTTGCCTCCAGTGGAAGCAGAAAGGGTTTTTTCAGCTGTTAAATCCAAAATCAATATAATTTATTTATGTAAAAAAAAAGTCACGATTGATATATTTTTGAACCTTTTAAGTACTAACTTTGTTTTTATTCAGTGGAAGAACATGTACTTGCCCTAAATCCTTAAAATACAAATGCTATAAAACTTCATATATCTTCAAAGCCTTACTGTGAATGGATACAGAAATCTCTTCCGAGTCTGTTTCTTGTTATGGGATGATTTTTCCAGGGTTACATGCATAAGGAACAGGGTTTAAAGTGAAATTTATTTAATTAGCCAGCATGCTCTATACCTTGTTCTTTCTTAGCAGACATGTATGCTATGTCTCTGGGTGTTTAGGCTTCTCTTTGCTACTTTGTGACCCTTTTGCAACCCGATATACTCTGTGGATTATTTAGACTGTAAGGCGTTAAGTGGCTGCTTCTTCTTTTCCATCATATCCCAAACAAATGCCAAATTTTCACCGGTTTTCATGGCTATTCACACACATACATCCTTCACCAAATGTGCTAACAAAATAAACTGTCTGTGCTCTTGAACATGGATAAAAAGAAAAAGATTTAAAAGTCAGATTTTTATTTTTTTAATTTAGTGACTAGATGATGCTTATCTTTCAGACTTGGGAGAGCCTTGCTACAGATGTATATAATTTTTTTCAGCAAATATATGTGAATGTTTAATTCACCTGACTCAGTGATAAACGTGGCTTGCCTTTTTCTCAGCATGAATCCATTGAGAAGCTGTTGAAAACAGTGGCCTGGTGGCTGGTCTAGGCTTGCTCTCTGTGTGTTACTCTGAGTCGGGCTGCTCGCTGTGAGGGGCCAAACCCACAGCTCTCACAGCGTCCCGGGGTGAGCTGGGGGAGCTCATGTCCCACATGGGTTGCAAGGTGCCAGGAGCAGCCCAAGCTCCAGGGCCAGTTTAAGCACAGAGGATACACAGGGGCTCTCTGCTGACCTGCTTTTTCCACAGGGGTGGGTGGAAGCCCAGAGATCTCCACAGTGATCACACACACCCCCCCAGGCAGTTACCCCCATTGGCACTGGCACAGCCCCTCCAGCAGAAGGGGTACTGGGGGTGCTGGGCTCCTCTCTCTGCACTTCCTGCACCTCCAGGTTTTGTGAAATGCTTGTCTTAAATCTCTGTGTAAGGATCTCAGGCTTTAGCAAAGCAGGCATTCGTCAGTGTTTCGTTGGAATGATGTGCAGGAGCAGCTCCATTCTTTGAAGATCCAGGAAAAGAGTAAAACCAGAGCTTTCACTGCTCCACCTGCCCTGTGTGAGTACCTTGTCCTGGTATTTTGCTGCTGTTTTGGGGAAGAAAAACAGAAAAGTACCCAGCAGAAGAGACTGGCAAATTGGTAGTGTGAACTATGAATTTTCAGTTCTAGAGTCTCCCTTTAAATTCTGGCTCCACACACTGCAGCCTTGCACCTCGGCATCCATAATGCAGGATATTTGCTGGCAAATCTGCAGGAGGAGGGCCATGGAGGAGCATGTGCTGGCTTTGTGCTGTCACATCAGTGATGGCTGCAGTGTCTCTGTCTCTTCAGACAAGTTGTGTTACCTGCTGGTGGCAGGGAGTGGATGTGGTGGAGGATGAGCACTGTGGGGACAGCTTGCTCCCTGTTGTGTTTCACAGGATACAGGTCCACATCCCCACTGCTGTCCTGCCTGGGTTTTATCTGACAGGACTCAGAGAAGGCACATTTAGACAGGATGTCTAATTCCCTTTATGGTCACAAAAAGTGGGGGAAGAATTTTCCTCAGCACTGAGCTGTGGTTAAGCTTTACCTACCCCAAGTGTAGATGTCCCCACTCTGGGCTCTTCACAGTTACAAGAAAGGATTTGGGATTGGAAATCTTGGCCAGCAGTGAGCAGAAGGCAATTTCTCTAATGACATCTGGTTTGCATTGAATAAAACTTGAGCTTTTCAGTGCGGTTTTGCTCCTCACCTCTTCAGGAGCCACTTCAGCCCCAGGGCTGGAGTATGGGCTGAGTCATGAGATCAGGAATCTCCTCACATTTTACAACCTCAAAGCAGTTTCTGGGCACTACATTTTAGGTAAAGTCCCCGCACGCCATGTGCCAGTGCACAGCTGCCCGTGGCCCCCATGCTTGGCCATGGGCACTGGACAGACAGTGCTGGCAGGAAAGGAGTCAGCCCAGCCACCCAGAGAGCAGCTGCTCTGGAAAAGTGGAGGGAAGAGAAACCTAGCTGCTCTCTCAATCCCTTTCCCATCAATCTGCACAGTGTGCCCTGTATGTTTGGACAGCAGGCCCAGGAACATCATCCTCACCCTCCCCTGTGGCTTTTTGGGATGCTGATTGTTTCATGGTGCTCCCAGGGGTGGCTGGAGACCATGGGTGCAGTGCCATAGGTGGCACTAATTTCTGAAGAATCAAGATTTCACCTCAAAAGGTATAAAACAATGCCAGATCTTCAGCCCAGCAGAAGATAGTCCCACTCCCCATGTGGCCTTGTTCTCCCTCCAGTGGGATTTTAATTCATGAGCAACTCCATACAGCACCACTACCTGGCTCCATCTGCCAGTGGTCTGGACGGGATGTGACATTACTGGTTTAAATCGGAACTCAGTCCCAGCCTACCTGAATGCATCAGTTCAGGCAAGCCCAGCACGAGCCTTCAGAGGATTTCAAGAAAAAGCAGTGTCCTGGACCTGCTGCAGGAGCAGATGAGGGAAGTGAGAGCCGTGGCAGATGCTCCAGCCTCTCTCCTTCTGGGCTCCTCCCAAGCATTGGCTGTCAAATTTTTCAGCTGGCTGTGCTATAGCATAGGGAGACATTGTACAGGAATTGCCTATACTCTTTGGAAAAACAGACTTTTAAAGGAACACCTCACAGTGACTTTTTTCCCCCCAGAAAGGGACACAGATTTCTGATAGAGGAAGAGATGCACAAAAAACAAAGCTCGGCTCACCTAGAGGAAGACACATCTCTGGTCCAGAAGGAATAAATAAACCTGTGGGACCCATAGCTTCATTACCCCAAATGAAGCACATTTCCTGTCTGCTCATGACAGGCAGTTTTCCATGCTCTTACAGAAAATCTTTTTCCAAATAGATTCAGATGTTGGATTAAAGCTGGTTTTTATGGAAAGTAACATTTTGGAAAGCACGGAGCTGATCTGGTTCTCGGTGAGGGACCAGCCCCACCAGCCTGCGGATCTCAGGAACTGATCCCTGCGCTTTGCAGAAGGGCATTTTCAAGAAAACCAACCCCGGAATCTGTGAGTGGGGTCGGAGGTCGGGACAGGGCAGGGCCGGGGCTGCCGAGTGAGCGGGTGCGGCGGGGCCGGGTCCCGAACGCGCCTCTGAGCATCCTCGCATCGCCGAAGGTACCGGGCAGGGGGATCCGCCGTGTTCTCCGTCCCACGCCCTCCCAGCAGAAAGGATCCTCCAGTGACAGTGAACAGGCGGGTCCAGAGCCCTGTTCCCTATCCCCGAACCCCGTCTGCAGACGGAGCGGGACTCGAGCCTCTTCCAGAGATGCGGGACCCGCTCCTCTGCCCACGGGGGCGGGCGGTTGTCCCCACGGCCACGGCTCCCGATGGAGACGTAGCGCTCCTAAGGGGGCTCCGTCCATCGGCGCCGGGTCAGTGGAACCGGCACCTGGAAGAGCTCTGAGCGCCCTGCACGACCGGGATGGAGGCGAGGCTGTACCGGGGAGCGCGGCCCGGGAGTGCGGGCGGCTCCCCGGCTCTGGGGGGTGCGCGGGGCCCGGAGGCCGCCGGAAGACGCGGCAGCCACCCACGCGTGTTCCGGGGAGCTGCGGGACGGCGGCCGAGGAAAAGCCGCTCCTGCCGCGGCTCCCGGAGCAGCACTGAGCGCCTGCCTGCAGACGGGTGACCCCGGGTGACACCCGCTGACCTCAGCTGGCTGCAACCGCCGCGACAGCCGCGACCGCCGCGACAGCCGCCCCCGCGCGCATCCCGTCCCCGTCCCCGTCCCCGCCNCTGCCCCGGTGACCGCGGTACCCGTGCCCGCAGGGCGAGGCGCTGCACTGGTTGGCCTGCGCGCTCTACGTCGCCTGCCGCCGGAGCCGTGTGCCCACCGTGGGGAGCAGCCCGATGGAGGGGAACGGTGTCTCCCTGACCCGCATCCTGCGCTCCGCACGCCTCAGGTGAGCCCCCGCCCGCCTGCCTTGCCCTGCCCTCTCCTCCCCTGACCTGCCCGTGCCCAGCCCTGCCCGTGCCCTGCTCTGCCAAAGCCGCTAATCCATGTGCCGCACCTTCGCTCCCGGCGCTGCCAGCCGCGGCGGGATAAAAGCAGTAAATCCGCTGTTATTACAGATGGAATTTAGATGCAAATACGTAATTTTCAGCTTCAAGCCTTTAGGAAACCACCTGTGTGGGACCAGCAGCCGTTCTGCACACGCCAGTTGTTTCTCTCTGTAGTTAATTTGACCACAGACACCTCGGCGCGTGCCATCCCGGTACAATGCGTGTCTGACTCAGGATCCAGGCCAAATCCCGAAGGAGTGCTGGAGCTGCTGGTTTTTCTGGGAGCACAGGACTGGTGGTCGCAGAACTCACCTTCTGACCCCGGCAGCAGCTCCCCTGTCGCTGTGGCTCTGGCCTGGGAATAGGAGCCCAGAATGTTGCTCGTTCCATTTAAAGACCCACGCCCTGCTGAGCTGCAGAAGGGCTTGTCAGTTATTTACATCCCCAGCTGACAGGTTTTTGTGCAGGTAACTTTCACAGTCATTGACTCTTGGCCTGTTTTTGCTCCCTGTCCTGCCTCCATCTCAACACAAGCAGAGCTGTGCCTGCACTTTGCTGTCCACCGCTGCCCTGCTCTACACAGCCATGCTGGCAGCCTCCACATCAAATTAATGTTCCTATGCCTTAAAGAGGGTCAGGAGAAACCCCGGAGTGATAAAAGGCAAAAAGCCGGTAACATATACAGTTTGGGAGTCTTATCAAAATAAATTGTAAACCTACATAGTAATCATGTCAGTCATTAAAAGAGTAAATATGTTATATTTTGGCTTTTTAAAGTTTTAGAATGGAAGTCCAGTTAAAGCTCAAAGTAGACTTTTTTTCTTTTAAGTTTAATTCAGTTTTTTAGCAAAATGAAGAAGTGGATGGACATGTCAAACCTGCCGCAGGAATTCCGAGAGCGAGTTGAGAGGCTGGAGAGAAATTTTGAAGTGTCAACCGTGATTTTCAAAAAGTTTGAACCAATATTTTTTGATATATTTCAAAACCCCTATGAAGAAACTTCCAAACCACATCGAAGCAGGAAGCAGAGGTATGTTTTAGATTTCATGTGACTTTTCCCAATATAAGTTTATTGAAAATTAATTTCCAAAGTGATGGGGTCCCTTTGACTCTGAAATGCAGCCAATGCAGAACTACCCCTGACCCTGGTGGATGCAGCTCAGGTGAGCTGGGCTTCACATCCAGCTGCTGTAACACAGGAACTGTCCCACAGTGAGAATGTCAGAGTGTGCTGGGGAGAGCTACCATGCCTTGGGTTAGCTGCAAGGTGCAGTGAGATCAACACTTTAAACGTTCAGCAGAAATAGCTGAGTAGCACAGGAGTGGTTTGTCTTGGCACAGAGCTAGCAGGGGGTTGGTGTCAAACCATGGTCCCTCTGCTCAGGGCTGTCACATCCCATGACCTCCACGCTACCAGATGAGTGGAAACACCAAGTGGGAGGAAGTTACAGCTGATGCGCTCATTTTTATGAATTTGGGAGTGTGTGGTGTCATCTTCCACACACACATGGAACATCTGCCTTATTGAAAGGAGCTTTTCCATACTCTCTGCGACAATATGTGGCTGTGACAGCTTTTTAGTGAGAATGTAACCTTGGGGATGAGGGAGCCAAGCTGTGGATCTGCAAGGTGTTTTTGTCAGCTCTCTGGATGTGAGGGAGGATAACTGTTCTGGTACAGTGTTCCAGTGTAGTTCCACATCTCCAGGCAGAGTGCAGGAAGAGGTGCTCTGTCAGGTGCTCTGGGCTGAGTCATGTCTTCCTTGGTCTTCCAGCTCCGTGGGCTTGGATAGTTCTGTTCCAGACAGGAATCAGCAGCTGAGCTGTAGTACAAGCTATAATTGCCTGTTCTGTAGGGCTTGCCGATGCATTAGTAAAATATTTCAGAAAAACCATTACTGGAATATATATAGCCTTTGTCACCTCCCCACCTGTGTCTGCAGGAGGGTTCTGTAGGAGGTGGGACACCAGAACAGTGTGGCAGGGTCAGAGGCCAGAGGCAGCCTTTGGCTTGGGAACAGGGTCGGGAAGTTGTGGATGTGTGCAGGACACTCTGTGGAGCCAGGTCAGGCACTGTCTGTCAGGCAGTGAGAGCTGAACTCAGGACACATAGCTTAGACTGTGCCTTAGTGTGGAATGAAGACAGCAGCTCCAGCTGTTGTTTTGAGCAGGGAAATGGAATTAAATTTCTCCTGTAGAATAAGGTTTGGCTTCCTGGAAGTGAAGAGTAACTTCTCCCCCATTTTTCTCATTGGCAGGCGGGTGCCATGCAGTGTCAAAGATCTCTTCAACTTCTGCTGGACTCTCTTTGTGTACACTAAGGGTAGGCTGCTTGCTTTGCCTGCATGGTTTGTATACATTCCCAGCTGTGAACTTCTGTTGTCTTGCTTGACGTGATGTGCTGTCTCTTAAAGGTAATTTCCGTATGATTGGAGATGATTTAGTAAATTCCTATCATTTACTTCTGTGCTGCTTGGACCTGATTTTTGCCAATGCCCTTTTGTGTCCAAACAGAAGAGATTTGCTAAATCCATCGTTTAAAGGTATGGTGGGGACAGATTATGTACAATCAACTGTGCTTTGTTCTCTTGGCTCATTTGAAGTGAAGTTGAACATTGGTTGTCTTCCCCCCTCCTCCTTTCCAGGCTTACCAGTGGAATTCCACACTCTGGAGATAAAAGGCTCCGAGGACCCTCCCTGCATCATTGCCATGCTCTGTGAGCTGCACGATGGGCTCCTGGTGGAGGCAAAAGGCATCAAGGAGCACTACTTCAAACCTTACATTGCAAAGCTGTTTGATAGGAAGGTACATCTCATGAGTTTTATCAGCACTTGGTGGTGCTCCCTGGTGGTCTCGAGAGCGTTTAAATCCTGCAGGTTCCACAGGGAAGAGCAAAGGAACTCAGGCTGGCACAGGTTTTATTTGTATTTTAGCAGGAGCAGAATTCCCTCACACTTCTAATGCTGTGTGCTGTAAGGTCTCCTCTGTTTCAGTTTTTTATTTCAGTGAAGAATCTTTGCTTTCCTTTCTTGGCAGTGTGGAACTGAATCATGAAGGATGGTGCTTTCTTCTGGCAAAAAATGAGTGATCTCCTTGTGAAATAATTGTATGGGATGTCTGTCATGGGTGTGTGGGTCTTGCTGCTTGTTTTGAAGTTGAGCCAAATGCTTTGGAAGGAGAGGTTGAGGTTGCAGATGTACGAACTGTCCTGTCTAGTTCTGCTCCTGGAAATGTTTTCCAAGCTCTGTGGAAGCTTCTTTGTAGTTGCTCATCGAGCCAGTCCCTAACCCAGCAGTGAACAGATGTCACATTGCAGGGCTGGCTTTGAGCAGTGAATTTTGAATCCAGTCTGGAGCTTGGATCCAGTTGGGCTTTGTACTCTGTCTTGGTAATGGCACTGTAGTCCTTTGGTCTAGGCAAAAGAAAGAGTCCATATATGCACCTAAATCTCATTTCCGTTTTGGCTAAAACCATCATGCCCTCACACTTGAAGCAGTCTTGATTTTATTATCTAATTATTTCTGCTTTTTGTTCGTAGATCTTAAAAGGAGATTGTCTGTTGGATCTTTGCAACTTCACAGAAAATAGGTAAGTTACAGCTTTTGTTCTTAATCATAGGGCTTGGTTCATGTCTAAAGCACAGGCCCTTGTGTACTAAATCTCAGTTTTCCTGTTTCTTTGTCTTAACATATCTGATGGGTTTTGATTATTTGACCATCAAAGCTGCTCTCTGGCAGAAACACTTTCTGGATGTGAGGTGTGGCCAATGTCAGGGGTTCAAGCTGCAGAGATTCTTTCTTGATGTCAGGTTTTTGGCGCTTGCTCTGATTTTCTGGCAGCTGTAACCTTTGAATAATGTAATGCAAATCAAAACCTTGGCTCTGAAGGTCGCAGATGTATTATGCCCAAGTAGGGAAATCTCTAAATTTATTTATCTCTAATTGAGTGTATAAATCTGTGGATGTGGCAGATGGACTCAAAAGAAAAGGCTGCAAAAATTGTAAAACCACAAGAAAGAGATGAGCAGTTTCTGTGGGAGGCAAGTGTAGTTGTTTCAGAAACTTTGAATTCACTTCTGAAAGCTACTTTAAATGCAAACTATAAAAAATCCTTGTCAGTTTTTTTTTTTTTGCCTTTTGCAAAAATACCTATTAATTTGTTTTTGGCTTTTGTTTGTGAGCTTTTAACTTGTTGATTTGCTTTGGGAATTTTGAGCAAAGTCTCAATTATTTTATCAATGCAAATAACACCTAAATTTAGATATAAACCCATTTCTTTGACCATTGACCATTGAATTTCTCTTAGTATTTCTACTTTAAAATTAATAGTATTCCTTCAGTGGCCCTGTCATATGGAATGATACAGTAGTCCCTGTTCTTTTGCACATAGTCTGGCATCTCGAAGACTTTTGTAAGCATCTCTGGGGTTTTTTTGGTCCAACTTTCCAGAGACCTTTACTTTTTCCTAAAAGACATGGGGCAGCTGAACCTGTGGTACAGTCAGTTTTCCTGTGGGATCACAGAGCTGCTTGTGCCATGAATACATTGTTACATTCCATTATTATACATGCTGGAACTGCATTCCTGACCCAACTGCAGGCAGGATTATTGATGCGAGCCATTTCTGATTTTCATCCAGAAGTTCCATTCTACTTCCCAAGTATATGTTTAAAGTTTTGCAGCCTTGGTGGGATTAAACATTCCTTTTTTCCAGCTGGGGTTGCTGGAATAAAGAAAATGAAGGATTTGTTTGGTCTCGCATGTCCGTGGTGGTTTTAGAAATAAAACCCAGGCAAGTAGCTCTTCACTTTCCCCTCCCCTGCACCATTAGGAAAATTATGGGCTACACAGTAGCAAACACAGAAATCCAGGCAGGGGGTGGATGCAGTTCTCCTTGGTTGTTCCATGGATGCACAGATTTAACCTCTGACAGCTGAGCACTTCCAGACTGGTTTATTGACAACTGGCATGAAAGCAAAGTTGGTTTTTCCCTCTTCTTACTGAGATCCAAATGCTGGTGGAAGAGTGATTCCTGCAGTGATCCTGGAGAGGTTTTGGGTCCAAGGGCAGGCAGGGGTGATCAGGGGCAGGTTGCTCAGGGAAGTGGGAGCAGCACTGCTCTCCAGAGCATGAAACTCTGACCCTGTCTTGGTTTGGGGTTGTGCCTGGGGCACCTTTGTTTCTTCAGCAGTTAAACCTTTGGTATCAAACCTGGGCTTCTCTTTTAGCAAAGCACTGAATAAAGAGTATGAGGAGTATGTTCTGACCGTGGGTGACTTTGATGAGAGAGTTTTCCTGGGAGCTGATGCTGAAGAAGAAATTGGCACTCGAAAATTCCCTGCAGATGTGCCAGGAGAGAAAACAGCAGCAAGAGCTCACGTGGAGTGTCATCTGCAGCAGCATTTTGAAAAGGTGATGCATTTAACATGGGAAGCTCACTTGAAGTTCTCCTTCAAGTATTCCCATCCTTCTACACTCTTTGAATCTTTGAGGTGACTTGAAATTTCTTCTTCCTGAGAGGAAGATGGTGAACACAGGCTTCAGTGCTGTCTTGCTAAGGTGAAAAGGTGGTATCTTCTGAAAGTGCACTTTCAGGTATATAGTCTGGTTTTGTCTTAAGAAAAATCAGTAAGTAATTAATACCCAAATATGTAAGGTTTAGTTTTGATCAAGCTTCATTTATACCCCATAATCATACCACAAAACCTTGACACTGAATTCATTTGTTTTTTCACTGTTTTCTTTCTTAGGAAAGGAAAAGTCAACTTTCTTACTCCTCTGGAAAATAAGATTCACACGTAAACCTCAGCAAATTTCTCTTCATTACAAAAAGTAGCCTATAAACAGAGTTAATGTTTCACTATGTTTAAAAGTATAAAATGTATTTAATGAAGTTGACATGCAGGAAAACAGTTGCTTGGTTGCTTGATTACTTTTTAATCATGGATAAGGGAAAATAGTACTGACTGTGTGAAAGAACCATATGCTGTTGGATTTACATGTGAATTAAAAAATAAGAATTCTTATTGTGAGATGCTGGTGCTAGTGTAAATGAATCATATGTCTTAGATTTTTCTCCCAAATGTAAGTGTATTTCATATTCAGGCAAATTGAAGACAGGAGTTTGGAATGGGTTTCATTAATTCTGAGCTTCAGTTTCTATACTATAATAATATTACTGTTTATGCATAATGACTGCAGTCTTAACCTTTTCTCGTTATTTGCCTTGTATCTTCAGAATGTTGTCAGTTTAGATAATTAAATCCAAAAACTTTATTGTGTCCCTTCCAGAGAGCAGGCTACAGATAGGTAAGTGCAGTCTAGACAGCTCCATCTGCTCAGTGCCACTTCATCCTTTGGATGAAGGCAGGACCATTTCACCGTTTCCCAGGGCATGTTCTGCTGTGAAGCTCTCGTGGGCAGCTCTGCCACCCAGTCCTTGTGTCACCCACCTGATGCAGTCAGGGACTGAAAATGGAAGCGTGTGCTTCCTCTTCCTCACCCTGTATTTTCAATGTTCAAATGAGCCTAAACGTTTACAGGTTTTAAGATTTTAGGTCTTGATTTACTGTGGTTTAGTTATAAAATCCCTTTGAGTTAATTTTTGGCTGCTCCAAGATTTGTTACATTTCATATTTATGGAGTCCTGGGAAATCTGTGGCTCATTTTTAGTCACTTCTGAGCTCAGGTTTGAGGAAGCCTTCACCTGGTTGTACTAGTGTCATTTTAATCTTTGAAGGAATTTTGCAGGAGATGCTCATTTGGAAGGTAATTGAAACAGTTTGTTGGCTGATTCCTATTTATTATTTTTCTCTGTCTGACAGAAAAGGTCATTTGCACCTTCAACTCCACTGACTGGCAGAAGATACCTGCGAGAAAAGGAAGCTGCCATCACTCCTGTGGCTTCGGCCACGCAGAGCGTGAGCCGTTTGCAGAGCATGGTGACTGGGCTGAAAAATGCACCAAGTGAGCAACTTACAGCTATTTTTGAGTGAGTATGTCCCCTTCAGCTGCTCTCACTGACACAGAAAAGCATCTTTTGGCTTTTTTTTTTTTCTTCAGGGCAGAATATTTTGGTCTTCATTATTTCTTGTTGAAGGATCTTTTGTTTTCCAGATTATCTCATCTGGAAAAGGTTGGCTGAACACACACACACCCCCATCTGACTTGTCACTGCCATTGTGTTAAATGGAGCTTCAGCTTTTGCTGATGTTGATTTGTCTGTCTGCTTGAAAGCCAAATGTCTTTTTTGTTTGTTTACATTTTAAACAAGTACTTCTCAATTAAAAGATGTGGTAACCATGTTGGCAGAGGTTTTGGAGGAGGGCGGAAACGTTCAGGTGGACAAGCTGCAATCTTTGCCCTCAGCTGGGAAAATAAAACTAAAAGCAGCCTATAGGCTGCCCAGTTTTCCTTCACACTACTTCAGGGTGTGTTGGTCTAACCCCATGGCATGAGGTTGAGCCTTACAGTGACCCTGGTCGCTGTCAGTGCTGACCTGGAATCGCAGCAGCCGTGTTTCCCACTCGGGAGGTTCTGGTGGCTGTTCCCTGAGCACACTTCAGATTACTGCCTTCCTCCCTGAGCATAGCTCATAAAAAGCAGTAATTGAATAATAAATACTTGTGAAGATGCTGGGTGTTTGCCTAATAACTTTCCAAGTTAAGATCCTGCTGTATTATGGTGTAAGGTCTCCAGGTGTATTTTTACAGATCAGAATGGACATTTAGTATTAGCACTTAATATTTGAAGTGCAGAAACAATGTTTTATTAAAGTAACCATCATAAACAGGTAAAAAATATTACTTACCCGTTTTCATCTTTGGAGTTATGTATATTTGAAAGTTTTGCTAGCACTAGTTCTTAAAAGTTTACAGCTTTGCTCTGTGGGATGCATTTGTTTTGAATGTTTCTTTTATTGCTTTTGTAAGGACTGATACTATTTATACTGTACAATTAAGACATTAATGTGTCTGTAATCTCTAATAAAATGTGTGTTTGTTCCAAATAAGAAACCAGACTGTCAAGAGAGACGTAAATATTTAAATGGGAACAAGAATTGAGTAAACCTTTGGCAAGAGCTGTGATGAGTACTTTGCTCATCTTGGACACAAGTTCAGCAAGCACTTGGGTATATATACTCTGTCCCTGGAAGAAATGGAGTAGCTGTAGTTTGGACTATGTAATATTCTATGCTTTTCAGTGTTTTCTTTTTTAAATTAAAATTCCACTGAAAAAGCTTTGAAGTTAATTAGAAGGCTTTATTCAAAGAGAAACCCTAGCTGATTTTAGTTCTAGCTTTTCAGAGTAGTTTAGTGTCTTAATTTGACACCAGCCACAGGCCACTGTCCTCTAAAACAGAGTTGCTGGAAAATTCAGAAGCATTGAGAAAGAGCACCTCCAGCCAGAGATGCTATGGCCCTTTTTTATGACAGTGACAATGTGGAGTTCCTCAGTTCTCCCAGTCTTGGTAGGAAATGGGGAAGATGCTGCTGCCTCTTCCCTCTAAGCTTTTCTGTGCTCTCTCAAACTGAGCCTGGCCTGTGTGGTGTCGTGGGTGCCTTTGGTTGCTTGGTTGCCTGTTGTAGCATCTTTACTCCTGGCAGGTTCATCTTCTCACTGTGCTGCTGTAGTTTTTGCTTTCTCCTGTGTTTGTTCCAAGATGTGCATATCCTCCCTGGCCCTGTTAGGAAGAGAGGACACAATACTTGTGTGTGTTTTATGTTTTCCTCTCTCTGTGTAATACAGGTTCTTGCTGATGAGGAATGCTCAGTATAATTGGCTTATCTTTTTATTTTGGTCTTATGGTTGTTGTTTCTTGATATTTTTTTTTTTAAACTGGATGCTAATTTATACACACAAGGCTTTCTTTACCTTCTGCTTCAGGTCTTGTGCCCGCAGCCCCTTGGAAAGCATCGTGAGCAGAGTGAAGGAAATTGGTGAGACCTTCTGTTGCAGCTACACTCAGTCAACAGATGAGCAGCCAGGATCTCACATAGGTATGGGTTGAGAGGCATGGGGTGTTTCAAAATACTAAACCAGGGCAAACAGAATGCATACCTATACTGTTTTCTGTATTTAATGCAGTGGAGCTGGTTTTATCCCAGAATACGCTCAAGCTGAAAACTGCTGCTGTCAAATAGTACACTGTAAAGAATAAAAAATTATGGCAGAATAAACCCAAGGTTGCAGTTCAAACTGGGATAACCAGGAAGTCATAGAAAATCAACTCTTAACAAGTGTAAACTTGCATTCTTGTTAGCTTTAAAATTTAAAGGAAACTGAAAGCAAATAGGAAAATTATTATTGCAAAATTACAACACAAGAAATATTACAATAAATAATCCTTTAAAATATTTATGGAATTTTATGCTGTAGTTGGGACTAGTGGATTTCTGAATTTTTTTTTGTTTGTTTGTTTGCAACGTCTGTATGTACACACATGAACTATTATTTTGGATGAGGACAGGTGCTGGTCAGTTTAGTCTTAACCCCATTTGTGCCAGTGGCATTGGACATTATCTCTGTTGATTTTAAATTTCAGATTTTGCTGTGAACAGATTAAAACTGGCAGAGATCTTGTACTATAAAATCTTGGAGACTATAATGGTGCAAGAAACACGGAGACTGCATGGGAAGGATCTGACTGTAAGTAGAGAACCACTGAAAGATTAGAACACTTTTTGTAACTGTTTCTAGGAGTTTATCTTCAGGCAGTTCCAGAACAAAGCACTCTGTGTATATTGTTAATACTAAAAATGGGAAATACATGAGAGCTGCCAAAATGTATTTTTCTTGTACTGTTTTAACCAGTATAACTGTCATAACCAAACATCTCAATTTGTGTTGCCTTATAGAATCACAACTTTATGGACAGATAACTTTTATTCTCTTCTTTATCCAATGAACAGCATCAATACTTCATGTTAGACAGCACTGCATTTGCTCTGCTTTGTGATGCACAGCAAGGAGGCCAGTTCATTTGTCCATAGCATGCAAAATGTGATAGTTTTGGTGGTATTACTTTACTTCTGGTCTCCTCAACTTCTGTGTAAAAAGGAGGTTGTGCATGGGAGAAGAAGCCAGTTTCTTTCCTGCAATAAGCTGTGTAGTGTTAGTGCCACAAAATTCCAACTTCTGTTTCCCAAATATGAGGCCAATGGCATTTTGTGTGGTCTCTCCAGGCTCTCCTGGAGCAGGATCTCTTTCACCGCTCCCTCCTGGCATGCTGCTTGGAGATCGTGCTCTTCGCTTACAGCTCCCCTCGCACCTTCCCCTGGATCATTGAAGTTCTGGACCTCAGGCCATTCTATTTCTATAAGGTAAATAAACATTGGCTTAGGACATGATCTGTATTAAAAATGGCATGTTATTGGATTCAGAGTCATAGGGGATGATGCTCTTCCTTCCTAGGGAATCATTTAAGACAAGGATTGATATTAACTGTGCGTTAGGCCTATTCTGAATTCTGGCTCTCCTGAAATGTGTTACTTGGAAGGTGTAATGCCAGAGCTGAAGCTGAAATATAAAGAAAAAACCCATTTTGTAAATGGTACTGATCTGTAACATGTTGCTGATCAACTTTTACTAGACTAAAGCCTTCAAGCATATATTTTGTTGATATTTATATTTAATGATCGCAATGTAGTCTTGAAATAGCAGATAGAGACCTGAAATATTGCCCTCAGCCACTGCTGCTTATCACAGGCTTGCTTTGCTAAGTTTGGGGATGTTTTTCTTCATGTAAAAGAACACAGAATATCTTTTCCAGGCTGCTCTCTGGTTTTGCTCTTTTTTAAACCACATTTTCCCCACTTCCAGTGTTACTTGATTTTTGATGACTTCAATCCTTTTATCACCTATCCATATGCCTCCAGTTTTTGTGAGATGCCTAGCAGCTTACTGGGGTTAGTTCTGAATAAATCAAATAGTTCTGTTAAAATGACAGCAACCAAAAAATTGCTGCCTTTGGGAAAGCTGGTTCATATTCTGTCCTTTCTTTTTCCTTTAGTCCTCAACTGTAGAGCAGTAGTGGAGCTGTAACAAATCTGTCAATATTGCTGTGGTTGTTGGTAGTCTCCATCAAAACTGATGCACATCCAACTTTGTGGAACAGATTTATGTTTGATTTGAATTTTCTCAGCTATTCAGTGTATGTTCTTGCAGCACTCTTATTTGGACAAAAATTGCCATTGCGAAGGTCTCACACAAGAGAGACTTGTGGTATTTATGACTTCGCTCTCTGGGTGTAGCTTCTGTAGCAGGAATAACTAAACATATCAATAGGTCTTCCAGGGAACTTTTATGGCATTTCCACCTTCAGAGTTTTAGAAAAACAGGCTGAATTCTCCTCTGACAGGAATAACTCAGGATGGATCTTGTATTGGAGTATCATACTGCAGGGGATTGGTCAGCTCTGTTCAACCCCCATTTGTCCATGTTAGGGGTTCTGAGTGCTTCTTAAATCAAACTTCAAAGCAGTGGTTTTCAGCTCCTCATGTTATGGGCTGCTTGTTTGCATGGAAGGAGAGCTGAAACACTGGGGCTGTCACATCCCCTGCTGAGCAGCTGTACTTGATCCCATCTCCCAGGTCAGTGCTGCGTGTGCCCAGGGCTTCCACTTGTGCACAGATAGCAGTGGTGGGAGAGGGCCCTAAAAACCCCTGGAGTGGATTGTTCTGCACTGATGGCGTATCTGCTGTCCTCTTCCAGCTCCCAGGTTGCTTTGGGGAAAGAGGTTAAAAAAGGAGGGATCGGAAGAGGGTTGGGGAAGATAAAGATGCAAGGAGGAGGCTGGAGTACTCTGACGTTTTGAACAGGAGCCTGAAATAAATAAAGTTTGATGGTGTTAAACATGAGCAGTGTGACATTGCTCTGTGTGTGTGTCATTGCCATCAGGTTATTGAAGTGCTGATTCGGTCTGAGGAAGGACTTTCCAGAGACATGGTGAAGCATCTCAATAGCATTGAGGAACAGATTCTGGAGAGTCTGGCCTGGACTCGGAACTCGGCACTCTGGAATGCACTCGAGGCCTCAGAAAACAAAGTCCCAACCTGTGAAGAAGTATGTGGTTTCATTCCTGTTATAAGGAAATTCATGTTCTTTTTCTTATTTGTTTTATACAGAAAGCTGTTCAAATGAGACCATTACTGCAGAAAATCTTTTATTAACAGATTGTCACAAGGAAGGGAAATTATTATCTTACACTGACATTTCTTATTTCTCAGGTAATATTTCCCAGTAATTTTGAGGCCAGCAGTGGAGGAAGTGGGTTGGGGCACTTGCCCATGATGCCGTTATCTCCCATAATTCATCCTCGAGTGAAAGAGGTTCGGACAGATCTTGGTGGGAGTTTAAGACGAGGTATGTTCAAGGCTTCTGACATTATTTGAATGTGTGGATTTGGGGAGAGGGGTTTAAAACTTCTTTGTAATTGCAAAAAGCAACCTTGAATCTGAATGGAGTGTTTGGAATTGTGAAGTTTATTTGATCACGGGAAGGTCTAGATGTACCCAGTCAAACCAATGCTGTGACTCACTGGCAGCAGACAGTGGTGACAGTGCTTCCCTTCTGGACTGGAGCAGATTTTGCTGCTGGTTTGATGCCAGGGTGACCTTACTCTGAGGTGGGTTGTCATCTAATCACTTATTGTCCATTGATGTTCAAATTTTTCTAGGTTTTTTTTGCTTTCTGTTAGTTTATGGTCAGTGAGTTAGACTGGATTTTAGGTGACTTTTTTTTTTTTAAATTTAATGACAGAACTACACTTATTTCTGCTTCCTACAGAAGAGTTTTTGTGCAGGGGTGGAGGACAATGCTTTGCCTACAGTGTTTTGTCCTCTGAAGAACTGCTCTTTGCGGATTGCTGGGTCTCACACAGAGCTGTCTCCTGAAGTGAGGGTGCAGAAGCAGTGCCAGCACTTCTGTTTCTTTTGCATGCCTCTCTAGTTTAGGAATTACTGCTTTAGTTGGATCCCAGACACTGGTCTGTATGTTCTTGCAGGTGCACCATGGACTGGTGGGTTCTGTAATGTTATCTCCTTTGGTGTTTGCCTGACAACAAACAGTACTGTTTGGTGTTTTTTTTAAAATACTCCTTAGGAAGGAGATGTACAGGCAGTTGCTGTTAGTGTTAGGGTTCACTGATGGAAGAGGAACCAGATTGGAGTTGGTGATGAGGAAGGCTATGTGAGACACAGCTTTGTATATGAGAATCTGGTACTAGACACTTCTCCTACATTCAGTTGGGAGGATGGTGGGCATAGGAAATGTTTATTTGTCTTTGGTACCAAGAGAACCATCTTGAAATAGTTAGAAGTAAGGTCTCCTGTGGAAGATCAGGCAGCCACAGAAGCTGAGCTGGGTAGCAACACTGACCTCCTGGCCCTGGTACAGTGGAAGCAGTGGGAGAGAGAAACTCAAGGCAAGAACTAAAGTGAAGACATCACTTAGTCTGGTCACTCTAACCCTGTGAGGAGAGGAGATGTAACAAGGACATTGCTGGTGCAAAAGAATGTAACAGGGACCTGATAACCGAAAAGATTGTGTTGCTACGGGAACAGGGGCAAAGGCGTCCGGGTGGAACATTTTGTACAGAAGTTAGGGAACTATAAATACTGGTGACTAGTGTAATAAACTGGCTTTGCTTGCATAGCATGGTCTGTATCTCTCAATCCCCGCAGTCTCCAATCAATCTCACCTGGCCAGTTATCCAGACGATTTATGATTCATGGGAAATAGGAAACTGTTGTCACTGTGACTGTCACAGACTGCAGCAGAAATGCAAAAAGCCTGTGAACAGAAGCCTGTATGTTAGTGATGTGTACTGCAGGCTTACTACTGGAATAAATGTTTGAAAGCAACAGAAAAGCCTGAGAGGAACCGGGGCTGTGTGGGGGTGGAGTCACCTGGCTGGGGGCAGTTTAGAGAGAGTTCGAAAGCCAGAACATGGGAAAGACAGCATGTCCAAGGAATATCGTCAGGGTTCCTGTAAAGGAATTGTGTTCACGGAAGTAACACTTACAAATATTACTAATTGCTAGGCTGACTGGAGTAAGTACCTGTGATCCTGTGTGTTCCTCAGTCTCTGTGGATCAGAGTGGCTGCTCAGCTTCCATGTGATAGCTGATGGCAGAAGTGTGCTGTCTGGGGTGACTGCAAAAGGAGTCAGTCAGACTATAGATCTTGTTCTTATCACCTCAGAACAGTGAACTCTGAGAGCAGGCCTGAGCTACAAGTGATCTCTGCTGGTGTAGTTGGAAAGCATCCTTTCCTCTTCTCTGCAGAAGTATTTCAGTTAAGATGCTGTTGTTAAGGTTTTGTTTGGTTTATTTTTTCTTCGTTGACATGCCAGACGTGCAGCCATTGTCTCCAATCTCCGTTCACGAGCGCTACAGTTCTCCTACAGCTGGAAGTGCTAAGAGAAGGCTCTTTGGAGATGACAGCCCCAAAGAAATGCAGATAGAAAAAATCTTAACCAAAGGAACTAAGCTGACAATTGCTCCAGCGTCAAGCATTGGTGCTGAAAACATGTCAGCATCTCCTGGCCAGACAGTGCTGACCATGACAACCACTACAGGACCAGGAAAAGCAGGACAGAAGGTCACTATCCCACTGCATGGTAGGAATTACTGGTGTTTTTGTTCACTACTAAGATGTTTTCTTTGCTCTTAAGATATGCTTAGACCAACCATGCATCTTGAAAGCATGCTGCTTTTTCTGTCTAAAAAACCAGTTACTTTTGTCAACAACAACTGTCTTGGTGTGAAAGACAGGTGTCTGCCAAAGAAGGTGTGAACCTCCCTTGGAATGGAGAACATGACCCCCTTCCCTCTGATTATTCTAACTTTGAAATGACGGGGCTTTCAGGCAGAGCTATGGGAGAAGGAGCAGCAGCTGGTTCCCAGTGTGTGTGTGTATAACAAGGCAAACAAACAGCAGCCCCGGCACAGCCCCGAGCAGAGGCAGAGCCCCAGTCCCAGCCTTGTCCCGGCCGCGGGCACCTTCCCCTGGGTGCAGTTCCGGGCACAGCCGGCAGGGGCGCTGCTGGCTCCCGGCCGGGCAGGGCGGCTGCGATGGTTCCCCGCGCCTGCAGGGGGCGCTGTGGCGCGAGCTCGGCCGCCTCTCTCCACACGGGAATGGCGGGCGGGCTGGCGGGAGGGATGGAGGAGGGGCTGCTGTGGGAACCCACGGGAAGCAGCCGCTGCCGGTGCCCCTCCAAATGGTGAAATGGGCTGCAGCAGGAAACCTTGGAGCAGCCGCTGGAATGGCAGAGGTGGGCACACCCGACCCGGGGTGGCAAACAAAGTGTAGCAAAGACTCCGGAGCAGTGCCAGGAGCTGCGGGGTGTCCTGGCAGGCAGCGGTGCAGGGCAGTGTAGTGAAATCTTGGAGCAGTCGCAGAAGGGCAGGGCCTGGGCAGGGGTAGCCCCCTCCTCTGCAGCAGCTGCCTCCCACAGCCAGGGAAATGCACCCTCCTGGAGGGGAGTCGGTCCCAATCCCTTCCCCAAGGTGCCCAAACAGATGGCAGGGGTCCTCTCCAGTGAGGCAGGGTGCCAGTAAGGTCCCAGTTCAGTGGCTGCTCCCATGGCAGGGGAAGCGGGACAGGGCTGGGCTCCTGATCTCCCGCCAGTAAACAGCAGCTGGACCATCCTCCTCTGAAGCTTACCGTGAGAGAGGGCAAGGAGCCCAGCCCAGCCCCTCACCACCCAACCAAAATCTCAAGGTATCTTTTCCCTTCCAAAGAGAACCCCCCCCACTAAAGACAGTGTCCAGTATGGCAACTTATTTTGTCTCTCTTAAGTACTGGTCTTTGTCTCAGCAACATATGAGAGAAAATTCCCTGAGAGAAAGAAAACAAAAGCAGCAATCCTAGCATAAGTTTGTACTGACATCGTCTCCTTGGAGACATCTTATCCCTGGCAAACACACTGGGGATTTCTCCCCTTGAAGAAAAGATCGTGGAGTTTTGCTTCTTCCAGTTATACCTCACACATTAAGCAGCACTTTGATTCCCAGCTCCAGTAATGATTTACTGCAATTTGCCTTAATTTGGTCTGTTATAATCTCAAAAGTCACTGGAACTTCTGGATAAGGGTTACATGTTAGCATTATCAAAATACTGTGAGACTTCTGTTTTGTGGAAGTTGGGTGATACTTGATTATTTCTGAAAATGATACATGAGCAATGAGTTTATAGCCATATTGTAATTTAAAGATTGGGTCTATATTAAAGATGGAAAGAAAAATTCTGCACTACTCACATTTAAGGAGATTTTCAGCAAGAGAATTTGATTTCTGAGGAAACTAATAAGGACTGTATAGGATATGCTGCCAGTTTTGCAGAATAAGAATAAAAAAAAAAAGAATGCCTGCCTTCCCTCAAAAGAGTGGAAAACCAAGTACAGAAATTGTGATTGCTTGTAAACTTTGTACTTTCAGATAAGCTTTAGAAAAGATCATTTACATTCAGATTCTCCTTTTGAACCTTACCAGAAATGTAATTTTTACCATTTCTGAAGACTCTGAGGGACAGAGTCATTTTAGACTGTAATACAGAAGATAAGATGTCTTTAGTATCAAATGTGCATAAATGAGTTTGATTTGCTCTTTGACTCTGCAACATGAGGAGAGCAACCAGTTTATTTCTGGGTATGTGTATCCTCTGCAGGTATTGCAAATGACATGGGTGGAATCACCTTGATCCCCATTTCGATTAATTTAGGCCAGCCATGTAAAGTGGATGCACAGGCTCCCTGCCACCCTCCTGGGAACCAAGCACAAGAAGTGCAGCTGTCAGCAGCCAGCAAACCAAAGAGAACGGGCTCCTTGGCGCTGTTCTACAGGAAGGTGAGTGTCCTTTCTCACAAGTGGTGCCGTACTGGTGCTTATGGCCATGCTAGAGCCTGCCTCCCTGTGCAGCTCCAATTACCTTCAGTCTTCTTGTGCCTTTCCCCTGGCACATGCAGTTCTTATATACCTTGAAGGAGAAGGGAAAAGATATTGAGTGTTGCAGGGAGTCCAGTTTTCCCCTTTCCACCCATGAGATCTTTTTTTTCTTTTTAATTAGGAGCTTCTATAAATAAGTATCAAAGGGATACTTTACTTCAGATTTTACTTCTCTTGGCTATTTTGATTGCCCCCACATTTGCAGGGTTAGACAGATCTGACATGAGATGATTTTCCTGTGTCTCACTCATTTAGAGCTGCACTGCTGTGGATCCAGCATGTGGAAGTGCTCCTTTGCCACTTTTAAGTCCGCCCAGCAGTGCTGATCTTGCTGGGCTTGGGGCTGAGAAAGCAGTGATGAATAACACAGTGCCTAAAGGTTTCTAGAAAGAATGAGTTTGAAATAATGCAGGATTTAAAGGTTAAGTTAAGAACTAGGTGTGCTTCAGAGAAACCACAGATGACTTACTTCTAGTTGCTTTCACTTTCTGTGTGAATTTTGTGAGGGGGTCTTCAGAGGAAGCAGGGTAACTTGGTCTAGGTGACTACAAAGAATATATCCCTAAATTAGTCTCTCTCAAAAATATTTGAAGTTTGGTTTATTGTTGTTTTTTTTTTTCTGCTGTTTTCTTACTAGGTAAGTTATTTTCAGAGATTTTCCCCTTTGAGGATATCTGTATAGATACAATAGAACTTAAGAAGTTCTACCATGAACAATCTTTAAGGTACATCTTAATATGAAAAATAATTTCTGGAAACACTTGTAAGCCAATCCTTTGTCTGAACTACTGGTTCTTTAATTTTGCAGTGATTCACGGTTTCTCTGAGAAAGGATTAAGAATTGATCAGCCACCTGCCAGTTAGGAACGTTTCATTTTGGAAGGTTTACTCTCAGCTGGGGAATACTTCAAGTGTAGCCGTGTTTTGGACTAACCATGTCATAGGCAACATAATTCCTCTTAGTTATGAAGAAGAACTAAAACATTGACTTATATTTGTCTTTAAATTTTAACCTTCCATTTACAGTGATCATCATACTTAAAATGATAGTTTTCCCCTACTTTCCTTTCTTGCTCCTGTTCAGTAGAGCAGGTGAAGATGACACCACCCCTTCCTGCTTTCCACCATGAAGAAAGTGCCTAATTAGTTAGCAAGGGATATGGTATAGAAGCTATAGGCATTATGTTTTTTAGGTGGATTTTCTGTAAGTATTAGAGATTCAACAGCTGAAGAGTGGACAGCTTAGTCTTTGAATTCCAGAATGGTTTTGGTTGGAAAGGACCTAAAAGATCAAGTCATTCCACCTGCTGCCGTGGGCAGGGACACTTTCCACTAGACCAAGCCCAATCCAGTCTTGCCTAGAACACTCCAAGGATCCAGGGGCAGCCACAGCTTCTCTGGGCAACCTGTGCCAGGTCCTCCCCATCCTCACAGGGAAGAGTTGCCTCTCAGTATCCCATCTAACCCTGCCCTCTGGCAGTGGGAAGCCACTGGCTCTCCAGGCCCTTGTTCCAAGTCCCTCTCCAGCTCTCCTGGAGCCCCTTTAGCAGTGGAAGGGGCTCTAAGGCCTTTCTGGAGCCTTCTCTTCTCCAGGCTAAGCAACCCCCACCCTCCCAGACCTCTCTCATGGGAGAGGTGTTGCTTCCCTCTAATCATCTTTGTGGCCCTTACAGAATAGCTCTGCTTTGAGGTCTTCTGCAGGCCAGGACCAGCTTGTTTGGCTTCTCTTGTTATTGAGTGTCTTTTCCTTCCAGGTGTATCATCTGGCAAGTGTTCGCTTGCGGGACCTCTGCTTAAAACTGGATGTTTCCAATGACTTGCGCAGGAAGATATGGACATGTTTTGAATTCACATTGGTTCATTGTGCTGATCTCATGAAAGACAGGCATTTGGACCAGCTCCTCCTCTGTGCTTTTTATATCATGGCAAAGGTAACGTGTGGTTTTAAGAAATTAATGGAATTTTATGTTCAGTTGAAAACATCAGGTGTGTTCAGTGTGTAGAGTTTGACTGATTCATTCATGTCATATTAATGGAGGGAAGGGGAAGGTCCTTCCAAGAAGTGGATGAAGTCCCAGTATGGTTTTTCCCTTGTTTTGCGTGTCTTAGCTCACTGGCTTGTAGATGGAAATTCTTGACAGAGTTTTTCTTCTCTTCTTGAGTGCGTTCACAGTGAGCACTGGTTGACACAGGCAAAGCACTGTGTGGTCTTATTGCCCTGTATTTGTTTTCTGTCCCATTTGTCATCTTGATGATCTGTGTAATCTGAACTAAAAGTTCCATTACAATTACAGAATTAGGCAGGTGCATAAATTTGCAGGAGCAAATTTATGTAAGTTGGTTTCTATTCCCAGAAATCTCTTTAGCTTTTGATGATTCAGGCTGAGGAATTGAGGTGTTTGCCTGTTGTACTTAATTTCTTATTCTATTTGCCAGCTTTAATTTAGGGTGGTATTAAATTGAATTATGAAGCTGGACTATTGGTTTGACTCAAACTTGAGCTGATGGTTACAGTGTCCACCAAGCCTAATTCAGACACAAAATTCAGGAGGCTGGATTAGCTTTTCTTGAGGGCAGACGAAAAGGAGCACTATGTGTGGAGGGAAACTGATGTTTAAATTATGACTGCCTGTGCTTTTAACTGCAGCATGGGTTAGGCTCATCTGATGTCAATACTGATAGCAAAGCCATTTAATAGTCAGTGCTCTGTATTTTATCATGTAATTCGTTAGTTGTTTTTGCTTTTTTATAGTACAAGTGTCCTGGTTTAGGGCAAATTCGGGAGGAAACCTCTGAATGGGGTCCCTCTGGGAAACAGATTCAAACAGTCCCTCCCCCAGTAGTTTCGGGGGAAAATATTTCCTCGGAGAGAAGTGGGGAAAGAAAATCTGTTTATTTAACAGGCAAAACACTCCCCAGCATAAAAATGTACCATACTAAACAGCAAAAGCTCTGGCTGCTGTGAAGAGATGTCAAATTCCGAAGAGTCCCTTCTGTGGGTTGCAGCCCAGCTCACCCAGTCTGTTCTCAGTCCCTCTGGTGCTGGGAAATGCCATGGCTCAGGTCAGATCTGGCGGGCCACAGGTGTGAGCTCCTGGTGCTCCTCTGGGTTTTCAGTCCAGAGCAGGTTCAAGCAATTCCAAGAAAAAGGGAGAAAAAAACAGTCCAGGGAACTTCTTTTCCTCAGCTAGTTAGAAAAACTAACCAAAAGCAAAATAGAGCTCTCTCCTGGTGTCCACTGCAGACAACACAGTCTGTGTGAAGGATGTGGGGGAGCGAGTGCAGTCTCTGATAACAAACTCTGCACCTCTTCTTTCCCCCTTCACTCCTGGAACCAGTCTTAAATCTGCAGAACTCAATACTCAACACCAACAGAAAAGGCGATTTGGCAGTACAGGCATCATACAGTCACCCCAAGACAACAGGCTTTTGAATGCTGTCTCCAGTGCAGTGTGAGACCTGACAGCTTAGCTAGAGACATTGGTACATTGTCTCCTGGCCCCTACAAAAATTGTTGTCTGGTCTTAAAATTACAAATGTGTGGCTGAAAAACAAAGCTCTTTAACAAATGAGCTATTTTGAAATAAAAAAGCAAGGTGAAATTGCATGTGTGTACATACCTGTCTAATGTCTTGTTTAGAATTTCCCCACTTTCTGTTTAGAAAAGTTAAGGGGTCCAGTTTCCAAATTTACAAAGTGCATATTTGACTTTCTAATATTTCCTTTCTTTAATTTTAGGTGTAACTGGAAGAAAAGTCTAGAAAGGAGTAATGCCTAAGCATCATAAGCAACAAAAAGCTTTAGTAGCTAAGAAACAAGGAATTCCAAGAAAAATCTTTGTTGTTTCATGCTCTCATCACCAGAGATAAATTTTAAAATTACATATTCATAGTAATACTCCTCAAAAAGCTACATACTGGGCCTGAGCATCCTGGCCTTCATGCTTGTACTCAGTCTTCAACAGCCTTTTCTTTTCCAGGTAACCAAAGAGGAGAGAACTTTTCAGGACATAATGAAAAGTTACAGAAATCAGCCACAAGCAAACAGCCATGTAAGTCAATAGCATTGCCTTTACTTTCTGTAAAGCTCAGAGGTGGCTTTTGAAGTCTTTGTGCTCGTAAGAGAAGTCACATCCTCTGCAGTGTAATACTTGTTCCTGTTCAGTTGAATTTCATCTAGTCTCCTGACTTCCTTGCTTTCCTTGACAAGAGTGTTTTTCCCTGGTGTCTTGTAGGTTTATAGGAGTGTCTTGTTGAGAAATACTTCTGATGATGTTGCATTGGACAAAAATGCAAACCCAGATATGGAGATGACAGAAGGTGAGTACAGCAAAGGAATCTGCTCTTTTCAATAACATACTTGGGGCTTTGAAAGAACTGGACTGTCAAGTAATAAGAAGTGGAGCAAGTTTTACAAGTTAAGTATATGAAAGAAAAAGAAGTGTATTATTGAAAAAGAAACCATCTTTTAAGTAGGTCTCCTGTGTATTAGATATGGAAAATACACTTCCTAGTTGGAAAGAATGTTTAATTTCATTTACTTCAATTTGGTTGCTCAGGGTGGAAGTATTTTCTTAGTATGTCAATGATACTGTAGCTCTTCTTGGATGGCAACACTGATAGCAAAGAAGAATGAAGATAACCAGGAATATTATGGTGGGGTTTTTTTAGTATCACCTATTCTGAAGACTGAAGTAGGGAAAACTTGTTTCAGAAAATAAAAATGCTAACTCTCCAGGACCACCATTTTCTTATACTCAGGTTTCTTTTAAATAGGTAATGCTTTCTTTGCTCTGGGTTAGAGAAGACAAGGGATAAGAATAGTATTTGAGAAAGGCGTGAGAACTGTGCCATGTCTGTGTTGAGTGACCTGTCAGGAAAGTGAGAGATCACAAGCCCATGTATGAACCCATGAGCAGATTTGTAGCCAGGACACGCATGGAGTTTAGTTTGTTCTTTGTGATAAATTCCCTCTGGGTGGGATTCATCTGTCTTAATGAGTATTAGAGCCATTTCTAAAGGCCTTTTGAGGATTTTACCAGGGTCATGAAAAGTGCTGATCTCATATAAGTCCTGTCTGACACCTCCACAGTTGCTGGATGACTTGGAGTATCTGAAGTGACACCGGGCTCTGGTATTTTGTCAGACAAATATACTTGGTTACAAAGTTCTTCAGTGGCTTTTTCTATCAGACTTTCTTCAGTTTATGGACTCATGTCTCCTTTACACAGATTTAACTCCTGCTCTTTTGACACCAGTTCATGGGAGCTGTTCTTGTGTTGTGAGAGAAGGAAGGCAGACAGACAAAGGAGTCATGGGTGTGACTCCCAGCTGGAGCTTTGGATGTTTGTCTCAGTGCACTGATGGCCAGAGACTTTAGTGTGTGCTGCTCTGTTTTACTTGGCAGACAGCAGAATGGAGGAGACATAGAAGTTTGTATTCAGCTGCACTTCAGCTTAATTAGAGGAGAGAAAACATTCACAGAAATACTGCTGTGTGGCTGCAGCTTTTCCCACTTAACAGAACATGCCTGAACAAATGGTGTCATTACTTCCTTGATGCAGATCTGAGTTGTGCACCAAGTTTTTCTTCGCTAGCTGGTCACAAGAGACTTTCAGAGAAGCCAAAAGCTGGGAGCTGTCAGACAGCTTAAAACTTAGTTTTAAGAGCAAGAAATGGCTTTATACTGCTCCCCAAAATAAGCATGGAAGAAGGGGTCAGTTGTGCCACAGTTTCTTGCTACAGCTATTTCCAAGTTTGGAATAAAGGTTGATACTGGCTTTTTTAGCCATAACCCACAAGCTTGTTCACAGCAATTGGTAGCTCCTCCTGATGTGCATAACCACCTGCAGCACACCCTGCTCCTGGCTCAAGTATATTTCTTATATTCGTCTTATCGACTGGTCAATTTATGGACAAGTTCTTGCCAGGTGGACATCATACATT
This sequence comes from Rhabdornis inornatus, assembly GCA_013397075.1. Taxonomy (NCBI): domain Eukaryota; kingdom Metazoa; phylum Chordata; class Aves; order Passeriformes; family Rhabdornithidae; genus Rhabdornis; species Rhabdornis inornatus. The sequence goes on from VWZS01009092.1 coordinate 217,202, forward strand.
CAACTCTGAAGTGCCTGGTTTGCCAGTGCTGTAGTTTTGAAATCTGAAGCTCTCTTATTGCTAGACTCATCTGTGAAAGCTGGCAGTTCCTCAGGACGATCTGCAGCAGAAAACTCAAGTGAATCAGGAACAGAGGAGAGAGGAGATCTTATTAAATTTTACAACACAGTCTACGTAGGAAGAGTAAAGTCATTTGCACTGAAGTATGATATCACAAACCAGGATCATGTGGTAAGTAAAGTAGTTTGGAATTAATACTCACAGTCGTTTTTCCTGGCAGTTAGACGTATGTCAATAACTTTGTCTTGTCACCTGGTGTGGGTCAAGTCAGATAGTTGGAGGTAATGGTATGAGCACTTGCTTTAACAGCCTTTCAGGAGGACAAACACAGATGCTGCCCAGTTTGCAAACCCAGTTCCAGCTTCTTTACGTTGGTGCGATATTGCTCAAATGCCTGTGAACTGTCTATGTAAGACATCTGGAAGATTAATCCTGTTGCTTGATCATTACTTGATCTGTTGTTTCACTGTCAGAAGATAAAATATTCTAAAGAAGACCTGAAAGTGCATTAATCTTCTCTTCTGAGAAGGTCCTGCTCTCGGGATGCTCTGAGCTGCGGTGCAGATGTGTCCTCTCTTGCAGATGGAGGCGCCTCCGCTGTCGCCGTTCCCCAGCATCCGGCAGCAGCCGGTGTCCCCGCGGCGCATCTCCCAGCAGCACTCGGTGTACGTGTCCCCGCACAAGAACGGCGCCTGCCTCACACCCCGAACTGCTCTGCTCTACAAATTCAATGGCAGCCCTTCCAAGGTAGAGAGGAAAACAAGGCTGACTGTGGTCAGTTTGAGAAAGGGTTAGATGTCGCTGTAGAGGCGGGCGCGACGTACGAATAGACACGTTTTAGAAGGCTGATATCCCATTTATGACAACAACCGGCTGTCTTTTATACTCTCTACAAAGTTTACACTTTGTTCATTGGTTACAATAAATTAACGTAATATTCATTGGTGTAAAAACCGTCTCCACCTTTGTTTTTCATGAGACTTTTCTAAAAATACTTTTCCCAGCTGCAGGTTTTTTTTCTCGCTTATCTCCTTCTCCTTCTTCTCTTCTTGGTCTCTAGGCCAACGGCCTTGATAAGATTCCTTTCAGAAATAACCCTTATTCATTAACCCTCTCTGGCTCACAGGCCAGCTGCTGTAAGCCTTTCCACAGTTAATTACTCTTCTAATTAGGATGTGGTCTGATGTTCTGATGTGTTGTAATGAATAGTCTCTCACTTCGCACTGAAAGGTAGAATTCTGTATGTAGACTCCGTCACTCAGAGGTGCAGGATAACCTGTATTTCTCTTGATATTTCAGACATAAAGCAAGTTTGAAATGGAGTCAGAATAACTCCTTATTTTTGTCTTGATCACAGAGTTTGAAGGACATCAACAATATGATAAAACAAGGTGAACATAGGAGTAAGAAGCGAGCAATAACAATTGACAGTGACACTGAATCCCCCACGAAGCGACTGTGCCAGGAAAATGATGATGTTCTACTAAAACGTCTGCAGGATGTTGTCAGTGAAAGAGCAAATCGCTAAAAAACTTCTGTTTTCTGTGGGATCTCTTAAGTTACAGAGCTGGATACAGCTGTTGCGCTTTTTATTTCTTGGTTTTGTACATAGACAGTTGCCAAGTTCCTTCAACACTGAACTTTACCTGACTTCCACAGGATGCAAAAAGTAAGAATTATGTAGGAAATGCCAGTGATCTTCATTCCCAAAGAGCACACTGTGCTGTAACTTACTCTGAGCTATTTTAGCTAAAGAGTGTTCTGTGAAAGCCATATTGGATGTTCTCAAGCCTCATTTAGAGCATCATGAGTTCTGAGTGTAACTCAGCTTGTAATATCAGTTTTATTGTTGGAATAAGAGTGATAATGAAATGAGTGAAATCAGTGAAGTTTCCTTTTGGTATTTGGAGGAAAAACTTGCAAAGTGCCTTATTTGGAAAGAATGATGGATTTTACACATTTTTTTACTGTGGAGTAACTGGAGGGAGAAGAAATTAATTATTTAGCTTCAGGAAGACCTGAGCAGTTTTGAACTGTCAGAACTTCTGTTACAGTGTAGGTTGTGACATGTATCTGACAGCTTTTGCAGTAACAAAGGCAGTAATCTAAAAATACAAATAATGGTGACTTAGGTTGGACCCTGGTAAAGCACTGAGATACAGTTCTGTGAGCCTGAATTCCTTCTCTCTTGAGCCAGTGGTGCTCCACTTTGGAAAGCCACAGAGCAGCCTGCCCTAGGTGCTGTTCATACAGATGGCAGCTCACCCATGAGGAAATACAGTTACAGCTGAAATCAGAATCTGGGGCTTGACTATCTCAAAGCTGTTCAAATACACAGATTCCCTTAACAAATCGTATCTCTTTTATTTTTTCCTGAAGACCTTTAGCCTCTTGTGTAGTATCTACACTGAATGTAAGCCCATCATGTAAGGAGGTATGTATGTGTGAGGGTTTATTGCTGTTGAAGGCTTGGGTTCACTGGAAAAGTATAAATTCCAGCATCCAATTCTTGTGACTGAGTTTTTAATGCTGAGGATTTGGTAGGCTCTATTTTACCAAAATGGAGAAAGGTGAGGGTTTAGTCATTACTGTAAATCAGTAGTTTGATCTTATTTTATAATTGTATTTAAGGTTAGAGCCATAGAGAAACTTCTCAGCACTGTAATTTTCAGTTTCTGTGTAACTGAACTGAAAAAAAAAAAAAGAATAGGACTTATTTGAGGGGCTCTGTTCTTTTCATTGGCTGAGTGGGTTGGTGTATGCTGTGAGATTCACAGCTCTAGGGGAGGACACTGCCATGATTTTGAGCAGCCTCAGCTAATGAATCTAGCCAGTGATGAAGGAGAAATTGATTACTAAGTGCAGGTGTGCAGGGACACTACTCAGCAAGGAGTAGAAAGTTTACAAACTTGGTTTTGAGTCGTTAACTACTTGAATATTTGATTTTTTTTTAAACTTTTTTACTTTCAAAAAAAGGTGCTTGCCCATGGAGAGTTGCAGTATGAGGAAATGGCCATGCAGTGGAGTAGGTTTCATGTAGATATTTAATTTCCTTTAAATTTATTCAAGTTTTAATGTTTGTCTTCAGATTTGGAGATAAAAAGTGGAGGATTGCAGCCTTTCTGGATAGGAAATGTATAGTTAGGCATGACAGCCTCAGTCTTTCCACAGTACTGTACGATGAGAGTTTAGCTGACACGGTTTTAATTCAATATTGTGTGCAAATCTGGCGTCTCTGCTCCCCGCACTGTCACTGCCTTCTCTGACAGTAGACAACTGATGGAGCCAAAATCCTTATTAACTGTTGGTAGGTGTAGTGTTTTTTCATTAGGAAAATGAATGTACTGCAACTGGATGCAGTTCAGAATTCTTCACCTTTTCAGGTGATCTAAAAACTGTTTTGGGCTTTTTGAACAGCTAAAACAATAGCTTACATGGAAATTTTCTTATGGTTTCAAAGTGCCTTCACATATAAATCTGTATTTTATAATAAACAGCTAAAAAGCATTTTAACCTGTGTTGCTGTATTTCCTGTTGTTTTGCTGTGCTAGTTCATTAAACAATGCCTTCTATCTGCATTTTCTTAATATCAAAGACTTTCATCATTTTTATGCTCCCGCAGATTTCTTTAGGATTTTTTTTTTTTCTGTTTGAATTTATGATTTTTCATGTGTTTTCTCTGAAGTTTCCTCCAAAGGTTTCTTTACTGTTTGTGCTTCAGTCAGGTGTGGATTCTGGGAGGAAATGAGTAATACATTGCGTGAAGTCACCAAAAAGCACCAAAAGGGAGGGAACCCTGCAGTAACAGGTGATGTGCCCACAGAGGCAGGTGTGACTCCAGCAGAGGTTAGCTGTCAGCTCCTAATTAATCTCCAAGCACTGCAGACATGAGCTTCAAGTGCTGGTCCTGGTTGCCTTCCTCCCAGATGTGTTTCACAAGTAGCCTTGGACAGGTTCAGAACTGTTCCAGCTGGTGTCATGCTGGTTTTGTCACTCCAGGTAAGCTGGCCTGGACTCAGCTTTTCAAATAACTCTTGCTCATCTGCTCTACAAGGAAAAAAAGGCCAATTTGTGCAGATTCTGCTGCAATGACTTCTTTGTTGCCAGAGCTTTTGTTTTAAAAGACTAATCTGTAGGTTGTAGAATCACATAATCATGGAATATTCTAGGTTGGAAGGTGTAACGTCGACTGGCGCTGTGCCCAAGACAGAGACACATCACTCTGTGGTCCTTGTGACAAAAAGCCCCTTTATTCTTCTGACTTCACCTTAACTAGCCCTCTTAATGTTCCCGGGTAAGCGCCTGTGATTGGTTCAAAGTTCAGGCTGCTCTGCTCTCTGAGCAATAGCTCTCTGCAGCTTAGCTGGAACTCATCGGGTCACATCCTTGTCTATCTCCAATTCTGTCCTATCTCTGTTCTCTGGGGGCCTGTCCATTAGGCCAGGCCACTTCTCCTATCAGTGGCCAATTCACTGCCCAGTACAAGCCAGCTTGCACTGTAACTGGAAGGGACCGACAAGGATCATCAAAGTCCAACTCCTTGCCCTGCACAAGGCACCCCAACAGTCAGAGCGTCATAGAATGGCTTGGTTTGGAGAGGGCCTTCATGAGCATCTCGTTCCCCACCCTGTGCCTAGGAGTGTTGTCCAAGTGCTCCTGGAGCTCTGGCAGCCTTGGGGCCATGCCCATTCCCTGGGGAGCCTGGGCAGTGCCAGCATCCTCTGTGGGAAGAACCTTTCCCTGATCTCCGGCCTGTCCCAGCTCTGTTCCCTCAGGTACTGTCCCTGGTCACAGGGAGCAGAGATCCGAGCTGCCCCTTGGAAGGAAGCTGTAGACCCCATGAGGGCTGACCTTAGTCTCCTCCAGGCTGGACAAACCAAGGCAGCTCATGGCCCCTCTATGCCATTCACTGTCTTTGTAGCCCTCTGTGTGTGCTCTTCAATAGCTTTATATCCACACCTGGAGGCACCCCAAACTGCCCCCAGGACTTGAGGTGAGGTCACCCCAGTGCAGAGCAGGACAGTCACCCCATGCTGGGCCTGATGTCTCCCAGGACAGGACTGGCCCTTGGGGGTGCCAGGGCACTGCTGGCTCCTGTTGCACTTTTCCTCAGCCCAAACTCCCAGGTCTCTTTCTGTGGTGCTGCTCTCCAGCCTTTTGTTCCCAAATTTGTCTGGACACCCAGGATTGTCCAGTCCCAGGTGCAGAAGCTGGCACTATTTATTAAACTTCATGTGGTTAGTGATTGCCTATCTCTGTGTTCCTCCCTGGTGTGCTTAGGCCTGAGCAGCCAGCCTTAGCCAGAGCTGACTTCCGAGATGAATTCTGGGCACTATGTGACTAATGCCATCAGTATTATTTAGCTAAAAATAGATGACTGAGATGCTATGCCAGCTGTTGAAGACCAAACTGGCTGCTTTAGAAACTTTCACATAACCTTGTGTAGTTACCTGCAAGAAATGTATCATTTTAAGAAACTTTCCCAATTGACATGAATAGAGCCTTGCTTTAGAGGTATTTTAGGAGGAAATCCTCCCAGCCGAGGCCTGGCCCCTGCTGGTCAAGAAGTGTGCCATCCGATTCAGGAGTTTTTGAGCTAAAAGTATAACCAAGTCACTTCGACTTGCTGACTTGGGCCTATAAAACCTGGACCCATTTTCGGGGTGAATTTGGAGACCTCACCTATGGGTGGATGCACCACGTGGGATTTTCGCAATTGCTGGGAGGGGTTCTCCAGGTCATCACTGTAAAACAGGGCTCCCCAGCAACTGTGGGCTCTGGCTGATGGTGGGGTGTTCAGGCAGTTGGTGATGTGTCTTTCTCAATCCCTGTCCTTTCTCTCATATAATAAGGATTAGCTGCATTATCTTGCTTATTTTTGCTTGTTGCTGAAGCTGAGCGTGTAGTTTTATTGAATGTATAATTTTACTTTTGTGTTACCTTAACATTCATAGTAAAATAAGACCATTCTTTCCATTGGTGTCTGTCCTTTAAATCACGCCAAATCTGCCAATTGGCAGAACGCTCCCACATCACCAAACCTGTTCACACTGACCATACTTTTTTTTTGCCCTAGCTCCGGAGGAAGATCCCTGCTTAGCCAAGCTGGCCTTCTGCCTTGCCTCTTAACTTCTGGTATGTGGGAATTGGCTGTTCCTGTGCCCTTTGGGCATGGTGCTTAAAAAATTACCAGCGTGGAGGGACCCCAGCACCTTCAAAAGCATTTCCCCTGGGGACCTTACTGGCTTAATTCCTTGAATGGCCTGAACTCTGCTCTCCTCATGGCCAGGGTGGAAGTTTTGCTGACACTTTTCCTCTTGTCATCAGAAATTTTAAACTTGATTGCTTTGTGGCCACTGTGGCCAAGATGGCCACCAACAGCCATTTCCCTTATGAGACACTCTCTGGTGGCAACAGATCATGGAGGGCACCTTTCCTGGTTGGCTCCCTTAGCACCTGTACCACGAAGTTGTTATCCAAGTGTTTTAGGAATTTTCTAGACTAGTTTGAACCAGCTCTGTGGTGTTCCCAGTTAACATCTGGCAAGTTGAAGTCAGACAAGGACAAGGGTGATTGATTAACAGATGTTCCTTAGCGTCATGGTCCTGGCTGGGTGGCCTATTGTAGTCACCAGCTTTGTTTGTTTGTTTGTCCATTAATCTTACCCAAGGATTAGTTACCAGGGAAGGGGATGATGAGGGTTGCATAGCTGTGAAAACCTGGCTGGCTTTTGGTTTTTATCTTTGTCAACTTCCTTCTGCAGGTAAGCCTGCCAGCGAGGGGACCGCATCGTGGGCAGCCTGAACTCAGAAATTATGCGCTTGTATTCCAGACTTGCAAACCATCCTGTCTGCTTGGGGGTGAGGGATTTCACCAATTCTTCAAATTAAAATATCACCTCCTTTATGCTCCTTGAAGTGGATTCGGAGCTTCCATGTTTACTACAGCTCAGCTTTTTAGAGAGTCAGAGTTAAAAGGTTGTTAACACCCCTGCAGAGAATACCAAAAAGCTGCTAGCTCTTCACATATAAGCACTATGTTAATAATAGGTTGGTACATCCCAAATGTTGTACTAAAATGTGGCCTCAAGAAAAAATTGTGGTTAGGCTGCAATTAAACAATTCAGGGAATCACAACTGATTTTCTCTTTAGTTTCCTGTTAGGAATTACTCTTGTGTTGCTGCTTTGTGGCTTATGAGGGGTTTTTGTTGATGTCTGAGGAGTGGTAGGAATTGAAACTGGGGACACAGTACAAAGGCATGAAGAAGCTGTAAGTGTGTAAGCAGTGCTGGGATCTCAGATGAAAGAAGCTGAATGTGCCTTAAGGCCAAAGACGCTGAGTAAACAGAGATTACTCAGTTTGATTGCTTTGGTTACAATAATCAAAGTTTGCAGTAAGCACACAACTCATCTCCCAAGTAGCAGTTCTTGAAAAACCGGTGTCAGATAAACACAATGCCAAACTCCTGAAACTTTTTAACTTCCTTGGGTGACCAGAAGTGCACTGGAGGACAGGTACATCAGAGGCAGATTACACTTGTGGTTCTTAGCCTGCCTGCAGCCTGGGCTCATGCTGCCTTGGGTTCATCTGAGCCACAAGGCTGGGCAGAGCTGGTGGGGTACAGGGCCCATGTGGTGCCTCATCCTGAAGGTTTGTACACCTGAGCAATGGGGAACATTTGGTTTAAGGGAGCCCACTTTCCCCTGCACATGTACACCACAGCAGTGCTCCTGTGATCCAATGCTACCTCTCAGCTGAGGCACAAGGAACTTGGGCTGTAGCAGCTTTACTGCAAGCACCTTCTCTGTCTTCACTTACATATCATCCTTCATGGTTCCCAGCCTCAAAGAAACAGCTCTGCAAGGGTTTAGTCACACAAATTTCAGCTAGTTAATGTGTAAATATGGGGCTGTCTTGGTTTGAAAGACAGGTATCTGCTAAGAAACCCCCCTCCCTCCAATTTATTATAATTTTGAAATTACCACCCCAGCTCGCAGGCAGTGCCGGCCAGCTCCTGGTGAGCAGGGAAGAGATGCCGCGATCCCACGTGGCTGGAGGGGCACTGGGGATGATGGTGGCTGTGTCCCAGATGGGAAGAGCGGAGGGGAGATGCTGCTCACGGGTCCTGGGGTAGTGTCGGTCCCAGTGTGCCCAACAGGAGGCTTGGAGTCAGTAGGAGATGTGGGAGAGGGTCCGAGCAGGCCGGTGCGGGGTCCCACAGCAAAGGAAAGCAGTTCCCCCCATCGGGATGGCAGAGCAGAGTTTCTAGTGACTGTCCTTCTCCGAGCCAGACGAGCGAGAGAACGCAGCTGCCCCCTCCGATCTTGCGGCGTTCCTCCTCTTTTCCCCACTTGCCCCCATCACCAGCCACCCGTGCCACGGTGTAGCCCGCAAACCTCTCAACATGAAAATGGGGAAAATTCCACCAAGAGACTCAACTCCCAACAGTAGCTCAAGCAGCTGAGGTTGTGAAACAAACTGGTGCCAAGTCACAGGTGGTTTTGCTGTGAACTTTTCAGTTCCTTGGTAGCAAGTTTGTAGCACTTCTTCACGGAGTCACCAACAGGGAGTCAATCCAGTGGTGGATGCCCCAACCTTGGAAGTGTTTGAGACCAGGTTGGATGGGGCTTTGAGCAACCTGTTTAGAGGAAGCAGGGACAGTTGGAACGATATAAGGTTTTAAGATGCTTCCAATCCTACCCATGAACACCAGGAAAGTGCTACAACATGTAAAGTGAAAAAAAAAAAAGAGCCCTTACACAGGAATAATTCCTCTTCAGCCTGAATTTGACCATGTGCCTTGAGTTTTGTTTGCCATTGCAGGGGGACTCGGCATCATTTTGGGTTGTGCACCATGTTGTTTGAGTAGAGATTACTGGGTTTCTTTTGTGCGCAGCAGCAGGAGTGGGGAGGCACTCAGGTCACCTCTATTGCACACAAACAAGTCCAAAAATAACTTTTTCCTCCTTGCCCCTTTTTCATGTGTCGTGTTTGATTATGAAGGAATTTGTGGTATTCAGAACAACACCCTCGTGCAGTACTTTTTTCTTTTTCTTCCTGCAACCCAAGAGTGAAATTAGTAATCCCCGTCTTCTTGCTGTGCTATGTGTCCATCTCATGTTACAAAATCAGCATTTTTTGGACTGCATCCAAGATGGATGTCCAGTTCTTTCAGAATAATCCTCCCTTGCTGTTTTTTAGGCCACAAATGCAATGATCTCCCTCTTAAATTTTTTTTTTTGGATAAGCTCTCCAGATGTATTGGGCCTGTGGATAGGATGTGTGTCCTTCAACTCCTTCCCATCCCCAAAAAGCTTCTTTAGGTAGAGCTATATATAGGGCAGTTTTTGACTCTGCTTAGAAGAATGGACTGGTGATGAATTACTCCTTAAAAGGCCAAGCACCAGTGACATTTGTGTGTCACTTGCGTAGGACAGAGGAAATGGAGAAGGTGGGACATTATTTTCTATGATTGCATTCCTTAATGGATCTGGCCTGGTTTTGTCTCCTCATGTTGCTTCCAATAATTAAGTTTCCTCTAAAAGGGTGGGACTCAGCCAGTTTCGTTTCAGTGCTGATGGATCAGCACTGAGATACCCAGAGGGGATGGAGAGAGACTCTCAGCCAAATGAAAATGAGACAGCAAACATTACATGTACTTTGCAAGCCAAGAAGTGAGAAAGCAGGATCTTGCTTACAAGAGGAAATTCCTGTAGCACGACAGTAGAACATGTGAGCTTTGCCCCTCAGAAACAGAGACCTCAAGAAAAAAATAAAGGACTTGTTTTATTAAGGTGATGGGAGGTTTTTGCAGTTTTTTTCTCCCCTCTACACATCTGAAGGGGAGAAGGAAATGGGGAGGAGGATGCAGCAAGTCCAGACATACATTGTATTGGCTTGTGGCTGGCTGCCAGGTCACTCAGCCATGCTCTCACCTCCCCTCCTCAGCAGAGTGGGGAGAAAATACTACAAAACAGCTTTGAGATAGAGACAGGGAGATCACTCACCAGCCACCATAATGGACAAAAGACAGGAAATGAGGAAGAGAAATTGATTTCCAGTTAAAAATAGAGTAGGATAATGAGACACAAAACCAAAATTAAAACCACTTTCTCTCCACTCAGCCATTTTGCCTAGGCTCAGCTTCACACTTGACTATCCTACCTTCTCTCTCTGCAAGAGTTGCAGGGGGATGGGGAAGGAGGATGGGGTCAGTTTATAATGCTCTGTCCCTACTGCCCCTTCCACCTCACACTCTGCCCCTCTTCCAGCATGGGATCTCCCCACAGCTGAAGTTCCTGCTGGGAGCCTGCTCCTTCATGGGTTTTCCATGGGCTGCAGCTTCCTCAAGGGCATGTCCAATTGCTCCAGTGTGGGGTCCTCCACGGGCTGCAGGGTGGATCTGCCTTATCATGATCTGCCCCACGGGCTGCAGGGGAATCTCTGCTCTGGCGCCTGGAGCACCTCCTGCCCCTCCTTCTTCCCGGGCCTTGGTGCCTGCAGGGCTGTGGCTCTCACGTCTTCTGGCTCCTACCTCCCAGCTGCAGCTGTGCCACAGTGGATTTGTCTTGGAGGTCTCTTGAGCCAGCTCTGCCCAAAACAGCAACAGCTTCTGGTATCGATGTACAGAGGCCACCACTGCCTTCCTTGTTCCCCAAACCTGGCCTTATAAACCCAGCACACGTATGCATAATGCTGAGGGATAACATGTAACCTTCCCCGTGGGAGCCCATGAAGCATCGCACTGTGAAAAACGAGGTTTATTTTTTTGGTAGATTTCAAAAAGTTTAATAAAAGACAATAACGGGCAATAAAGCAAAAGGTTACAATGGCTGGGTGCTTGGCATTCTGCCAAGAGCACACTTTAACTTAGAGAACACTTCGTTGAATGCATTAACTTGTTGCATATTTATGGGCCTTCATGCATAATTTAAAATCACTTCCTCCAACCTGTAAACCAACATTTTTACTTTTTAATTTTTTTTCCTTGTGGCTTTTTCTTGTTGGTGCACTCCCTGATAATGGAGATTAATAAATCATTTTCCTGGAGTTCTGGTGTTTGTCACTTCTGTCTATCCAGATAGGATAATTTAAGAATGTGAAGAATTTTCTGATTATTTTTTTACCATTCTCTGAGTTAGTTACATGAACAAAAGTTTTTACATCACTATGTTATAGCCCAAGAAAAATATATTTACCACATTGTTATTTCTAAGTTTTGTTAATAGCAGAACTAAAAGAAACTATATTAATTTAGCAAAGTTTTCCAACATTATACATATAGCATTATTTTTAATATTTGCAAAAAGCCAATAATATAATATGTACTTATAACAGCAGTGAGCACAGCATGTGCTGGGCATCATAGAAGTGCTGGGTAACACAGGGAGCTTGAAGGTGTCTCGCGGTCTGGATCTCTGGGATGTCCCTGTGGATGCTGGTGATGGCAGTGGAGTGACAGGCTTTCCCCGAGGAGGAGTGCCTGGCACACCCTCAGTCCATGGGCTGCTGGGAGCACTGAGTGGGCTCCCCCAGAAACTGCTGGTGCGAGTATCTGGTCCATCAGGTGCCATGTGCAGCTGCACGAGTGGCAGACACAGCTCTGAGAAGGCTGTGGGGTGATCAAGGCAGCAGGGATTTTGCCAGCCTTGCTCTGTGGGGTCTGTAATGGGGAGCTGAAGTTGTAGGCCCCTTCTGGGGCCTTCATGGTACTCAAAGGCCTTGGGCAGCTGAGCTGTTTTCATGGACATTGCGACACTACAAGTGAACGAGGTACATAAAAAACAGCCCATATGTCTCTGCCTGGGATGGCTGTGGTGTTCATTACAACGGTTGGGAGCAACGGAGCACCTGGCAGCGGTTGTGAAGCTGTTTCCATGGCTCATCATGTCTTGGGAGTGAGACCTTGATCGAGTTCAGATCTGGGTACCTTCAGCAGCGTTGTTTGAAGGTAGCAGTGCTGTGGCATCACTTCTTTTGGGAGCACCATGTGGCATCTGGTGTTCATGATGACGGCTGGGATTTGGGATGCTGACAGGCCGGTGCAGGGTTCCAGGTAGTGCACGTGAATCCCCCAGCGCAGCGCCGCCGGCAGCACACGGGGTCGTGGCGGCGAACACTCCGCGGCGGACCCAGAGCGGAGGCTCCGGCCGGACCGCTGCACCAGCCCGGCCGCCATGCCGAGGGCTGAGGGGCCCCGCGGGGCGGTGACGTCACTGCCGCCGGACCCCCGGCCGGTGGCGCCTGCGCGGTGGCGGTGCGGGATGGGGAGCTCGGCGGGCGCTCCCGCCAAGCGCGCGTGGTGCGAGGGGCCTCGCGGCCCCGGCAGCGACCCGGGGCTGTGGGACACGGAGCGGCTCTGCCAGCACCTCTCCCGCTGCGGCGTGGGCGATCCCAGCCTGCTGCGCCGCTTCCGAGGTACGGCGGGCCGGGGTCGGGGCTGGGGTCNGGCCCCACGGCCCCGCCGCTGGCGCTGACGCTTCTCTTGCTCCCGCAGAGAGCGGGGTCACCGGGAGGATGCTGCTGGGCCTGTCGGCCTGCGCCCCCGAGCTCATCCGCGTCTGGTGAGCGCCGCCCGCGGGGAAAGGGAGCCGAGGCCTAGGGGCTGCGGCTGCACACACACATGGCCCGGCTCTAGGCCGCGGCCTCCCCAGGCGCCTCGAGCGGAGCTGTGCGGGGGCGAACGCGAGGGAACGGGCTCGGTGGGGCTGATCCCGGACCCTCGGAGCAGTTCCCGTTCCTTGCTCATCCCAGCACAACCACGGCGTGGACGCACGCTGCACGCTTCTCGTGGTTATGCGAAAAACTTGATCCTTTAGAAGAGGGTAGCACAGTGAGCTTTGGAGTGTTGCTGGGAACGCAAGGGGTTCTGACGGGAATTTACTTTTCTGCCTGAAGTTGCTGCTGCTCCAACTCCAGGAACGACAGCGGCCCCAGTGTTTGACAGAGCGGGAGGTGCTGCTCAGGAGAGGCCAAGTGTCACCTGTCGCCCTGCGAGAAATCCAGGGCATTGGCAGGTCAGCCTTGCAGCAGCTGCTGGGACTCGGCTCTCTGTTGTGCCTACAGGAGCGTGGGCTGCTGTGGAAAAAGAAGTGGTGTTGTGTATCCTGGCAGAATAGGGGCCTGTGGCTGAGTGGCTGAGTTCTCGCTGCCGTGAGCCCCCACCGCCCTGAGCAGTCCAGAGCAGACAGGCTGGTAGTGGTCACCTGCCACTAACACAGGGACACTGGATGCTGTTCTAAAGTGTGTAAAGGATTGTTCCCAGCAGTGAGGGAATGACTGGTCCCAAAACCCTTGTAATCTTTCTGGTGGTGAATATATTTTCTTGCTTTTCTGGAACCGCAGAGACTATTAATCTGTCCTGCTATTCTGTGTGTTGGAAAGGCCCTTTTGCCCATTCTCTGCCCACTGGGGATTCTCTCTTGCTCCCCTCTACTGGGATGTGAACCTGCTTGCTCACCACATACTTCCTGGTGGTTTTTAATCTTGTAATGTCTTTTCTTTACTCCTTTGATAGCCGTGTTTATACTGTTTCCTTCAAATCTGTCTCAAAACCCACGTGCTGGCTCCAGCTGTTTGCTGATGTTGTGGTTGGTGGCCCTGAGGTAGACTGGGGTGTGTAATCTGGCAGGTGCACACAAGTGCAGAGCTATGCTTTCTGCTGGGGCTTAGAGCACTTTGGTGTTGGCTCCTTGGCTGAAAACTCGTCAGAGCTCATGCTGTGCTGGGGGTGAAGGGCTCTTTTGCTATTTTATTGAGACATCAGCATGCAAATGGGAGTGGGAATGGGCGGGTGTCTGAGCATGGGTAATGGAAGAGAATAAAGAGCTGGTGTGACGCAGAAGGACAAGGCAGAAGTGCTGCACTTTCGGACAAGGTAAGACGTGCTGGAGTAATTAAGGTAATTTTGATTTCTCTTTTTGTGGAACAGCAGCTTAACTGCAGCTGTTTGAAGTGTGCAGATGGAAATGCTGTGATATCATGGAAGGCAGCTGAAGGCTTTGTTTATTGCTGAAGTACCAGGTAACTGCCTGACTGAAATGACAAGCTGGTGTCTAATTTTATTTAAGACTTGCCAGGAGGCTGGTGGCTTCTAGCAGGGAAGGAGCATCAGGTGTCCAGGACACATTGGACATGTGCAGCCATTCTGGGGAGTCAGAGGCTGTCTGTCAGTGCTGAACATGGGCAGCAGGATAGGGTAACCAGGAGTCCCTCAGCATGAGAGACAGGTGATGGGGACACACGGCTGTGGAGAGCTCTCAGTTGATGTAGAGAGCAGATGGTGATGGGTTTACAGGCTTGCGGGTTTTCTTTGTATAAGATATTGTTAACTTTGTAAAAGTTTCCTTCTGTAAGATCTGACATCTTGTTTCTGTTAAGCTGAAACTGTTGGGAGTTGGATGAAAAATTGCTCAAGCATTCTGCTTTTTGTAAACATCTCTGCTTTGCAGAGAAACTAAGAACAATTCTTTTGCTGTCCACTGCACACTGTCCTGTAGTAACTTTGGTCATTTCTCTGTGACAGGCCACTAATGAATGCATGTCTTTAGTTCCCCGGGTTCCTGATGTTCGGATGGGAGAGCTGTGGTGCCTGGAGGCAGCACAGTGGGTTTCCCATGTGTTCTCATGTTTCTGGCAGTGGGTGTTTCATGTGGTGTGCAGTGTGCTGCGTGCTGAACACAGATGATGAGTGGGACTGTCTGGCTGACCCCTTCAGGCGCAGGAAAGGGATCTTCTCATCCTTGTGACCTGTGTCATGAAGGAGGGTGTGGACAAAGCAGGGAGAGGAGTGGGTAAGGAAGTGCCAGTTTGTCACCATTTCCAAGCAGTCAGCAGTGATGCTGCTTTGGCTGTTGGAGGAAATCTGACTTCCGAGCCCTGGAAAACTACAGTTTCCTATGTTGACAGGATTTGTCTTGCTTGGGGGGGGTCTGACCATGTAAACTTCAGGTGAAAACTGCACTGCAGCTGTTTTGTATCTGAAGGAGGACAAAGAGCAGGGAGAGTGGGTGGGGCATCTAGGCAATTGGTCACACCAGGAACCAGCATGCAGGGTCCAACCTTCTCCTGATTCTCTTCCCCATCCCACCAGAGCAGCTAGCGGCTGTGTGGGATGGAGTTCCTGTCTGGGGTTAATCCATGCCCATTCTTCTTGCTGCCCAGTGTGGGGCACAAAGGGTTGTGATTATGACAGATCTGAACAGAGCATATTAAAATACAAGTAGTGTGGCCAGCAGAACTAGGGAAGTGATTCTTCCCCTGTGCTGGTTGGGCCACTGGTTGTGCCACACCTTGAGTGTCGTGTCCAGTTCTGGGCCCCTCAATTTAGGAAGGATGTTGAGATGCTGCAGTGTGTCCAGAGAAGGGCAAGAAGGCTGAGGTGAGGGATCTGGAACTCAAGCCTTATGAGTAGTGGCTGAGGGAGCTGGGATTGTTTAGCCTGGAGAAAAGGAGGCTCAGGGGTGACCTTATCACTCTCCACAACTCCCTGACAGGAGGGTGCAGCCAGGTGGGGTTGGTCTCTTCTTCTAGGCGACAAATGACAGGACAAGAGGACAGAAGCTATGCAAGGCTGAGTTTAGGCTAGACATTAGGAAAAAGTCCTTAACAGAAGGAGTGATTGGGCACTGACATCGGCTGCCCAGGAGGGAAATGATTAAGAAAAGACTGGATGTCTTACTTAGTGCCATGGTTTAGTTGATAAGGTGATGATCTCAAAAGTCTTTTCCAACCTGGTTAATTCTGCAATTCGGTGTGAAAAATAAGTTGTTAGAAGCATTCATTATATTAGTTTAATAGCTGCTGGTTACAATGTTGATTTCTTTGCTCTCAGAGTTGTATCATGGAACACATGCTGGTCTGGGTATTACCAAGGGTGCTTTTCTTCTTAGAGCTGTGGAATGATTTGGGTTGGAACAGACCTTAAGGATCATCTCATTCAGACCCCTGCCATGGGCAGGGACACTTTCTACTGTCCCAGGCTGCTCCAAGCCCCATCCAACCTGGCCTTGGACACTTCCAGGGATGGGGTGGCCATAGCTTCTCTGGGCATCCTGTACCAGGGTCTCCCCACCCTCACAGGGAACAATTTTTTCCTAACACCCAATCTGACCCTGCCCTCAGTGAGTATAAAACCATTGCCCCTTGTCCTGACAGTATCTGCTTATAGAAATACAGCTGCAGAGCAGGGCTCAGAGCGCTGCTCAACTCATGACTGAAGTGGATGTATTAGGTTTGGTAGGCCACAAGCCCTGGCAAGCTGAGACAGAACCCTGAATGGAGAAGCAAAAAAGTGTGCTTGGTGTGCTTTGTTTAAGATAAATTATACAAGACCCTATGTGCCTATGCTGGTCTGTGCAGAGGATCTGTGTGGAACTCTGATTAAGTAATGTTACTTATAAACACCAATCATGTGGTTGTGCTATTTTTAGCTGTTGAAAAGGTATAGATATTGATGTGTGAAATCAATAAATTGGCTTTGTGCTTGCATCAAACGGGGGTCTCGTCTCTTTGTTATGCAAGTGGGGTCCTGTCTCTTTTGATTGCTGTCATCTGCTCTTATAAAAAGTCCCTCTCATTCCTTTTTATAGGTCCCCTTAAGGTATTGGAAGGCTTCAGTGAGGCCTCCCTGAAGACTTCCCTTCCCCAGGCTGAGGAGCCCCAGCTCTCTCAGCCTATCTGCATAGGAGAGGTGCTCCAGCACTGCCTTGTGACAGTCTGAGCAGCAGCTACAGCCCAAGAACTCCCTCCTAGGGAAAGCAATACCAAGTGGTTGAGAGTAACACTGCTCACCAACAGCTCAAACATCACATGCCTTTAATATTTTAGGGATTGTGAATTATTAAAAGATTCGGATGAGAATAGGTAGCACTTCAAGCAGTACTTTTTCCTAGTAGTTGACACTTTATAGTCTTGTTTTCTGTTAAATTTTATGTTGAAAGGCTGATATCAAACCCATCTCAGTGGTTAACTGCTGGAGAAAAAGTATTTTCTCATGGTAGTGTTTGCTGTCATAGTGAAGCTGAAACCATTTAGCTCAAGAGCAAGGCTTGCAGACAGAGTTAGTAAAAGTAGGGGTGATAGAGCATATTATCTCTCTCTCCAGACTTGTCCTGCCTGTGCTCCTAGACTGCTGTGGCTACAGCAGAGTATCTGCACTGGAAGTTTAGCTGTGTGTTGTGAAGGGGACCTTTAATAATTTATGAAAGGTGACAGCAGAATATCTTTGCAAAGTAGAATAATCAGTCTCAACAAAATTAGAACATATTTTAAACTGCACTGGTTTTGCTGTCGGAGTTGAAATTAATTTATGTAAAATTCAAGTTAATTTGACAAAATTAAACTTCTAATACACAGTTGACTAACTGCAAGAGATTTTTATAAAAATCATTTGTTGTGACTCTGACATTTTAATTTAAGGAAGTTTTGCATCCTTAAAAAGTGTCGGTTACTCAGATGCTGCATGTTGTCTTTCCCATAAGTTTAAAGGACTCTGGGTGGGTGCGGCTTACACAATGTTTTTCATCAGTTTTGTGGTGGTTTTATTTCTCAGTTCTGTAAGTGGGAGAAGCACTTACACTGCTCTACAGGCATGTTCTGTAGCTATATGTTTCCTTCCTTCTATATTTGATTTTAGGATAAATGCTTTCAATGTTTTTCTGGAAAAGTTGCAGTCTTCTGTCAAGGAATATCAGAGTAATGTGAGCTCACATGAGTAATTCCATATGTACTGCAAATTGTAAATGGAAGTGCACGGCAGGCTTTGCTCTCAGTGTCTCTTTTTCCTTCCTAGCTGCCCAGCTGAGCAACTGGAAGTGCTGGCGTGCCTGAGACAGCTGCAACAGCAGCACATGGAGGTGATGAAGGTAACCCTTTCTATGGGGACACCATGGCCAGGTCCTGCCCCAAGCCCTGCAAGGGCTCTGCTCCCCCTCTCTGCTTCCCCCCTCTTGGCTAGGTGCTTCCAACTGATGCCTTTCCTTTGCACAGCAGTGAGCTCTGGGCCCTTGGTAGTGGTGGATTGTGAAAAACCACATTGACTAGAAGAAATACTGGAATCTGTGTGGAAGCTTTCAGTGGGCACCTGCAGGTTATGAGGGATTAAATGAGCAGAAGAGCTGTGTCTTGGTTTGAAACACAGGTGTCTGCTAAGGAAGGCAGGAGCCTCTCTTGAAAATGTAAACCCCCTCCCTCCAATTTATTATAATTTTGAAATTAAGGGGCTCTCTGGCAAAGATATGGGAATAGGAATAACAGTTCTTTACTAGGAAAAATTAAAAGTACAGTAATACAAAACAACAAAACGCTGACAAAGTCAGAACACAACCTGACACTCCTTCAGTCAGGGTGTTGGCAGCAGTCCCATTAAATGGTGGCTGCATCCTCCTGCAGTGACAGATGTGGTTCTGTTGAAGCAGTGCTCCTGTAGAACGGTGCAGTTTTCCTCCAAAGGTCCAGTGATGATGTAGAAGAATCTGGTTTTCCTTTGGAATCCAGTGGAAGAAGGCTGCCCTGATGTTCCAAATCTCAGATTTCATCTAAGTAGGAAAAGCTTGGGTCCTCCTCCTGGGTGGAGCATCTCCCAATGGGATGATGTAATTTTATCAGTCATGCAGTGGGACTTAATGGCCCATTAACAGAAGATATCTCCCTGGAGGAAGGATGGCTTGTGGAAAAGATGAAGAACACTGCCCCACCTGGTTTTAACAGATGGTTATAGAACATATACTTTTGGTCACATCCTGCATTACAACCCAAGACAAGCTGTTTGACGTGTGTTGAGAAGCTCCCCTTTTCACATCCCTCTGTGTAGAACCTCCGCTTGGTTTATTGTCTGGATTTGAAAGACAGGTGTCTGGTAAGGATGGCAGGAGCTTCCCTTGGAGTGGAAAATGTAAACCCCTTCCCTCCAAATTATTACAGTTTTGAAATTTAGGGGCTCTCAGGCGAAGATATGGGAATAGGAATAACAGTTCTTCACTAGTATGTATGATAAAGCAAACAAACAACAACAACTACAGCATTAACAACAAAACAGAACCACAAACCCAGCAACAGCTTCCTTGGCTGCAGGCATTTTTCCCTTTGGTGTCGTTTTCCTCTGAAGGTCCAGTGGTAGTGTAGATGGGTCGTGTCTTCCTCTGGGAAGCCAGTGGAAAAAGGCTGCCCTGATGTTCCAAATCTCAGATTTTATCTAGGTAGGAAATGCTTGGGTCTTCCCCCTGGGTGGAGCATTTCCCAATGGGATGATGTAATTTTATCAGTCATGTAGTGGGACTCAATGGCTCATTAACAGAAGATAACTCCCTGGAGGAAGGATGGGTCATGGAAGAGATAAAGAACACTGCTCCACCTGGTTTTAACAGATGGTGATAGAATACATACTTCTGGTTACATCTTGCATTGCAGCCTAAGACATTTATTTTATTAGTTTGTCCCCAGGCTGGGGTTCACAGACTCCTCCTTGCTTTCACTGTGTCCTCTGTCCAGCTGTTTCTCCTGGTGGTGTGTGTTGGTTTCACTGGGGCCAGGGCTGTCCACATTCTGTAGTAATCTGCATATCTGTTAGAGCCCTCCCAGCTCATTCACCAAGGGGAGAGAGCACAGGAAAACCTTATTTGCCTCAGTATTTTATCAAGATATGTGTGTGTTGGAATGGTCTTGCCTGCAGTTTGGCAGCAAAGATTAAAGATTAAATGTTTACCTTCTCAGCTGAGTCCCTGTAGTTACTGAGATATCTCCAAATATATGTGCTTATCAAGAAGTACTTCTTTCATATTTTAGTCATCTTGGGGGTTTGCATTTTGTTTTAAGAGAAAAAATAACAGTCGTAATTTCCACTCAGCAAAATAGCATTTGATTTTACAAGTATGAAAAGTATCAGGCCAAGCACTTTTATTGGATATCTCAGACATGCATTGTAGTATCCTACTTTAATTGGAGTAGCAGATTTATAAAGACAGCAGTTTTCACACATGTTAAGTTTTGGAATTGCACGGTGGAGATAACATTTTTAGGCATTTTGACTTTACTACCCTTGCTATGTGAAATAGGCAGTTTTATCTTTTTGGTGTCAAGCTTTAGTAATTCTCCAAGATAAATTGGGTTGCATGGAGAGGGTGAGGACTCCCTGTGCCTGGAAGTGTTCAAGGTCAGATTGGACAGGGCTTGGAGCAATCTGGTCTAGTGGAAGGTGTCACTGCCCATGGCAGTATGTTGGAACAAGATGATCTAGAAAGTCCCTTCCAATGCCAGCCATCCTATGATTATTTGGTAGATCTTGATATAGGGTTGGCAGGATATGTCTGTTTTACAGAAGGTGAACAGTCTCTCCCACCAAATATGTGACCATTCTAGATACCCTTACCTTGCTTCCTTTCAAAGTCAGTTGGGTTTTTTTTGTAATTTTTTTTTTTTTTTTTTTTTTTTTTTTTTTTTTGCTTCTGTAGGTTTTTAATGATCCTATTCATGGGCACATTGAATTTCATCCCCTGCTGGTTCGGATCATCGACACCCCTCAATTCCAGCGCCTCCGGTACATCAAGCAGCTGGGTGGCACATACTTTGTTTTTCCAGGAGCCTCTCACAACCGCTTTGAACATTCCCTAGGGTAAGGTGGTGGTGCTGGCACACGCATCTCTGGCATCTGGACATTCCTGAGTCTGGTTCTGCTGCTGTGGAGTGCCAGCCAAGGGGCGTTGCTGTCTGAGTGTTGGTGAAAACTACTGGGGGGGCATTTCTGGTCTCAAATGTTCCTGGATATCCTGTGTGTGTTCCCTTGAATTCCTTTTAATAAAGACAGATAAAAACCTACAAGATGGATCAATATTAGATTTCCTTCCCCATCCTTTATTATTCTAAGAATAATGTTAGCTAAAAACTGTAAGTGCTTTATAGTCCCCCATTAAAAATACAAGTTTTAAGGCATAAACTTAGTAAGTGTACCAGGGCTACTCTCATGATCTGCCAGACAGTTGTAATCCCCACACATCATCCAGCACAGCCAAAATCCATTTGCCTTTGTCGGTAGATGTGCTTCATGCAATCATTGACATGTTGCCAGGCTGATAGCTGTAATTTCATTAAGCAGAAATATGATGGATGCAAGGATTTGTGGAGTGCTGTTAGCACCTTCACACTCCTCAGGAAAGCTGAAGGATGACACATTTGAGCTTGTTTTAAGTGTATATCTCAAGGTATAGTGAAATTAAGCTAGTAAGTGGTTTTTATTCAGGTGATCTGCCCAGCCTAAAGTTGCTTTTGTTGGTGCTGAAATACTGTGGAGCAAATCTGGCTTACTTACAACAAGATTCAAAATGGCCATTTGCAAAAGGGTCAGATGAATGACACAGCCTGGATTGATTGTATCTAGTTAACCAAAAAGGCAGAAACGTGATTGAATATAGACAAAGTTTCCATGACAGAAGTCTGAAAACGCCAGTTGTATCAGCAACTTTTCTTTTTAACAGTTCCATTGGTCTATCAAGTTAAGTTTAGGACAGTTGTTCTCCACTTGTATATAATTTCAAAGATTTCTATGGTGTTAAAACTGAAGAAGTGAGCTTTGTGTGCTTATTGGTCTAGTAAAAAGCCATCAAACAGTGAAATTTGGACTAATGAAACATACTACCTCATCATGGAAAGTCTTGTCTTGCTTTAAGCTGTTCTGAAAGGGGAACTGTTGAGGCAAGTGGAAAAAGAGGTTTGTGCAGAGGTTATAAACAGTTTATGGGAGTATGTGCCATATATTTGCTCCTGCTGGTTTTGTGTCATGAGAACAGAGGGTCCCATTCAATTAAATAAAATCTAAGACGAATGAGAAGAAGAGAAATAATTGTCATGAACTATTATTAAAGTGGCAGTTTGAAAAAAGTACCAAATGCTTTGGTGACTGTTGTGGACCTTTGCAGTCCTCCCTGACTGGAATTCAAGGAATTGGTGTAAGCTGAGGTGCTTAAAGATTCTCACTGTCAGTGATGCACTGCTGTTCCCTTACACAGCTATTATGGGGTTGTGTGCTATGAAATCCTGAAGGATGATGTAGAGTCTCTGTGAGTTGGGATGGATGAATCAGGAAAACCTTATAAATACGAGTGCTTAGCAAAAGACTTTGAGAACATGGAAAATATGTGGGATAGAAATGATAGCAATTTTTGACTGTGGGGCTGAAAGCAACTGAATGCCTGAAGACCCCTTTGTTTAGATAATGTTAGATGCTGCGAATACCAAAGAAGCAAGCAGACATCCTCTCCAGGCATGGCAGGAAGGGTCCAAGATAAAATTTAGAGATAAGAAAAGTAGTAAAACACGGTAATATAGTGATTCCCATAGGTTGCATGCAAATGTTAGAGAATTTGTATCTTGTATTAGATTGGTTAGTGGAAATTAGAATATTCAACATAGAAGAAGATTTATTGTATTGTAAATGGGAAAATCGCTCTCTTACTCTCTTAATCTCTTATGCTCTTACGTTCTTACTCTCTTACTTTCTTACACAACTCTATTACACCACTGTCTCACCTCTCTTACTTCCCTTACTCCCCCACTCTTACTCTTGCTCTCTCCTTCGCTCTCTTCATCCTGCTCTGAGCTGCAGCTGCAGTTCCTAGGAGGGCCTCATATATACCCACGCCCTATGAAATAAACTGCAAACTTCAAGACCAGAATACAGAGAGTTCCTGAGTTTGTCCCGACCGTCCTACTCGGAGCAATTCCCACATCTGTGTTTTGGGCACAATATCCCATTTGCTTTTTTGCTTTCAGAGGACTAAAACTCTACTACAGGAAGTAGTTTGTGATTCTCTGGCAGGTCAGGGTTTGGGTATTCCTTGCATGCTGCCTCTCAGACAAGGGCTGTGACTTAATGGAGCAAAACAGAGTAGGGGAACTTTTCTTTTTCTATTCATCCTAAACCACTGCTATATTTCTTTCTTTTCCTCCTGTAACAGGGTTGGCTACCTGGCAGGATATCTGGTTCGAACACTGAAAGAGAGACAACCAGACCTGAATATAACCCAGCGAGACATCCTCTGTGTAGAAATTGCTGGGCTTTGTCACGATTTGGGTAAGGAACACTTGAGATGGGTTGTTGCTCTTGGAAAGCTCACCATGATGAAAAGCTGGCTGTGAGGTCAGAACATGTGAGCTGTTTTGGGCTGCTCAGTGCATGGGTCATATTCCAAGACAGGTTTTCTCTGTTCTGTTTGGTCTGGAGTACATCTCTGGAGACAGTTCCACTTGAATCTATGGGCACTCTTAGCTAGTGTTTTGTCCTGTTTCCAAATGGTGCTTAGAATTTTGCCCTCAGTGGCTGAAGTGTCCACTTCCTTCTGTGATTTCTCCAGGTGTCTTAAAACATTTCATAATGAGAATTAGTGTTCCTTTCAAAAATTTTAACATTTATTTCATAATTACTTCTTTTCTTCAGAGCTGACCCAGAGTAATTAATATTCTCAGTGTTGCTGCAGTACTTGCCTGTGGTATAGGTGCTGGAACTGGCTCTTAAGTGCAGTAACATTAAAGTATCTTAGGAAAGTGTACTTGTTATACCTGAGCCTTCCTCATAGATGACAAGTAAGGAATTCTCTGGATGGTTGCACTCAGAGAGTTGTGGTTACAGGCTTGATGTCCAAGTGGAGCTCAGTGATGAATGACCTCTGTGGGGATCGGTGCTGTTGGATGTCTCTGTCAGTGATGGGGACAGTGGGATCCATGCACCCTTGGGCAGTTTGCCAGCACCACCAAGCTGTGTGGTGGAGTAGGGATGGAGGGAAGGGATGGGGCATTCAGAGCGACCTGGGCAGGCTGGAAGGGCGGAGAGTGGACTGAGAACAGCCCACAGGAGAAGAACTTTGGGGCATTGGTGGGTAAGAGGCTGGACAGGACCAGAGGCAACCAGAACCCCCATGTGCTGGGCTGATCCCCAGCATGGGCAGAGGTGAGGGGGGGATTCTGCCCCTCTGCCTTGCTCAGGTGAGACCCCACCTGCAGAGCTGCCTCCAGCCCTGGGTCCCAGCATAAGGATGGGGTACTGGTGGAGTGAGATCTTGGAGATGCACCACAGGCTGGAACCCCTCTGCTCTGGTGCCAGGCTGGGAGGGCTGGGGGTGTTCAGCCTGGAGAAGAGAAGGCTCCAGAGAGGCTTAGACCACATAAAATGGGTTCCAGGAGAGCTCAGGGGGACTTGAGACAACGGTTTGGAGTGACAAGACAAGGAGAAATGGCTTCCCACTGGCAGAGGGCAGGGTTAGGTGGGATATTTGGAAGGAATTCTTGCCTGTGAGGGTGGGGAGACCCTGGCACAGGTTGCCCAAAGAAGCTGTGGCTACCTCACCCCTGGAAGTATCAAAGGCCGGGTTGGACAGCCTGGGATAGTGGAAGGTGTCCCTGGCCATGGCAGGGGTCTGAATGAGATGATCTGATCTGTAATGTCTGTTCCAACCCAAACCAGGCTGACTCTGTGATAGGTCAAGAAAAGTCAAATACAGAAGAATTCAGATTCTAAGCTTGCTCAAGAAGTTTTTGCTGACAGCTGTGTCTCAGACTAAACCTGTGTAATCTTTATATTTAAGGTCATGGACCATTTTCACATATGTTTGATGGAAGATTTATTCCACTTACTCGTCCAGATTTGGAGTGGAAGGTAGGCTTTTCACTATTAAAATAAAAACACAAACCTGAAATTTTTAGAGGCGGAATAATTAATCTTTAAAGAGTTCCAGTGCTTGTGAGGCTATGGTGGTCATCTGGCCTTACCTTGTGGCATCATTTTGATGGCTTAATTGAAAACCAGAGTGTTGTTTCCTAATCTTGTGATGATATCCTTGTTAGGGCTGCACTGATCATTTTTGGCCAGCATTGTGCCTTAAAATGCATATTGAAAACTTTCTGCAGAATATATTTTACATTTGCAAAATACCAACTGGGGGCTTCCTTTCCAGTATAATGTTTTAGTCCAAGGCCAAGATATTCAATAGCATTTAGAATTCAAACTTTCCAAAATTTTGAACAGATTTTCAAGAGTTGTTTGCTATGAATGAAGTGCAACACAGTCCTTTCAGGCCTCTCTATTCTTGTAATGTCTTAGCAAAGTCAGCTGAGTAGGCTGGTTAATCTTTTACACAGCAAAATTGATTATTTTGTCTTTTAGTACTGTAACTGCCTTGCTGCTGTTTGTCAACACAGAATTAACAGCACTCTGCTGTAAAGTGTCTTTCTGGACTCTGTAGACCAGATGATTTCATGTTCTGTTTAATGCAAAATGACTAGGAAAGTACCTGGGTGCTGCACTTCACATCAGCCTGCCCATGTGCTCTGCTAGGCAGTGCTGGTGACTTGGAGTAAAGCTGTGACACTGCAGGAAAGATGCTTAAGCTATGTAATACAGTATTTGGATGGTTTTTTTTGACAGCATGAAACTGCTTCTGTTCAAATGTTTGAGCACTTAATCACTTCCAATAAACTAGAAGAAGTCATGAGGTCGTATGGTCTTGTCCTGGACGAAGATATGTTGTTCATCAAGGAGCAAATAGGAGGGCCTATAGATGAAACTGCCTGTGTGAAATCGGTGAGTCAGTGTGCTGCTCCTGTGGTTATCCCAAGAAATACCTTTATTTTGCTGAAAGAACAGATAGTGTTGGCTTCTGCCATATGTTACGTCTAGCTCCATGAAGTTCCGGGAATCTTGTCACAATTGATGCTGGAGGAGTGTTGTGTTTATTTCCTACACTGCTGGCAAATGTGTTAATGTGCTTAAAACTCCCTGAGAATCCTTACCCAAAAGCCTCCAGATCAGAGGGAAACTCTAGAAAGTTACTTCTATTTAGGGAACCTAACTGGTGACTGGGATCCACTCAAGGGTACTGAAGGAGTTGGAAGAAGTGCTCACCAAGGTATTTTCCATCATTTACCTGCAGTCCTGGGTGGTCCCAGTTGACTGGAAATCAGCAAATGTGACTCCATGTACAAGGATCAGAAGGATGATCCAGGGAACTACAGGGCTGTCAGCCTGACCTTGGTGCTAGGGAAGGTCATGGAGCAGATCGTCCTGAGTGCCATCATGCAGCACATACTAGAGAATCAGGCCCAGCCATCCTGGGTTTAGGAAATGCAGATTGTCCTTTACTGAAGGACAGGAAGGCTCTGCAGAGGAATCTGGACAGGTTGGATCAATGTGCCTAGGCCACTTGTGTGAGGTTCCACAATGCCAGGTGTTGGGGCTGCTACAGGCTGGGGCCAGGGCAGCTGAAAGCAGCTAGGCAGAAAAGAGGTGCTGTTTGGTTGGCAATGGCTGAAAATGAGCCAGATGTGCCCAGATGGGCAAGAGGCCAATGGCACATGGCCTGTACCAGCCATAGCATGGCCAGCAGGACCAGGACAGTGACAATGCCCCTGTGCTGGGCACAGCTGAGGCTACAACTCAAATTCTGGGTTCTGTTTTGGGCCCCTCACTTGAAGAAAGACATTGAGGTGCAATGGATAAGGGCAGTAGAGCTGGGGAAGGGTCTGGAATGCAAGTATGATGTGGAGCAGCTGAGGGAACTGGGGGGGGCTTGGCCTGGAGTAAAGGAGGCGTCCTCCAGTCTGGATAACAAAACTGGCAGTGATGAGGCAGCAAGCAGTCCGGGCCTGGCCCAAGTGCCAGAGCCACAACAGCTTTGATGACAGCAGCAAAATGCTTGGATTTATTGCAGGAGTAAACATAGGGGCAGGGATAAGACTTGAAGAAATGAGTTGCCTCAAGAGGCAAGCAAGAAGAGGTGGCAGTTGTTAATCATTGCAACTCTGTGAAAGACTTAAGTCCTCTTCCCTCATTTTTGAGGGAAGCATGTAATCTTTGAAGAGATGACAGCGTTTGTCATCTCTTCAAGGACACTCATTCAGTTGCCGCCAGAGTAAAGAACTGGTAGCAGCTGAAGTCAGTAGGAGATCTGTCAGGGCAATCTGGTCCTAACCAGAATTTATATGTAGTCCCCAACAAGTAACCCACAAATGTTCACACCGGCCCATTATTTTCTGCTGCAGGAGTGGGTAGCAATGCCATGGCAAATACAAGGGACTTGGCATAGTGAAATTGAGTCTGAGATTCTATAAGAAGGGGACATTCATTTACAAAATCCACAAACTGATTTTTATCCTGCTGGGCTCATTTGCACACGAATCTTGGTGCCTGTCACTAGCATTGATCTTGTGCCAGGTTCTTTCCCTGTGTCTGGTTTGCCTTGTTTGGATTCTGTGCCTGTTTTCCAGCAGGATACCAGAAGAGGAGTGCCACACCCGATACATGGCAGCACCCTCCTGGTGTTAGGCGACAGATTGCGCTGGCAGGCTGTGCACTGTGGTGCAGGCCTCTGTCATAACATGGGCAATGGGTGTTCAGGCACCAGACACAGTGTCCTGAACATATCCCAGTAACAGAGCTCTTTGTGATCATGGTATTTTTATCCATGATGTGCTTTCTTCCTGCTGCTTGCATGTGTTTCCATTGCTATTCACATCAGTTTGAGTATTTCTGTAGTACAGGTAACATAGAAACTGTGTTTGCATACAATGTTTTCCACTTTCGGAATTTCAGGGCTACTTTATGGCATTTTTTTAGGTGAAGGATCTTCAAATTTTCAAGAAAATTACATCTTGTATCTTACTATTTTGTTGTTCATTTTCTATTTACCTTGTGGCTGAATTGTCCCTTGTGAGGTAGGCGTTTAAGTAGCTGACTATTCAAACAAATTTTGCTTAGAACATCTAAGTAAGTGTTTTTAAACTGTGTTCTGTAAAGTTGTAGATCGCAGAAGATTGCAGGATGGTGACATGTTTGTGTATTTAAATCTCTGAGAAATAATTCCAAAATTTCCCCTCTTTGTTGATAACGCTTTTTTTTTGGGGGGGGGTGGGTTTTTTGTGGGTTTTTTTTGTTTGTTTTTGTTTTATTTTTGTTTTTGTTGTTTCTTTTTTTTTGTAGAGTAATGGGCAATGTATGCTTGTATTCCGTGGGTTTTATTCTTCCCAAGATTCCGAGAACACAGCTCTTAGGCCCTGTTCTGTATTTCTAATGCCTGATAGCTTCTTGAAGTTCCTTCCTTGTGTTTTTGTTCTTCACTACCTCAGTGTTGGGTGTTTATCACAAGCAAAGTCAAAGTGTATTCCCACTATCTTTAAAAAGCTGTTTGACATTGTTGGTACTCTTTAATTATCTGTTGTTTCTGATGTTTTTCTTCCTGGTTCCTGTCAGTGGCCCTACCGTGGTCGACCAAAGGAGAAGAGTTTCCTCTATGAGATTGTAGCTAATAAAAAAAATGGCATTGATGTTGACAAGTGGGATTATTTTGCAAGGTACAAATCTTACATTTTATTATGAATTCCTATTGATAAAATGCTACGTATGTACAAAAATGATCATATTGTTAAACTCTGTGGAATATTTCTAGGGATTGCCATCACCTGGGAATCCAGAATAATTTTGATTATAAGCGATTGCTTATGTTCACTCGGGTCTGTGAAGTGGAAAACCAGAAGCATATCTGTACCCGTGACAAGGTGAGCAGCATGTGCAGCCCAGGGGGGGTCAGAGCACTGGGGGCACACAGGGGAGCTGTACTCCCTGCCTAGGTCCTGGGGGTCCTGCCCCATGCTCCCTTAGCCCAAGAGGGAGAGAAGTAATTGCTGCTCTGAAAGTTTTTCTCTGAAGCTGCTGTTTGGGGGAGGGACAGAGCAAACCACTGTTGGAAAGGATTTGTGGCAGGTCCTGTCAGGGGAAACTCTATAGACCTGTCAGATCTGTAGGATCCTGCTCCAGGTCTGCTGGGCAGGAAGTGGCTGTGGCTGTGGTGAGGGGCTGCTAAAGGGATGAGGGATCCTCTTCACTGCCAGGCTGCCTGGGGTCACTGTCGGCACTCTGCTCTCCTATAGTGGCCTGAGCCAGTTTCAAAATTTGGAAATGGTGAATAATAATCATTCTACTTTATGCTGTGAATGGGAGGAGACAGCTAATTTAATTAATTGATTGATTGTTTTCATTTTCCTAGTAAGACAGTGGCCAAAGTAAATGTTGATAGGGGTTCTTTGTTTCAGGAAGTTGGAAATTTGTATGAGATGTTCCACACCCGGAACTGTCTGCACCGGAGAGCATACCAGCATAAGACTGGCAACATCATTGAAATAATGCAAGTACATTTTCCTTTCCTTCCTTTTCAATTTATTTTTAAATTCTTGAAACAAGCCATATCCATTTAGAATATTCAGAAAATCAATAAGGTGTGACATAGAATAAAAGCAACTTCTGATTCTTGTGAAAAGACTTAGTGCTTAGAGTGTCGTAGAGACTGTGGTTAACAAAGCAAACAAAAACCAAAAGAGAGGAGGACAAAAACATCCTTCCATGTAAAATTAAATTTCTCATAAAATTTAATTTTCAAAAAAAATTACTAGAGGCCTGAAGAAGCGTAGGACCAGGGTGTGCTTAAACCATTTAAATTGCTGACAGCTGAAGCCAAATCCTTATCTGCAAGTTAGAGACCACTTAGCTCAAACTGCGTGGTTACTAGAGCAAGGTTACTAACAGAGTAAAGTCATGCATGTGCTCATGTACCTCAGCTGAGGCCTGGCTTTGTGTTTATGTGATGCAAGATTTGTTCAAGACCAATTCAGCTGGCTACCTGCTGTTTTACCTCTCTTGTTGTTGTCTATGGAATTTTCCCTATAACATTATTCTTTTTACTTTTCTTGAGGATCAGAAATACATGTATCCCCAAATATTTTTTTCTTAGAGTGTTGTCTGCTGGGTAACTGTTGAGTTTGGTAAAAAAGAATGTTAAAGATTACACAGTACGAGAGTGATTTGGATTGCATTCATTTCATAAACTTCAGCTCCTGATTTAGGGATCCTCTAAAACTCAGACTAAAAATGCTCAGGTTTGACAGCACCTACATATGACGAGTAAAACATATTTTTTTTTTAGTTTAGAAAAACTGAGTTCTTGGCATCCTATAATTATAGAAGGCTTTCCAAAAGAGTGTCCAAGCTGGAAATGACAGCAAGGTAGATGGAAATCTGGAAGAGTTTCATCTTTAGGACATAATATTTTCCCGTCTGAAAATACTGCATGTTTGTGATGCTTTCCCTTTACAATGCTTTGTACCCTCTCAGCTAACTCGGGAAGCAAGGAGTCTGTAAACGGGTATGGTCATCTAGAAGAAACCTTGCTGCACCTGAGGGACCCTGTCACTGTTTTCCAGGGTTCTGCAATTGTCTCAGCAGTGCTAAACACAGTCTGAAGCAGAACAAAGTGAATTTGCTCATTCATCTAAAGGTTACATTCTGTTTTGAGCTTGTCTTTAGTACATCTCTGTTGGAATGTGCAGTGACGTCATGGAGACAAGATGTTGCAGTGATCAGTGTCTGCTGTGTGCTGGGGATACAGTTTCATCTGTTGTCTTCTGTTTATAACATACTGATTTGTTTCATGGTGCCTGTTGACCAGTGAGGTGTTTCAAAATGATGCTATCCTAAAATAATAATTTTGTCTCAAACTAGGATAACTGAAGCCTTTCAAAAAGCAGACAGATTTTTGGAAATAAGCGGCTCTGGAGGAAAAGTGTATCAGATTTCTACAGCAATGGAAGACATGGAAGCCTACGCTAAACTAACTGGTATGAGGTCTCAGAATTATTTTTTTAAGTAAAAGAGCATGAGTACCTGTTAAAATGCTGTTTTTACTGCTTTTTTGCACGGAAGGTGGGGCAGGCCTTGGCTGTCTAATGCTTATGCTCTCAAATCTTGCTGGGAAAGCAAGACCTTCTAGTTTAAATCACTTTTATGTTGAGAGAGAGAGAGAGAGAGAAAGAAGCACCAACTTTATGTTCCACATATGTTCAGATTCAGCAGTGTTAGAAGGTCCTGCCTGTGCCCTGAGTTTGTTTCACTTGTCACAAGTGGGATGTAAGTGACCTCTGACTGATATTACAGGTGGTTCTGTCAGGTGAAGTACTGGATGTGTGTTGTGGTGTGAAGCTATTCCCAAAGCAAGTTCCAGACAGCTCTTGTGGGGTCTCAGGATTGCTGCCCTGCTTGCCTGCCTCTCCTGGTCTGTGCTGTGAGGCCCCAGTGTTCCCCTGGTTATGTTCAGAGCTGCAGGGTGGGCCAAGCAACCCTAGTGCCCAAGGCTCTGTGGATGGCTCTGTGTGTGCAGGGCAGAGGTGCTGCAGGTCCTGCTCAGGGCTGCTCCTGATTACTGGCAGCACCTGTCAGCTACAGCTCACCAGGACTTCCAGGCCACTCTCCTGAGTTTCCATCACCAAGCCTTAGCTCACTAGCAGAGAGACTAAAGAACTTCTATCTTTGGCCCATGGGTGAAGTGACAGGGCCTGAGGGCACTGTTGCAGAGAATCTTGTGTGCCTTAGCCTTTGTCATGCTAAAGGTCTTCTGCTGGCAGTCCTTCATATGCCACAGCCATCTGCAGTCTGAGCACACACCTGCTGGTGAGCTGAGGAACTGCGTGTCCCCTCTGTCATTTTGTGCCTCTGCTCAGAGCAGGACAAGGGGGGCTGCCTTTGAGGGGCAGTAGTTGTTGGGAAGGTGGATTGGATTGCTGAGCAATGGAAGGCTGGGAAGAAAGGAAAGAACTGAGGTGAAGTTGTTCTTGGGCTGGGCCTGTTTTGGGGGCTGGCTGGCCTGGTGGGTCCTGCTGTAGCTACCTGCTTACCTGTGGCACCTGGTGAGGAGCACAGCTCAGGGCAAGGACAGCAGGGTTGTGCCCAACCTCTCAGAGTCTGCCACAGCAAGGAGCTGCTTGCTGGGACCATCTGTCCAGCAAGGAGGGCTGAACAGCAGGGAAAGTGATGTGAGGAATGTACTAGCATCAGATGTGCAGTGAAGCATGAAGGATGAGTATGTTTTCCTCTTAAACCTCCTTCCTGCCTCTAGTGCTGTGGAGAGTAGGATTTTTCCTTTTTTTTTTTTCTTTTTGCTCAGGGAATTTTCTTCCATTTGTTGCCTAAGAGATGGGAGCAATCCATACTTAAGAGAGGCAAGAGGTAGCCAAGGAGGAGGGGGAAGGGTGCAGTTTGCTACCATCTCTGGGCTGGGGGGGCTCTCTCGGGAAGGGCAGAGATACTGGGAGATTTTGGGTGTGGGACTGGGCTCAGCTCCTATCTCACTCTCTTGCCCTCGGGATCAGAGGTGAGACGGGCAGGCTGCTGTTGTGGGCAGAATTTGCTGCCACCGAGGAGTTCTGTCCTGCACTGCTTTCTGCTCACCGTGGGTGAGCTTCTGCTCGCCAGAGAAGGGACCCGGCCCCTGCCCCTTCCCGGAGGGAGCGTCTCTGTTGGCAGCTGCTGTGGGAGCTCGCCTGCCTCTGCCCAGCCCCGCTGCTTTCTGCTGCTGCTTCCTGCGACTGCTCCGGCCTTTTTCGCCACACTTTACCCGGACACCCGGCCTGCCAGGACACCCC
Organism: Rhabdornis inornatus; assembly: GCA_013397075.1. Taxonomy (NCBI): domain Eukaryota; kingdom Metazoa; phylum Chordata; class Aves; order Passeriformes; family Rhabdornithidae; genus Rhabdornis; species Rhabdornis inornatus. Next base: position 249,708 of record VWZS01009092.1, read on the forward strand.
GCGGCTCCTGGCACTGCTCCGGAGTCTTTGCTACACTTTGTTTGCCACCCCGGGTCGGGTGTGCCCGCCTCTGCCATTCCAGCGCTGCTCCAAGGTTTCCTGCTGCAGCCCATTTCACCATTTGGAGGGGCACCGGCACCGGCTGCTTCCCGTGGGTTCCCACAGCAGCCCCTCCTCCATCCCTCCCGCCAGCCCGCCCGCCATTCCCGTGTGGAGAGAGGCGGCCGAGCTCGCGCCACAGCGCCCCCTGCAGGCGCGGGGAACCATCGCAGCCGCCCTGCCCGGCCGGGAGCCAGCAGCGCCCCTGCCGGCTGTGCCCGGAACTGCACCCAGGGGAAGGTGCCCGCGGCCGGGACAAGGCTGGGACTGGGGCTCTGCCTCTGCTCGGGGCTGTGCCGGGGCTGCTGTTTGTTTGCCTTGTTATACACACACACACTGGGAACCAGCTGCTGCTCCTTCTCCCATAGCTCTGCCTGAAAGCCCCGTCATTTCAAAGTTAGAATAAGCAGAGGGAAGGGGGTCATGTTCTCCATTCCAAGGGAGGTTCACACCTTCTTTGGCAGACACCTGTCCTTCAAACAGGACAAGTGCTTGCAATCTGGATGTTCCTGAGGCTTGTTTCAGCAGTCCCTGGTGAGTGATGCTTCTGTGAAATTGTCCAGTTATGGACTTCTACAAATGGTGAACCTCTGTGAGGTTCTGCAGCAGAAGGTTCCCTGGCCTTCTTCCATGGTGGATAAAGAACCAGGGTTGTTTTTTAAGGTGTTGCCTCCTGATTTGGCAGCAAATCATAGTTGTAGTAAAGGTTGAGACAGCAAAGCCTTCCTTGTCACTGTTGCTTTTACACAGGGAAGATGTTCATGGGCTGCCTATTTCCCTTGCATTATCTGTTCTTTGTCTGAAGAGACCTGGTCTGTGGTTCCTCATGGAGAAGTTCCTGGCTTTGGTTGGCCCTGTCCATTAAAGCAGTTGAAGGTGTTTTGGTACATGGCTCAGAGGTTATTCTGGAGCGTGCTGGGAGCTCCTCAGCCTGGTTGCAGCTCCAGGTGGGCTCTTGCAGAGCTGTGCTTGCAGCATGTGTCAAAGCTACCCAGGTGTTCCTGTCCAGGGAATGCAGTTGTGGGGTGCAGATCAGGCCAGCAGCATCCTGGCAACAGCAGTCTCTAGGACAGGAGTCTCAACAGTCTCTAGTCTCTAGGAGGAGTTTCTGCTCTGAAGCCACATCCAGAGAAACCTCTGTCTTGCTCTGACTGATGGTGGGAATCTTACTGCATGTGTCACTGGAGACAGGAGGGGGGATTTTGGTGCTGGCATCTGAAGTCTGAGAAAACCTGAAGGCTTAATGGCCATTCTTTATGTTTTTTTACAGGGCAGAGTATCCATGTCCTGAGCTAGTTAGTGGTGGAGTTCAGGATAGTCTGCTAAACAAGACTGGCTAAATAAGAGGAGAAAGTAACTTCTAGTGAAATAACAAAGTATGTTGCCAGGGTGAGAATTGAGATAGTTTTTTCTGCCAACAACCATTGTGAATCTAATGATGATTAAGACAATATTGTGACTTCTCATTGTCAGACTTAGTTCTGTCATTCCCTGAAAGTCTTTCCTGAACCAGCAGTTTTTCTGATTGCTTTAACCTTTGGCCCTGTTTGTTCCTTTTACTATGACACTGGATTGTGGCATACATAATAAAAATCAATGCAACTTTGGCAGACTGTATCTACCTGGAAATTCTGCACTCAAGTTGTCCAGAACTGGAGGAGGCACGAGAAATTTTGCGTAAAGTAGAACGACGTGAATTATACAAATTTTTAGGAGAGACTCGACCTGAATCAAAGAATGAAATTGCAAAGGTAATGTTCTTTAATGGAAGGTTCTGAATTCTGTACCCAAAAAATACTCTTGAAGTTGCTGACCATCCGTTTATATCTACCTCCATGTGAGCTTTGTTTATTTTAGTTTGAAGGTTTGTTTTCTTTTTGTTATTTGCAATTCGAAAAATAGAGTCAAAAGTTTTCTTCCCATCTTTAAGTAGCTGAGCCATGAAACATATAAGAAATTGGGGAAAGTTTTATCTACAAAGTGTCAGAAGAATGGCAACAGTTGGAAATTCAGAAGCTGATTATTACAGAAATATTTTCAGGAAAAACTTTGCTGAAAAATACAAAATTTTATAAAAGACTCTTACAGTCCAGTGATTGAGAAGGTTATTACATCATTTGATGTTCATGAAAATTACAAAATAATAAGGAACACATTTGCTTTGAACTGTATTTTGTGTGCTTTGCTTTGAGAATAAATATCAAACTGAATAATGGCTTCTGAATTTCTTGGTGTTAAATTCTATACTAACCATGAGCATGCATGTACTTTTTCCAGTCTTTTTCATGAGTGCTTTTCAAAGCAGATAGCAGTTTAATTCCTGTTGTCTTATTTCAAAATAATGGTATATTAGATCTCACTTCAGCTGGCTCAGCTCTTTTAATGTACTATACTGTGTTGTCAAATCATCGGTTACTTATCCCCAAACTTCAGCCATAATGGTGAAAATTTTCTATGCCTGATTTCCAGAAGTGGATGTCAGCATCTAGAAAGCCTTCATAAAAATAATTCAGCTCTTTAAAAGAACAAGGTTAGACAAGGACTACTAGACGTAGCTGTTCATCTTTTTGTTTGAAGAGAAGGTTTGCTTGTGTTCTTTGTCTTAAGAAAAAGTAGTGTTAAGAGATTCTGTATTACAAAAGCAGGAGGAAATAGGTGAAAGCAAACATGAAATGGTTGTACATGAATTGTCAAGTTTCTGCCCTTCTGACGAGAAGGTTGGGATAGGTGGCCCAACAAATAAGGAGGCAGGTGTGAGAGCAAATGTTATGAGTTCCACCTTTAAACAGTTCCTTTTAGAAGCTTGGTTAATTAAAGGAAAAGCTCTCATTTTGAAAGTCTGGCCAGAGACATTGAATCTTGGGCTATCCAGGGTGTTGTTTTAAAGGGAGACTGGATCACTACTGTGCTATAATTACATCCAGCCAGTGCTTTGCAGCCCGGGGTGCACAGCTGAGGATTGAGGGAGGATATTTCCTCCTGTGGTTCCTGTGGCAGGAATGCCAGAGGCTCAGCCTCTTCCCAGCCCTGGAGAGGAGCACTGGCTAAACAAGACAGAGCTGTTTCTGCTCTGCTCCTTCACACACCACAAGGTTATGTTTAGAATCACAGTGTGGTTTGGGTTGGAAAGGACCTTTAAAGGCCATCCAGTCCAACCTCCTGCCATGGACAGGGACAGCTTCCACTAGATCAGGTTGCTCCAGCCCCATGCAATTCTGTGATCCTCAAGCTGGCCAGAGCCAGGGGAAAATCCCAAACAGCTTCAGAGTTCTTAAATTCGGGCTGAGTTTTCAGTTAATGCAAACCAGAGAGATAAATTCAAAACAATGCAAGCAAAGATTGGAAGTAAGTTAACACATATACATTCTGATACGGAGTAGAAATAGTTACAAACAGGCTGCTTCAAGCCAGTTCCCTCCAGGCAAGGTTTTCCTCCAACCTTGCTCTCAATCTAAATAAACCTTTCTTTAGTTTCTTGAGTCACTACAAGCCACACACATGCCTCAGCTTGGCAGTGTGTGTGATTTTTCTGCTCATCAGTCTCCCCATCTCTGCAATGAACAAATCAGCAGCAAACAAAACCCCAAAACTGCTCCTAGCTGAATTCCTTCCCTTCTGGACAGTCTCCTGACTGCTCTGGGCTGCAATCCCATGAGTCTCAGTTGCTCCCAGGAAATCTTGCTGCTTCAGATCTTGAATCTTCCCCAGAACACAGCAGCCCTGAGTAAAGGCCATAGCCTTTGAATGAGTACTCAGACATTTCAGTGGACAACTGTTCTCCATCTAACCATGCTCCTCTACTTTGTGTTAGCCTAAGTGTCAGCAGGGAATATTCCCTTGGGGCCAAAACCAAACAAAACCCCTTTGTGGGTTTCAGCTTTTGTGGAGTACTTTAGTGGAGTACTTTCTTTGGGGTGTTTTCTGTGGTTGTCTGTCTCTTGTGTTGTGTTATGTTTTACTGCATAGATAAGAAAGCTTTATTAGAGGATAAGATCCTGCAGCCCTTCATTTAAAAAGTTAGGTGAAAATGTCTAGTGTTCAGCTTTGGGGAACTTAATTGCAACACGTTTGTATTGGTAAAATGGTTGAGGGTACTTATGTTTTGCTTTTATGCTTCAGCATTCTGGATGGCACACTCCTGCTCTCCCCCTGCACCATCATCAGGTGTAAAACTCCTCCACAGACTGGCAGATTTTGGGTCTTCTCTATGCCTGAGCCTAGTTTGTTTCTAAAAACTGGGTTTTGTGCTAATGGCTATGGTGTACAGTAATTCAAACAACCAGATTGCTGCAAGAGTTGTCAAACTGTGAGGAGTTGAAAGCTTTAATTTAAAAGCATACTGCCTCACGTGTTTTTTTGCCTTGATCTGGACCTGACAGTGCATAAAAGTAATCTGAGTTAATATTTTGGTTTTGTTTCTTTCAGAGTAATATCCTGGCAGAAAGCATTGCAAATTCCAAGCCAAAGAAGGACCCTCCAGACGTGGAGCTAAAGGCTGAGAATTTCATAGTTGATGTAAACACCTCTCAGAGCGGGTTCAAGTAAAAACTTCTGGATCGCAGAGGGCCTTGTGTACCCTGGTGAAGGAACAAACCCACAGGGTGTCTGTAGCTGGAGGCCTGGTTCACTTTCAGGGTCTGAGGGCATCAAGCTTCCCGTGGGAGGTTTGCTGTGGTGGGAGGGTGTGGGGCAACCTCACTGGGCTGTCATCTGTACACTGCTCCTGGTGACAAATGGGCTCTCCTGTCACTGTCCTCACTCCAACAAGGAGCAGCAGGGGAACCCATGGGGTTTGGTATATGGGTGTCAGTGGCAGCAGCAGCCTGGGGGCCACTGGATGGGTCAGGAAGACAGGAAACCTGTGGGGCCAGTAGGAGGAAAACAGGCACAGTGACCTCCAGGCTCCTGGTGTTGCGTACCTGGTGCCTAGTAGGCACTTTGGGGTTTGTCTGCTGCCACAGCTCGTCTGCAGACAGCAGTGTTGGCAGGGAGGGAGCCTGGGACAGAGGAGGGGGCTGGGGCAGTCTGCAGGTACCACACAGCTTAATCCCTGTTCTTGGTTCATTCTGGGAAGAGCGAGTGGCTTTCCATAGTGTGCATCATGAACTGCTCCTAAAGCACTCTTGCACTGAAGGTTCACTTCACTGGGCAAGACTGTAGCAGTTCACTGAGCTTTAAAGAATTAGCCTGGGCTTTTCCTGTCCCACAAACTGAAGTTGTAGGGAAGTGGATCCCTGCTGACCACAGAAATGTTGGTATGCCAGGTTGATGTAAACAATGTTGTCTAAACCTTATGTTTATAGTTGTAAGCTCTGCTGCAACTTCTGTGGGTTGTGTGTTTTGGGGAGGCCCAGGCTGGCAAAGGACCAGTCCACTTCCAGTGCTGGAAACTGGAATGTTTCAAAGCACAACTGGGAGCTGGTCACTGTAAATGTGAATATCCACCTGGCAGCGTCAGAGCAGGAGGGGGTGGAAGAAACTATGCAAAATACAAATGCCAGATTGTTTTTTTAAGTAATAATTTGTTAATTACTGTTTCATTTGATTACTGTAATTTTCAGGAGTGGAGTGTGTGTGGCCTTTTGTATTTATTGTGAGAAAACTAAAGACAAATGTTAACAAATGACATTTGCTTCGTTTTACATGCAAGGTTATCAGAATAGATTATGGAATGAAGGAACAGAATCCAATCGATAAGGTTCACTTCTATTGCAAGGCTGATCCTCTCAAGGCAGTCAAAATCACTAAAGAACAGGTAGGTTTTTACATTTCTTCTGAAAAGCATTTTCACCCCCTGTGATTGAAGTGATTGCAGTCCTGTGTGGTTGTTTGTGCAGGATTTATGAAGAGGTGGTGGGATCCATGCCTTGCAGGTCTTCAGTGTGTGTTGTAGTATTACAATCTAGAACCCTCATGGCCTTTGCATATGAACAGTTTTTAATTGGAATACACTGGGAGTTGAAATATCACAATTGCTTTGGATAAAACTCACGGATTGTAGTGGGGCTTCTTACTGCTTTCCTTTTGTATTGCAAGAAATACTAAAGCTTTTTTCTGTTTTATTTCAAAGGTTTCAAACTTTTTACCCATAATATTTATGGAGCAGGTTGTCCGGGTTTATTACAAAAGTCAGGATCCACATATTATTTCGGCTGCAAAACAGTACTTTGTTCAGTGGTGTATGCAGAATGGTTTCACCAAACCACAGGTAACAAATTCATTTATTACATTTCTTGTTTAGAGCTCATCGTCTTCATCCATAAGCTTGCTTTTTCATTAAAAAGTTTGACATTCAGGCCTTGCCTTTGTGGCAGAGGCACTCACTCACCTTACCCCTGGTTTTATCATGGCTCCCATCTGGGTGGGCTTTGGTTTCACTGAAGTAATGCTGGAGACACCTGAAAGTACCGTGGGATCATAGAATCATGGAATGGTTTGGGTTGGAAGGAGACCTTGAAGATCACCTTGTTCCAAACCCCCTGCCATGGGCAGATACACCTTCCACTAGACCAGGTTGGGTAAAGAGCTGCATCCTCAAACACGAGAGGCCACCAGGGAGATGAATGTTCCTGGGTGGGGATACAGGCATGGAAAACTGTGTAAGGCCCGTTCTTAGGTCATTCTTCTGGCATCTGTCTTTTAGGGCAGGTAATTTTAGAAGGGCTTTTTATAAATGGATCAAGTGACAGCTCTCCTTGGTTGTAGAGTGTGCTTGTGTCCTGTAAACACGTTGTTGAGGTTCAGGCACATCCACCCTGCAGGCCCTGACGTGCTGCAGAGCACAGCAATGTGCATCTCACCTGATTCCTGAGCTTAGGCAGCTGATTGTCTGTGTTGGCAATGCCTGAGCACAGATTAGTGTCTGTATCTGACTGAGATGAGCCTCACTGCCTCAGCTGCTGTACCAACCTTGCTTGTTTCAGACAGTGCAAGGCACATCCCAGCACCAAGGGTAGGTTGATTACAGCAGTGTTAATGAGGTACTGTGGTGAAGTCAGAGGAAAGCCTTAATGATTCTGTTTGTAGACCAGTGGCCAGGATCTGGCTTTCCAGATTTTCTGGTAATAATTTAGGAAGAACTGGACTGCCAATTTGTCTCTCCACTACTTACTGCACTGGTTTCCACCCCTGGGATGCACAGTCACCAGTATTTATTGATCTACAGAGATTCTGGGACCTTGGATTGATTTTTTTTTTTTCCTGTTAAACATGAGAATGAGCTGCTTTTCCTCTGCTTCAGAATGGAAAGCAAAAGTGAAATAATGTTTCCTGAATTTTGATACTAGGATGGTGATGTTGTTGCTCCTCATCTAATTCCAATGAAGGAAGCCTGGAATAACACAACATGACGAACACAGGAGAGCCTCAGAACCCAGCTGCAAACAAAGGCTTTCTTTTGATGAGTAACAGGTTTCTTTTCGGCACTATCCAGTCTGCTTCCTTAGAAGATGAGTAAATTTGAGCATCAACTCTTCTAAAAGCTGGTTGGATGGACTGGAAGAATTCAGAGAACAATGCAGAATGCATTTTACAATACAGAATGTTTTAATGTAGATACTTAAAGTGCATGTTCCAGATGGAATTCTAAAAAACAACATATTACAACAGAGTAAACTCAGTTCTCATTTAGTTTTGAATGTATTGACACTGTGTAGCAAGAGTAACTTTAAAATTGCAATTCATTGTTATTACAAGATTTTACTACTCTGTCTGATCCCTTCCTTAGCTATGCTATTGCATGATTTAACAGAAAAAATCCTAACCCAGGTTTGATGGGGTTTTTGGGAGGATTGGGGTTTTCCTAGTGTCTGAGAAAGAGAGGGATAAGTATGCTTCTGAAAATACAGTGAGGTAAAGAAGAAATTACCAAGGGTGGCATCTTCAAAATTAGAAAAATTAATTTCATTTTAAAAAAATAAGGAAGGGAAAGGGGAATCTTTTGGTAATCAAAGATTATTTTTCTACTATTCAAAAAGCTGGTGCAGGCCTCTTGCTACAAGTGACCATAACTTTTATTGAAGTAACAATGCATTGCAGTGCCATGCAGCTTTTTATTGTCTTATTATGTATTTTTGATGCATGGAATGTTATCTTTTTTACTGTCTGTCCTGCAAAGACTGCTCAAAAGGCCTGTGGTGTGAGTGGTTGCAGGAAGGCCAAGCTGCCCAGGTGTTTGCCAGGGCTCAGGTGTGCAGAGAGGGCAATGCCAGCAGGGTTCTGCCTTGCTCTGCCCATCCTGCACCAGGTGCACCTTGGCTCTGCTTTACACTGTACTGGGCAGATAGGCTCATCAGGAATCCCTCCATTCTTGTAGCTCTGTTCTCCTGGATCTCGTGGCCGTCCCGATGTCATTTTTCTGTCTCTTGTAGATCTGTGAGGGTTCTTGCAGTTTTCCTCTGCTGGCAGTACTGGTGTGAGTGTTCTGAATGTCTGTGCTGTTGAACAAGTGGCTGAGGAAGACCATTTTCCTCCCATCTTTTACTCAGGTCTAAGAGGAAGGCTGCTGTCATTAAATAAAACCTCAAAGCTTGAAAAAGTCTGCCCACAAAACTAAAAACATAAAGTAAAAGGTTCAGTAATGCTCAGGAATTGGAGGAGTCTATGGCCTTCATATCTGGAATGGGGAGAGGGGTGTTGGGCATCTGGTTCAGGCAGTCAAGTGTGGGTGGGCAGGGTAGTCCTAAAAAATAACCCAGTGGGAAGGTGCTGTGGGAGAATCCTGAACATCTGTCATGTCTCCTTTGCCCTTTTTATCCTGGGAACTGATGCTGTTAGACAGAGGGAGGGAAAATGAGTATCCATGTACTTCTGCTGCTTATGTATCTGTGCTCATGGGTCTGAAGGTGTAACCTCTGGTGTTCCTCTCTAACGATATTTCAGGTGAACCAGGACTTAAAAGAGCTTGTGACCTCTTTTAAAGCTTTTTAAAAACTTACTATTCCTCAAGAAACAATATCTTAGAGCAAAGGCATTTAAGATCAAGAAGATCTTAATCTGTCTGCAGAAGATCAAGTATCGTTTTGATATAATTTTGTTCTTGTTGATTTGGTTTGTTTTTAATTTGTTACTAACTGTGCACTTTATACTTGGGAAAGATCTTTTGCTTATGTTAAACCAAAAGTTTATACAATGTTCAGGGTTCTGAGATAATTTTTCTCAACATGTTCATCTGAGCCTCTCTGAAGAATAAATTTATAAACAATGGTTTTATTATTCTTTTAAGGAACTGCAGTGTGTGGACTTTACTAAAAATGGTTTTACTACGCCATTCCAAACAGCCAAGGTGTTACTTCCTGTTGTCTGTGGCAGAGCTTCCCTCTGGAAGAGTTCTTGTGGACAGTGGGGCTGGGGCTGGGGCTGGGTCCCACCACTCCTTGTGCACGGCGAGGCCACCTGGTCATGCCACACCTGGACAGCAGCCACCTCCAGGGTGGCTCCAGCTCCAGTTGATGCTGCTCCAGCTGTTGGGGAGGGGAAGGGAAGGTGAAATCATGCCTGACCAACCTGGTCACCTGTGCTGAGATGGCTGTGCTGGGGGCTGAGGGGAGAGCAGCAGTGGTGTTGTCAGCCTCAGTGAGCTGCTCAGCAGGGTTTGGGTGAGCAGGCAAGGCTGGAGCAAAGCTTGCCTGGAGGACTGGGTTCAGAGTGGGGGTTATCAGTGGCACAAGTCTTGTGCCGGGGATGGTGCTGGGTCCAGTTCCAGAAGCCCGTTGCTGGTAGCACATTTGCGGATGGGGGGCGTGGCTGGTACTCCAGAGGGATGTGCTGCATCCAGAGGGATCTTGCCAGGCTGCAGAAAGGGTCTGACAGGAACCTCCTGAAGGATCACCACGAGGAAGTGCAATGTCCTGCATCTTGGAAGGGTCATTTCCTTCCCCAGGATGTGTTGAGGCCACCCACCCATGAGGCAGTGTAGGGGAAAGGATCCAGGAATTCACTGTGAGCCAACAAATGTGCAAACAGCTCCTCTTTCAGCCAAGTGTTCCAATGGTGTCCTGGGCTGCCTTAGGCTGGGTGTTAGCAGGTACAGAACTGTTCTCCTCTGCTCCACACCAGTGAGGCCAGCCCTAGAATGCTGGGCCCAGAGCTGGGCTGCCCAGTACAGGAGACAGGGACAGACTGCACAGAGTCCAGCACAGGGCCAGGAAGGTGATGGAGGGACTGGAGCATCTCTGCCATGAGGAGAGGCTGAGAGAGCTGGGACTGCCCAGCTTGGAGCAGAGCAGGCTCAGGGCATCTCATCCCTGGGGATAAATACCCGGGGGGAGGCTGCAGAGGGGACGGGGCCAGGGACAGCCCCAGGGGCCAAGGGCACAAAGTGACACACAGGAGGGGCCCTCTGAGCTCAGGAGACACTTCTGCACTGGGAGGATGGCTGAGCACTGGGGCAGGTGCCCAGGGAGGTGGTGGAGTCTCCGTGGCTGGAGAGACTCAAAAGCCACATGGACACATCCTGGGCAGCTGGATCTGGGTGGCCCTGGTGGAGCAGGGGCTGGGCAAGGTGACCTCCAGAGGTGCCTCCAGCCTCCCCCAGCTGGAGCTCCTACCCCAGTGCTACTGGCAGAAGTGTGAAATGGGCCTGACGTAAGGGGCCCTGTGAGGGCCCCCTGAGGGGTGAGGCAGTGCTGGCAATAGGAAAGGGTCCTGGTGGACATGAGGGTGAAGTGCCCAGAGGGATGGTGCTGTGCAGCCACTTTTAGCAGGGAGCACTGGGTGGCACCAGGGCACAGGGACTGGGTGCCCTGAGTTGGGTGCCCTGAAGGGCTGCAGGGGGCTCCAGACACGTGTCACTGGGGTCTGGGACAGTGGCACTCTGCTGGTGGAGGAGGAGGGAGATATGAAAGGGTAGAGAGATGTGTTGAAAATAGGGCTGGTCAGTGTAGTGTCTGCCTGAGCCCTGCACCATCCTCTTAAATCCATTCTCACCTATTCTCTGTGAATCTCCCAGCCTGTGTGGATGTGTGCTGCAAGGAGTAAGTGCTATCTGCTGGAGAGATGCCACAGGTTGGCCATGGGAGATGGAATCAGCAGAAAAATGACTGGTGAGGTTCAGCACAAAGTACTCAAGGGCTGGGAGGGTGGCCGGGTATAAAGCACTGCAGGCTGGGGCTCCATGGGATCCAGGCCTCACAAAGTAGCAGATTTAGGGACAGGAGCTGGCATAAGGTGAGGTCATGGAGTGACACCTTGGCTGGAAGCTGTGCTTCCACAGTAAACACATCAAATGTGGTCAAACCAGACAGACCCTTGTCCTCCCATGGACCCCCATGAACCACCCCTGCCTGGAATCCCCCTGTGGGGCTGGTTCTGCCGCTTGGACAGGGGTGATGGACGAGGAGGAGGAGAGCTGGCTCAGCCTCCAGGAATGAGAGGCTAAACCCCATCAGCCAGGCAAGAGGCAACAGGTTGTGGAGCTCTGAGTGGGAAGGACTGTTGTCATCCCCTCCCAAGGAAGAAGCCCTGGTCCTCACAGGGCGACAGACAGAGGGTGTGGTGTCGCCAGAGGGGAGATGGGTCCCTGAAGCAGTGCCCGGGGCTGACCCCCCACTCTTGCTGTGGACACACAGCCCGGGCTGGGACAGGACATGGCTGTCACAGCTCCCACCCCAGGTCCTGCACACCTCCACAAAGCCGTTCAATGCTTCCAGGGCAAGGATGAGGCCAGGAGAAGTTTATTGAGGAATGGTGACTGTGCAGTCCCCAGGACAACCAGAGCTGGCCCCGGGGACAGAGGCTGCCTAGGCTTGCTCAGTCCTACAAGTGTCACTGCTCTTGAAACTTCCTTCTCTGTGTGGGGCCCTGCTGTGTCCAGCTCTGCCACGTGCCCTCTTCCTGGGGCAGCTCTGCCTCATCACAGGCACGTGGCTTGGGGTTGGGGTTGGGCTTAGGGTTGCAATAGGGTTTGAGTTAGGTTTAGGGTTAATTGTGCAAATGGTGCCTTGGGTTTTAGCTTTTATGCCACTGTGGGCCCATGCACACACTCTGGCTCCCCAGCCACATGGCAACACTGCAGGCCTGAGACCCCGTTGCTGTTTTTTCCAATCACGCTGCCCCCACTGGCTGTTCTTTCCCCACGAAATCGGGGCATTATTGGGAACAAGTGAAAGGAGGAGGAGGGTTAAGGCTCGTAGCATCCCGCAGGCTCTTCGGGTGCTATCAGGGAATGCTGTGCTCGACATCAGTCCAAATCATCCCCTCTCTATCACCTTTTTCCTTGTGTGTCTTTGTTGGGGTCAGGCCAGACCCCACATTTCCAGATCCTGGATGCAGAACTCCTCCCGGTGTGAGAGGGTCTCGTTGTCGAAAGTCTCGCAGGGCTGGCTGCCCCCGTGGTGCAGGTCCCCGTCCAGCCACAGCCCAAACCTACCGCTGCGAAGGTGCCAAGAGCACGGTCAGCTGCGACCGGCCTCCTCCACGGCTGGAGACCTCCCACGGCACCTCCCGGGCCACCAGCCACCTCCTTCCTCACTGTTCCCCAAAACGGGTACGAGAACGGGACAAGCAGCTGGCTCAGGCCTGCCACCGCGCCTGCAGGCAGGGAGCGGGTGGTGGGACAGTGCTGGGAGCGGACAGGGAACGGGAACGGAAAGGGCATGGAGCGGGAAGGGAGCGGGATGAGAGAAGGAAGGGAGCGGGCAGGAAAGCGGGAAGGGAGCGGGAAGGGAACGAGCTGGGCCGTAGCTGGGAGCAGGATCGGAGGGGACAGGGATCGGGAAAAGAGCGGGAAGGGAGCGGGCATGGAGCGGGAAGGGAGCGGGAAGGGAGCGGGAAGGGAGCGGGAAGGGAGCAGCATGGAGCGGGAAAGGAGCAGGAAGGGAGCGGGCATGGAGCGGGATGGAGCGGGAAGGGAGCGGGAAGGGAGCAGCATGGAGCGGACAGCCCTTCCAGCAGGCGGTAGGGTTAGGGAATGAAAGCCCAGTGCTGCTGGACAACCGGTGCCAGTGTTTTGGGGTTCAAACCATCACCACGTGCCTGGACCCCGCTCCACAGGGCAGCCTGGGTTCCCGTGATGGCTCTCATGGCCATCGGGGCAGGTGGCCCTCTGAGCGGCTGAAGTTGCCGGCGCAGTTCCTACCTGCCCCCACCGAGCATCAGAAGATTCACATCCCCTTTCACGAAGAAGTTGTTCCTGCCCGTCCACCTGAACACCTGCATGGGGACAGCACGCAGTGGGGACCGTGGGCTGGGGCGATGTCCCCATCCCCATTCCTGTCCCTGTCCTGCTAGGACCAGCTGGCGGCTGCTGAGCCAAGCTGGCTCTGCTCGGGCACCTCCTTGTTCCACGTCTCCAGATGACCTGGCGGAGCCTGTGGATCTGACCCATCCCTGCCAACAGCCCTGTGGGCTCTGCCAGGGGACAGCTGCCACCACTAACGCCCCGTCACACACACAGCCCCCAGCGGTGCCAGACATGTGGCTGCCTCCACATTCTGCCAGCCCAGAGCTGGGCTGCTACCGCCCTGCCATGCGGAGGGAAGCCGGTGACACCCAGCTGAGCAAGGTCCCCCCTTCCCTGAGCCTCCCTCCCTGCACACTGCCTGGGATTCGCCTTCTCCCCCCAGCTCTGGACAAACCTCGGGGGCTGCTGCCAACCGGGTCCCCCGGCTGCTGTCCCTACGTCCAGCCAAGCGCAGCCGCGTCACCCCAGCTCCCCCAGCCCCGCGGGGACCCCCAGGGGTGGCCCAGTAGTCGGGTCCTGGCCAGCCCCCTGCCCCACGGCTGGCAGCCCGCAGCCGCACCTTCAGCTCGGGGCGGAAGGAGAACAGGAAGGTCTCCCCCGTGCCGTAGAAGCCGCTGCTGCTGCGAATGGCGCTGGCGGAGAAGGCACCGAAGGCCTGGGGAGGCAGAAGGGGGAGACTCACGGCTCGGCGTTCAGAGGGGCTCCCAGCGCCAGGACGCGTCCCCCGTCCTGCCGACGGAGCGAGGAGGTGTCCAAGCCCCGTGTGACACGGAGCAGCTGGGCCGGGGAGGGCACGGCCGTACCTGCGCATCCGTGTCCCTGATGAGCAGCAGGGCCGGGGAGTCCGGCCGGGCCCCGCTCCGGTACAGCGTCCGCAGGCTGAAGCCGTCCCGGGCGGTGGAGTAGAGCAGGTGCCAGGGCTGCTGCGTCAGCCGCGGGGGCAGCTGCGGGCCCAGCTGGGGCACAGCGGCCTCAGTCGGTGCTGACCGGCTGAGCATCCTCCCCTACCCCAGCACAAACCTAAGAGACCTCATCAAGAGTCCTTCCGAGAGGTGGCCCCACACATCAGCCCTCCAAGCAGCCTCCCAAGACACCCACCTGAGCATCCTTTCGAGAGGTGGTCTCAAGCACCCTCCCCTTCAACACATTCCTAAAGGGGTCTCCTCAAGCCCCCGGCCCTCCCAGCAGCATCCTGGGATACTTCCCTCAAGCGTCCTCACCCTGCAAACCTTCTGAGATGGCTCCCAAGCATCCCTTCCCCCGAGAGGTCACTGGGGTGACTGTCCCCAGGCACAGGGGAATGTCGCCCATCTGGCCTCACCCTGAACCATTCCTGCTAGGACAGCGGCCGCGGCTGTAGGCACGGGGCAGATGAGCGGGAGGACGCACAGGGATGTCCCTGTGCAGGCTGGAGGGTGCCTCACCTCGTCCATCTCCCAGTCCCGCAGGATGCTGCTGGGTGTGCTCAGCACCAGCCTGCAGGGCTCCTCCTCGGCTGCTGCTGGGGCTCTCTCCCAGTCCCGCTGCCCTTCTCCAGCTGGGTCCTCGCATCCTACGGGCAGGTCCTCGTCCTGGTCGGGCTGGGGGCAGCGGGAGGTGAGCATCCCTGCGGGAGCAGCAGCTCCCGAACCCGCCCAGGTGGGATGTCTCCCATCCTCTGTCAGGGGGCTGGGAGAAGGGCCCCGAAGTCCAAGGGAATGAGCACCAGGCTGAGCCTACAGCCCAGCTTCCTGCTGCTCCCGACAGCTCAGGTGCCGGGCCATGCCGTGCCAAGCCGTGCCAAGCCCTGGCACCCCGCCAGGCCATGCCACCGATGCACACGGAACTTCAAGGGTGTATCGCCACCCGAGGGGGAGGAAGAGGTGGAGGAGGAGGAAGAGGAGGCAGGGAAGGCTTCGACAGCAGCAGGTCCTATAGAAGGGGTGAAGCCTTGCCTTATCCCTCTTTGCCCACGGCCAGGCTGACCCCGCAGCGTGGAAGGGGCTGGGGATGTGCTGCGGTCCTGGTGGCCGCTGGTGACATGTGTCTCAGCCAGCCACGTGCTCAGGATAGCTGTGGGTGCAGCCCATGCCCAAGGGCGGGTGGGCAGAAATTCCTTGCCCACCACCCTGAGGGGGATAGAGGGGTGAGCGAGTGCAGCCCCGGGGCGCGGGGGATCTACCCCCGGAGTGCCTGGATCCTCGGGAGGCAGCGGCAGGTCCCACTTGTGCCCATCACTCCCCGCACCTCCCCAGCCTTCACTCTCCCCAGGGCAGATTCCCTCTGTCTGTCCAGCCCAGTGTCCGGCCTGGCTGGTGCCTCCCAGCGCTGCCCCAGAGCTCATTCCTCGTTGCCATGTGATGGACCTACCAGGAGCTGGTAGCGGACTCGGAGCCCCCTCATTGCAGGTGTTTCTGGGGTGCTGGGACTGCGCCGCCAGGGAGCCCTGGACCCCGCCCCGGGGTTAATGTTCAGCCGCGCCGGCCCCTCCCTGGCCATCGGTGCGTGGCACGGCGAGTGCGGATGTCAGCGGCCTGTCCCGGCTCGTGGGGGTCCACATGTCCCCCCTGCACGGTGCTGGGACCGTGGGCAGGCAGCCCCCTCCAGCCAGGTGCTTGGGGGCCAGTGGCTGTCACCTCTTGGCACCCCGGCTGTCACCTGGAAGCGAGTGGAGAGCCCCGAGGCCAGGGGCTGCCCTTGTTTTGGCATCAGCCAGGCAGGTCGTGCTGAGTTGCTCTTTGCAACACAACTATTGCAATGGTTGTAGCAACTGCCAACACCTGTGTGGTGGGGTAACCCTGGCTGGACACCAGGCACCCGCCAAAGCCTCTCTCACTGCCCTCCACAGCTGGGCAGGGCAGAGAAAATACAGCAAAACGTTCAATGAGTTAAGGACTGGGTGAGATGCCTTATCAAATACTTTCAGGGCAAAACAGACTCGAATTAGAGATATTAACCGAATTCATTACTAACAAAATCTGAGCAGGATAATGAGAAACATTAAAACATTAAAAACAGCTTCCCCACACCTCCCTCCTTCCCAGCTCTTCCTCCTACCCTCCAGCAGCGCAGGGAGGTGTGGAATAGGGGTTATGATCAGTTCATCACTTGTTTCTGCTGCTGCTCAGGGAGAGGAGTTGGAGTCCTTCCCCCGCTCCTGGTGCGGGCTCCTCCAGGGGCTGCAGGTGGATCTCTGCACCGCCGGGCCCTCCACGGGCTGCAGGGGCACAGCTGCCTCCCCATGAGCTTCCCCACAGAATCCCAGGGGAATCTCAGCTCCAGCTCCTGAAGCAGCTCCAGCCCCTCCTCCTGCCCTGCCCTGGGTGTGTGCAGGACTGTTCCTCTCACATGTTCTCATTCTGCTCTTCTCTGAGTGCAAGTACATCTGCACAGTAACTTTTCTTTTTTCTTCTACTTAAATCCCTGATCCCGAAGCATCACCGCCATCTGTGCTGGGCTGGGCCTTGGCCAGCAGTGGGTCCATGCTGGAGCCATCTGGAGTTGGCTCTGCCAGACACAGGGGAAGTTTCTCTCAGCTTCTCAGAGAAGCTACTCCTCTAGCCACCCCACTACTAAAACCTGGACACACAAACCCAGTACAGGAGGCTCATGACCCTCACTCCGAGGGAGCCAGCATGGGACTGGCAGCTGAGGGAGGGAATCGCTGGCTGAGGGACCTGCCAGCCTCAGGTGCCTCTGGAGAAGCCCTTGCAGACCAGGGAAGAGGTGCAGTGCCCTGGTGTGGCCCCTTCTCACTGATGGCACCCCCAAACCACTCAGCCTGGCTGTGAGCCTGGGGGTCCAAGTGCAACAATGCTCCATTTATGCCAACGGCAGCACATGCATGGCGGCACAATGGCCCTGGCTCCTAGCCCAGGCCCTGGGCCCAGGGCAGGCATTTTTGGGCTGTTCCTCATCTCCACAGCAGGCCCACTGCAGCCCTGGTGGGTGAAAGCTCTGTTGTGCCCACCAGTCTTTGATAGCAGTGGGAGTGTGGGGGCTCCTGCTGCCTGGCATTTGGTCAGTTCTGCTGGCCCCAAAAACTTCCTCTGGGACCCTGGTCAGGAGCCAGGACAGGGCTCCCAGTCCCTGCCTGAGCTGCCTTAGCATGGCAATCCCTGTCCCTGCCCCCTCCTTCCATACCCCTGACCCTGATTCTGTCCCTGTCCTTGACGCTGTGCCTGCCCCTGCCCTGTCCCTTTACCCCTCCCTTCTCTCTGCCCTTGCCCCTGCCCTTACCTCTGCCTTTTCCTTTTCCCTACCTTTGACCATGCTCCTGTCCCTCCCCTGTCCCAGCACTGACCCCACAACCTTCCTCAGGACTGCTTGAGTCCAGATTTGGGACTTCCTCCTTTAGGATGCAGCCCAGGGGGCTGGGAGTGGGCATGGCCCAGGAACAAATCCAGCTGCTGCACAGGACAGGTGCACTGCCTGCAGCCTCAGCTCAGTCCTGCCATCTCCAGGCACCATCTCTCTCCTCAGGGTTAATTATTGTTTGCTTTATGGAAAGGGGGGCTGTAAAATGAACACCCCCCTCCAGTTAGTCACCCTCTCACTTTCTCTTACACTGCTGCCCAGTTACCTGTCCATACCTGGCCTTCCCTAAAGCCAGGGGTGCTTCAGCCTGCCCCAAGAAGTCCTTTTTTGCCACTTGTTTCCCCCGCCATCCATGTTTGCTTTCAAATCCCCTCCCACCCCCTCCATATGACTCTCAGTGCCCCCCACACCTCCCTCATCCTCCAGCTCCCACAGCCACAGAGCACACGAGGTGTTCAAAACTTGCATTTATTTCGCTCCTTGCCATGCCCCGCCGGCCCCTCCGGAGGCTCCCGCCGGACCTGCCCCGGCCGGGGCTGCCTGGGCGCGGCTCCACCCTCAAAGCGCTGACAGCAGTGCAGTAAGGCAAAAGTTTGAATTGTCCGGAAAGAAAGAAGATCTATTTCCACACCTGCCTGGGCACATCCATCCCTCAGCTGCTCGGTACCAGGTGCAGTTTGGCTTCCATGTCACATTCCTAACCCTTCGGATGTCCCGTGGGAGCAGTGGTGATGCTGGAGGTAGCTGTCACACTCCAGTCACCGCATCTCAGTAGGACCACAGCCAGCAGAGCTGGTGGCTTCACCCCGAAGTGTCACACTCAGGGGGCAGCATCAGCAGCTCCGAGGTGAGCAGGTCTGAGCACAGAGAGGAGCGGGGGGGACCAGGGGAGTTGATTTAAGGGAGCCCCTGCACACAGCAGTGAGCCCAGCACTGACTGGCACAGGAGTGACACAGACAAATACACATCCAGTAGTGATAAGCAGCTGTGGAACAACTCCGTAACAAGAGTGGCTGAGACTCCTCCTGGATTTGGTCTGGGGCCTTAAAGGGAGATTTTGACACCTCCTGGTCACGGCTGCTGCCCCAAGTGATCACAGCAGCACGGTGTGAGCCCAGCACTGCCAGGCTTTCTCACCCAACAAAAACTGGGAGCAGTGGGAGGCCATGTCCTCAGTAGTACTCCCTCTGAGACCTGCAATGCCTCTGTGCTGCTCCTGACATGGCTGTGTTGCTCCAATGGGATAGAGCAGTTACTGGTACCCACCCTGCCCCGACCCCATCCCAGTTCTGGTTCCTACTTGTGTTTGAGTGCTGAGGTTACCAGGTGTGGCAGCAGCTCCAGCTGCCCTCCAAGGTCATCATCCTCAGTCATCTAACTCTTCCACAGCACCCACTACGACTGAGCACACTAGATTCTTCCAGATCCCTCAAAAGCAGAACCACCAGGAAATGGAATCTGCAGCCAGGGCTGGGGCACCAGGTACCCAGATTGCCTCATGCCAAGCAGGAGCGTTACTGGTCAAAGCAGTGAAGGGGAAGATCCCCGGAGAAGTAAACATCTCCAAGAAGCAGTGGTGGAAAACAGTTCACGGTCTGAGCTCCAGCCTTGGGTTCAGCTCAGACACTCTTGTTCCTGCCGGACTGGCCCGAGCTGATGGCTGAGGTCGCAGTGAAAAGCACAGCTGAGGGGGGAGGAGCCGCAGCTCTGACAGTCTGTGCCGAGCCTGCAGCTCAGGGGGGTATTCCCAGAACCGCAGCCCTTTCTTTCAGTAGGTATCATTCCCAAAGTCAGGCCTCATTCAGGGAATGTTCCTCACCCACCCCATGTACCCCAAGCTTTGCACGTTCCTCAGAGTGGCCCATGTCCCAGGAAATGGTGGTACAGTCCTTATTTCAAAACCAGCATGGCCTCTGTCCCATCCTGCCTTGTCAGGTGCAGTCCGTGAGTGAGGTAGTATTCCCGCCGGAGGAAGGCATAGAAGTAATCCGAGATGAGCAGGATCTGTGGAGGGAGATGTTCAGACACATCAGTGGTGCTTCAGAGCAAGGAATAAAGAGGGACACACAGTGTTGGTGACAGACCCTGTTGGGGGTTAAGCAGCTCCCAGGCTGTGCAGCACATGCTGCTGGAGGAGCCACTGCGACCTTGGGAACACCTTGTCCATCCCCTTGCCATGTTAAGCCAAGGGAGACTCTATATAGTAGCTCCATAAACTGGCCAAAATGTACTACAATGGCAGGTCCAGCTGTGCCACAGCTGCACAGACATCTCAGTTGCACCCACAGGACTCCTTCTATCCAAGTGTGTCCCAGAATCACAGGGTCATTTTAGCTGGAAAAGACCTCTGAGATCATAGTCCAACCTTTGACTGATCCCCCATGGTGTCACCCAGCCCAGAGTGCTGAGTACCATATCCAGGCATTCCCTGGACACCTCCAGGGGTGGGACTCTACCACCTCCCTGGGCAGCCCCTTCCAATGCCTGACCATGTTTTCTGTGAAGAAATTCCTCCTAATGTCCAACCTGAACCTCCCCTGGCACAGCTTGAGGCCATTTCCTCTCATCCTGTCCCTGTTCCCTGGGAGCAGAGTCTGATCCCCAGAGCTGCACCCTCCTGTCAGGGAGTTGCAGAGTGAGAAGGTCCCTGCTGAGCCTCCATTTCTCCAGGCTGAGGCCCCCCCCAGCTGCTCCTGGGGCTCAGTTCCCTTCTCTGGGCACATTCCAGGCCTGTACTGTCCTTCCTGAATGGAAGTGCCCAGAAATGGACACAACACTTGAGGTGCCTCAGCAGTGCCCAGCACAGGACAGTCACTGCCCTGATCCTGCTGCCACACCATGGCTGGTACAGGACAGGTGTCACTGGACTCTTGCCCACCTGGGCACACCAGGCTCTTGGTCAGTTGCCCCAGGGCCTTTCCTACTGGGCACTTTCCAGCCACTCCGGCCCAAGCCAGG
Source organism: Rhabdornis inornatus (assembly GCA_013397075.1). NCBI lineage: Eukaryota > Metazoa > Chordata > Aves > Passeriformes > Rhabdornithidae > Rhabdornis > Rhabdornis inornatus. Next base: position 270,242 of record VWZS01009092.1, read on the forward strand.
ACACCTTTGGTTGTACTGAGGCACACAGTGCAGCTGTTCCTACACCTGGGGGCCTTGAGATCACAGGAATGGGTTACAGTGGATTCTCTAAAGGTCCCACCTTGGGAAGCTGCCACTGCTGTGGCAGGGACCTGCTGGTTCGGTAGTGTCATTTGTCACTTAGCCTCTTGCAGTGTGACCTTCCCGCAGGACTGCTGCCTCCTCCATTTAGAAACAGAAGCAGGTAACTAGAGTGGAAAATGTTTTCAGTGCCAGCCCGAGCTGGTAGTTACTGTCCTCATGTTCCAGTGTGCAGATGCCACTTAAAGCATCCCTTTGGCACTATGTCACCTGAAGTACGTGGCAGTGCCAAAGACACAGAGGGAGGGACAGTCAGAGCCTGCCTGGGTTACTGTGTAATACAGCACAGAAAAACACAGCAGCTGCTGCAGAGGCTCAATGGCAGGACAGGAGGAAAGGGAGGACCAGGTGGAGAGCGGGGGAAAGAGAAACAGGGCTGCAGACTGCTGAGGTCAGGGGAGAAGGTGTGAAGGAGAACAGACCCAGGGAGAGGGAAACAGCCATGATCTATCTACTTGCTTTGCTGAACTGCTGACAGGCTCTGTCAGTGAAGGTGATTTTACCTTTAACTAAGCTTCTCTGCAGATATCTAAATGAGAAAAGAAAGAGCTGAGGTGGGTGGGGATGAGGGCTAAGTCTTTCTCACAAGGAAATCAGACAAGAGATTTTTGCTGTCTGCATTTACACAGAGCACAAGATCTTGCAGGATCTGCTATGACTTTCTCCGGTAGAAAATAAAATCCTCTTGGAGTATCATCACCCGCTATTTCTAAATAAAGTTTTACTATTCCTTTCATTCCATAGCAGGACATGTAATGAACTACTCCCAGTTTCCTATCAGCCCCTCTTAGCGGAATCTCTGCTCTCCCTCACACTCTGTGCAGTCTGTTTTGGTTTCACCACGAGTGCTTCCCCCATTAATCAAGGGTACAAATACGTGATTTTCTGCCCCTGGTCAAAGTGTATCCTTGTCTTTAGGAGAAGCAGACAAGAATGGCAGAGGCACATTCAAAATAAAGGCAACTGTAACATTAAATGAATGTTCTGCTCACCCCCACATCAAACTGCCCCAGGGCTCAAGTACATGACAACGACTTACAAAAGGTTGTAGCACCTGTGTACACTGAGTTCCACCTTTCAAGGGTGCTAAGCTCTGTTTTCCCTAAAGCCAGTGGAAGCCATGTATACAGAATGGCCCCAGGAAAGGCAAAAGAGGGCAAGTCCTGGCATCACTGGGACCCTGCATGTGCTGCCACGTCTCAGACAACCTGGTGCCATGTCCTCACGCATGGGCAGGTCTCATCTGTCTCTTTTCTGGCCCCTGAAGTTTTCCAATTTCCCCTCTTAGCTCTGTTCTCCATTCACTTGTGCTTGGTCCTGCCATACTGAGATGCTTTTCCTTGGCCATCAGCAACAGAGCACAGGATCGGCAGACAGCCAGGTTGGATTGTTAAGCCACAGCTCAAATACCACAAGAACTCTTTCCCATTGGTGTGCCAGGGGTTGAGGAACAGGCAGAATCCAGCAGGAGAGCCAGGAAGCTGCTATGCAGGACCACACAGGAGACAGAGAGCCAGCCCCATCCCGCAGGATTCACTGCTGCTGACAGGCCACCCCATCCAGCAGCCTGCCCACAGCGCAGCTTCATTTGCCTCACTCTACTGACCTGCCCTATGTTGAAAGTCAACGTGATGGCATAATAAAAATTGGAGTTGGCACTTCCTGCATAAATCCATAGATGCCAGAGAACAGGGAACAGGAAGGAGCAGAAAATGAGCACGCATGACAGGATGAAGATGTTCCGGAGGACTGCAAAAGAAAACCAGCTGTTAAAATGACGTATTACTGAGCAGTCATGGTCACACAACCAGCAATGGTATTTAGGGTGTATGCAGGGAGTGAGAGGCACTTGCCAAGACATACTTCCCTCCAGTAACCTTCCACAGGCTGCTTTAGTAACTTCCTGGATAGTGGTTATAAGAAATCCACTATATTTCCCTTCAAAATAAATACTTCTGCCTTTGTTGCAGTGTGAAATCCCCATTTGTAGCTCTTTCCTTCTAGGTTCTGTTTCCAAACACTCTTTCTTGGATGACTTTGACTTTCTGGTATCAACACTTACAGTAACCAGCAGCCTGCAAAGGGGCCTTGCCAGCAGCATCCCAATTTGGAGAGCAGAGCACTTCAATCCCTTGCCTCACCAAGCTAATGACAAAGGAAAAAAATGGATCTGTGGGTTATAGGAAAAGACACTTTCTTGGGAAGTGGCAAAGAAATGAAAGCACCATAAAAGGAAGAAACTCATACAGGCCAAATGCACCGACAGCCACATGACATTGGGAGGTGCAAGAATCCAGCAGTCTGCCTGAGAATGCATCAGGTGGACAAAAACCAAGCACAACTTTGCCTAGAAGAGCTGGGAACTACTAGGCCAGGAAAGGTTTTACTTTCTGTGAAGTGCTTATGCCCATGCTTCGGCAGCAGCGCTGCAATCCATCCTGATACATGTGCTGCTGTGCTTGGCTGCAGCTCAGCTCATGCCTATCACTCTGCAGATGAGGGCAGATGATGTTTTGAGAGCACTATCACATCCAAACCTCTTCTCACCTATTTTAAACTTCTTGTTCAGTAGGTCTGTTCGCACACTGCAGGGTGGGACCATGTGATACATGACTGTGCAAACTGAACTACACTGAGCAAGGACTTTTAGAAGTTCATCACCTGCTACAGCTGTGATGTGCTCAGGGCCAGCCTGGGGATTCCTGCCCTGTTTGATCACAGCTGCTTTGGCCTCGGCTCTCCTGAGTCTGAAACCCACAGAGCAGATGGTCTCCAGGTCTCCTGACTCCTGATTATGTCTCCTACAACAGGCAGGTGAGCTGTCCATAAACACACTTGGCCTGGCTTGGAGAATGCTGCAGTGAAAGGCCTGGATAACCTGACAGGGTTGGCCAAAGCAGTTGGTTTAAGCAAGAAACATGAGGAAAAACACAACACTTTCAAACCTCTTCACGGAAGCAGGTTCTATAGACTGAGCCTGAGAAACCACAGGAAGCTCTCTGGTGATTTCAAGAGCTAAAGAGGGTCTTTTTGAAGCACTTAAGAAAGACTGGACACGTGCTTGGAGTAATTCAATTACTTTCACTCTAAGCAAACAAGCAGATGCAAAACAAAGCACGGCTGCAAGATCCAGCACTTTAAGGCTGAGGGACTCACCAATTGCAGGAGCACTGTTCAAATTACAGACCTTAAATGGGAGTGAAGGATCTGGAGGATGCAGGACTGCAAGAAGTTCTTATAAAAAAGATAATCCTCAGAACAAGTTGGAGAGAGGGGAAAGATAAGGTACAAGTGAAAATTCCCTCCTTGACCAATTTCAACCCAAGTCCTAAAGATATGTTAGGGACTGTACCACCAGAGGAAAAAACCTCCAAGATCCAGCCTCCTTCTAGACACCCTATGGAGGCCATGAGAGCCTATGTACTTGGGTCTGGTTTGGTTTAGTGGTGACCATTTAATTTAATTATTTGGAAGGCCCTTTTCCATTCCAGATAAATAATAATCAAGCACAAAGAACTTACATCTGTAAAGGTGGCTCCAGACTGGAAGGAAGGCCATGTACAGTGCAATGTCTCCCACAGTGGGATAGGACTTGAAGATAGAAATGATGGCGAGCTGGACAAACATGAAGAACATGGGGTGTTCCCTGGAAGGGAAAACAAACAAAGGCTAAGAGGATGCAGTAGGGCCTCTGGAAACTGCAAGTAAATATCAGCAAGGGCACAGATGTGCTGCAGGACAGACTCAGTGAGGGTCCTGCAGCCCTGCTCTCTACAGAGTAGGCTGCAAATGCTGGGTGGGATGGATGGAGCTACCCTGCAGATCAGCAGGGTCAGGAGAGGCACATCTGCCACAGCCTTCACCCAGCAACCACGGGCCTCTCTCAGGCACATTTACACCTGCACACTGGTCACCTGCACTGTGCTTCTGCAGCTCTGCCCCATTCACCAGAAGCGATTAGCACCTGCCCTCTGATGGTAATTTGGAGAAACCCAAAGCCCATAGTTATCCCTCTGGTACACCTGATCTATCCAGTGCAAGCCAAAGGACAAGCTGACTGAGAATCCTGTGTTAATGGGTGTTTTCATCAGAAAGAAGTCAATGAAGTCAGACAGGAAAGTCCCCAACTTTCCACTTTTTTCCTGACAATGAACAGCTGGAAGTTCCAGCCAGTTCTTACTTTCTGACTACAATGCCTTATGCTGGCACTTCTACAGCCTCCATTCCTGCTGCCTCTGTTGACATCTGCAACACAGAGTTCCACTGCAGAGCCCAAGCCACTCTATTTGAGAGGAACAGAGCTGAAACTATGAGAAATAAGGAGGACAGGCCCTGTTAAAAATCCTTTTCAGGCTTGTGGATCAAGACATTCAACTTCAACCTTAGAAACTCCCACTGGATAACTTAAGAGTAAAAAAAAAAAGTAGCAGAGAAACGCACTCATACTTACTTTAACTTTATTGCCAAGGGAATGGTGTAGAAGAACACATTGATTTGAAACACACATACGAAGAAAAGACTAAAGTGTTCAAACATCTCTGCAAAGAAGTACCAGAAAAGGCCAATATTGGGTGTCAGGTCTGGAACAGAAAGGCTGAAATTGGAAAAGAAAGTCACAGTAAAATTTTTAATGGTTGTTCTTCGCTGCCCTGCTTCTGTTGCATTAATTAATCATTGTGTGCTACTGGATGTAGGACCTAAATTGTAAATCCATGAAAGAGAAACCAAATGGATGAAAATGTGGAGAGCAGGATGAAATTCTGCTGAGGAATCCTTCCTGATGTCACAGCAGGATTTAAACCATTCTCAAGCAGACATTTCTCCAGAGAGGAGTATTTCACAATATTAGCTCAACAATCAAATCCATTTCCAATCACTCAGTGGAAAACAGGTCCTATAGTTCATTTTTGCTATTATTTATTTAACAGAAGTTGGAGTTGGCTAATGGTTACTCTCCTCCACATAGTCTTTCGTTTATTGCACTGCCAGTAAATCACAGACCTCACACTTCCTGGGTCAAGCACATATCTGTGTTTAATGGGAAAGCAAGAATCTGGGTGGGGAGGGTGGGGCCAGACAGAAAACCATCAGTAAGAATCCTTATACTTACATAAACCCATAAACAGACGGAATAAAATCCCAGGAGTTGAGCAGGAAGAAGGAGAGGCAGATGATCACCACCAGGCTGCAGAGATACAGGGATGCATACTGCATGGTGTAAAGCCAGAAACCTTTGCTTTTCAGTTTGATAGGTATGAACTGACGCTGAAAGAGAAACACAAGCACCGCATCAGGCAGACAGCCACAAGAAAGTGTGAGTGTTCAGAACATCATTTTAAATTGACAAAAGAAAGCATCAACCATTGGCGCTACGGCACTTGAAGGAGCAGCTTTCAAGCACAATTTGCTTGTTGTTCTTCACTCTGGCCAATTAAGTCACATACACTGCATGTATTCCCAGAGCTGTGTTTGAAAAGACAGTAGCAAAGCTGGTCATTTCTGCTTGCAGTGAGTCCCTTGTGTGAGTACATACACAAGTGTAAGATTTACACACCCCTCCTCACAGCTACACTGGTACCTCAGATGTTTGCAATACTGCACTGGTGCCTGTCTTCTCCTGCATGACCCCACTGCATGGGGTGAGCAAAAGCCCTGCTCCAGAACCCCACCCTGTGGTACCACCACTTGGCCTGGCACTCCTGCTCTGCTGAAATCAGGGAAAGAGGACATCCACTGAGTTCATAAGCACAAGGAGCCCCTCCCAAAGCTGGCTTCCTCAGACAAAGTCCTGCCACTGCCACATGTCCTTGTCAAAAGTCAATGTAACATGACAGGGATATCTCACTCCAGCCAGGTCCCCTGACTGCCTATGTACAGACAAATGTACACAGGGGTCAACACCTTTGGGAATCACTCAGCATTTTGCAGCTCCAGGACAGTGATGTGGCTTTTCCATTTGGCCCTGGGGTTTGCAGAGGTAGCAGATGTAAAGAGAACCTGCCCTGACTGCTGTGGGCTGTGTGTGAAGCTCACTGGGTTTTCTCAGTTGGAGTGGGTTTAACGTCACTTGCTGTAAGCAACATTACCAAAAATTTTGGCAGGACAGATTGAAAACAGCAGAAGAAAAGTGATTTAATTCTGTACAAAGAATGCAGGAAAGTTCATTTACAAATTTAGATAAAAGGACACGCACTGGCATGATTGCCTTTAAGTCACAAATTAGGCAATCACATATCAAAGCACTTATTGTTTGTGAATTCAAAGTACAATGCTTGTACTTCACTCCAAATTTACTTTGACTGAAGTTAAAAGAGAACAAACGAGGCCAAAATATTAAAGATATAAATTCTCCTAAAAGTCATCAAACTGAAAAAGCAACACTGACTCTGCAGTTCTTCTCTTGCAAAAACCATAAATAATAAAATTCTGAAAAAAAAGTAAGAGACACTCATGTCAGACAGTCAGAGAAAGAAAATTAATTAGAACTGACTCCCATTCTGTCTGGAAGCTCAGAGATTTGAGAACAGGCTAGTTAAGTAAAGATGAGCTATAAAAATCACCACCAGAAACAATGAAAAAAGACTGGTGAAATGCACAGCAGCAGCATTTCAGAATTACAACAATTTCAAATACTAAACATTATCACATAGTGATCTGTGAAGTGAGCTGAGCCTCTGCTGGCATCACAGCCTTGCTTTGCTGCCATAGCAGGATAAAATTATCAAGGGCAGCCCTGGCAGGATTCAGGATCTTCTTAATGGAGAGGGAGAAAGGACAACCAGCCTCCTTAAAGAACATGCCTTTGGCCATCAAACCCCAAACCAGCATTTTCAAACTTCTGTGGCTCTGAGCCCCTCATTGCTGCTCACATGACACAAAGAACAGCACTTATTTTGGGCAAGCTAAACACCACAGTTCTGCAAACTTCCTGTTCCCTTCTCTCCCAACACAGGCATTCCCATTCAGGGTTTAAACTTGCCATAGCTTGAGGAGAGTAACTTTTTCTCAAACTCTGCACTTGTCTGACTCCCTTCTCCAGGACTGTCCCTGCACAGCTACAAGAAGACAACAGGCAGCAAGAGTTAGAAATCACCTACCTGTAGAAGGTAAAGCAGTGCTGGAGCAAACAGCGTGAGAGGATAGAGTGACTGGTATGTTGCTAAGGCCAGGAACACAGCACTGAGGAAGGCACTACCTGCAAAGAAAAAAAAAGTTGATAAGGTACTTTTAGTATAAACAGCCATAGAGACAGGAAGTCCAAATGCGAAGAAACTCATAACCCTCTGCAGGGGATTCACAAATTTCAGGACACCACTTAAAGGAGATTTTAGCAGAATGTATCCTGCAGGGTGTCCTCTTGTTAATGACATTTTGAATGGAGAACGACTCATTCCATAAAAAAGAACTAGTGACTAGTTTATATTTCCTGCCATTCACACACAGAAAGAGATTCATATAGTTCAGTCTATATAAAGCCCATGCTGGCTGCTGTTAATGCATGGGAACGCATTCACTTAAGTCAGATCTGCATGTAAGAACTGCCATACTGGGCTTGCTGGATAACCTCATCACCAGAATGCATTGCAGCCTCAGCAAAGCTGTGTGCAAGAGAGCAAGCAAAGTCTGCAGCTGAAGGAGTGGAGTGGCATTAGCTCTGCTTTACTGATACCAAAACTGAGGTATAGAAAGGATTGGTGCACCTTTCCCAAGTGATCTTATAAATATGAATGTCTTCATTGAGGCAGCTTTATTTGAGGTGTCTCAGTGTTGAGCACTCATATTTCTCAACTACCAATAACAGAAATAATGTCCAAAAGATCTCAGCTTAAACAATAAAAGTAGGCAGTGCAGTAGCCTGGTTATAGCTACAGATGGAAGTCCTCTGGAAGAACAGAGCTCGGACAGCAAGAGCCCTGACTCAGTGCACTGAACCAGCTGCCACCCTGCTGACAGCAAGCACTCAGAGAGCTCCTCTCTGCTCCTTTGAAAGGGAAAATACAGGGTTACTGGCAATGAGCCTCTCCTCTCTACAACTACACTCTCTTGACAGAAACCTCCCTATCCTGTATTTTATTCAGTGTTCTGCTCTGCACAGATCTAAAGAAGTGATTCCCAGAAATCACAGTCATAACCTGATATCCTCTTTGCCCACTTAAACCCCAGACTGCCACAGTCCCAGTCAGGGACAAACCATGAGACAGCCACTACAGTTTTGTCTACGGCCAAACTTTTGGTCTCAGGGTATCAGTGAACAGTTAAAAGTCAGTTTAACTACATAGATCCCACTTGCTTGCTATGGCAAATGCTTTTAAATTAAAACACCTCCTGACCCAGTTAGCCAATAATTATAGGAGAACTTTCTTTTGGAAACACACAAAAAACTATCTATATCAGCTGTTTTTTACAGTGCCTGGGTCTGGGCCCTGCTGGAGACAAAAGATCAGACTCACCTTTCCTCTGACCCAGCAGAGAACTCCTTAAAACTTAGGTGACTATTACAAATCATATAGGCTAAAAGATTTTAGCACTGGGGAGTCATAAAAGAAACAGAAACCTGGCATTATGCACAAAATGAATGAAACAGTGATTCTGACATTAATTTACGCCATTGGGCTGGTTTGGGTCTTCGGTTACTGCTTCCCCCAAGCTCAATTAGCTCATTTCAAACAATGTTTACAACTGTGAGTGAAAGCCAAATTAATAGCTGCAGGCAAATGCTTGCTTTTGAATGAAAGTTCAAGGATAAGCTTTGAAAATAAATTGTGTATGACACTTCAGTGCATATTCACATACAAAAGAAGAGCAACAGAGCTCTAATGTTCTGCAACACACAGACATGTTTCTTCCTGGACAGAAAACTATTTGAAGGCAACCAGGAAAGCAGTCAGCTTTTAGAGTAAACTCTCGGGTACACTGAGGTGAAAGTTTCCACTTGACTATAAAGTCTCTTGACCTCACAAATTCATGTAGAACTTTGACCTTGTTCCAGTCCTGTTTGTGTCATGTTCCACTGAGATCTTTGGAGCAATTGTATCTGTAAAGTTCCTCCTGGATTTATTTTTTGCTACATTTGTAATCTTTCTAAAAAGCCATAAAGAACCGTTTTTCCTTCACTGTGTTACCTTTTATTGTAGCTAAAATGAAGAATGCAATTACAGAGTTGTTGATGGCGCAGGTGGACTTTGCCACACAAGACATCACAGTGTAGGGGTTTAACAGGTAGCTGAAAAAGAGCAAAGCTCAGGTTACACTCAAAGGAGCATCTGATTAAAGAGATATTCAAAGGAAAAGAACAACAAACAAATCCTCACTTTGCTTTTTCTTTTTGTTTATTTACATTTTATGGGCTCCACTCATCAGCAAATTAATTCAGCTGAACAGGTTCTTCAATCTGAAGCAAAAACCACACCTCTGGATTGCAGACTTGGACACAGGGGCCACAGGAAGCCCACTACAAAAATGAGACATTGGGAAGATGTCCAAAATGCAAGTTCTGGCCTAGAAAATGACTATCAAAAATGTTTCTTGCTTTGCAGAAGCACTGTACATTTATTCAGTCAGATCTAGGATTATTGGGCCCAAACGAAACTTTTTCTGCTACTCACACCCACTACTTCTGAAGAAGAAGAAAACATGATGGAAACAAATCTGAGACATAAGCAGAGTTTCCCACAACCCAACCAGTCTCCTGCTGTGGCAGAACAATCCTTTACATTCACCTCAGCACGATCTGAGCACAAATCCAGCCAGCTATGCAAGACTGGCACATTTTAATTGGAATTATAGAAAAACTCCTTAACGACTTTACATTCCAGAATTCAGCCACACTTTAGTTAGCCAGGATGCCAGATCCTTTTGGAAATAAGAATACAATAATCTCATTTAAACAGGTTCAGAGCAAAGAAAAAGGTTTGGAGGACTACCAATACAATAAGTATGACAATGTACAGGTCAGCCTTTCCAATAACTAAATTATTCATCAGAATCAGTAGACAGGGCTGATGATTCTCTCTTTTTATATTTTCCTATGTCTCTGAGTCCCAGTCTGCCTTTTTCAGTGTTTCCAGAAGGCAGCCTATGACAGGACAGGTACAATCTAATGCCAACTTCGCTGTGGCAATGTGCAAAACAGTCTATAATTTACCCACTTTACCTTTCTGGCCATGGGGAATGTGCCATTTAAAAAATTCATATGAAAATAAGAAAAAATGGCTATTTATCTAACGGAGAACTCTCTTTGATACAAAACAATTTGGATCATTTCTTTGTGTCAAAATATCAATTTAAAAAATCTGTAACAGTAGGCACCTAGGTTGTATATTAGTTTAGTTGAAGCATTCTGAAATTAAAAAAATGTTTAGTATACAGAAGAACACCAAGAAATGAAATAAAATGACGACATCAAAACACCCTTTAACTGTTATAAGCAATTTAGGATATTCAAGCTGTAATATTCAGCATACATTCAGCTATTTTGTCCAGCTTCCGAAAAATTCTAACTTTTCTGAAAATACACCATTTAGAAGGCATAGGATCAATTTTGATAACATTATCATACAGGCAAACCAAACGGGAATGTGATCTGTGCTGACACAACATTCCTATTATCCAGACAATGGCCTTATGCTGCTGAGCCCATCTCAAAGGGCCTGAGTGAATTTACTTGTCGGCAATAAGCACACACAAATGCATTTCACTTTCAAACTGAATATTTAGGGTCAATAGGGAATTGAGAATTTCTATGGGAAACAAATCAAACTTCTGGCAGTGTTTGAAGGCCCAAATGAGACAAATAAACCCCAAAGGGAGCTGAGGAACCAAAGCAGCCCACTGTAGCCTACAGGAGCAATACTTACAATAGTGCTACCTTGAGGGGGATGTAGTGCATCTCCATGGGTGTCTGGATGAGTTCAGCCACATCTGGTGCATATTTATCCAGTTCTATTAGGAGCTTCTGCTTTTTGAACTGAAGAAGGGAGAATGATCAAAGACTGTCAGAAGAGGAAAGTCATCATTCTGTACTGTTGTGCAATTCTATTTCATATTACTCAGCCAGTTACCTGGGGTTTCTATTACTGTGGAGGATATTCAAGTCCCTGGTGTGAGCTAAAACTTACATTATCTGAGGAGCTGTAGAGAACAAAAAACTGCTATGTTTTCCCAAATACTTAACAACTGAAGTGAAAGTCAGGAGGAAGCAGATAATTTCTACTTGTTTAAACTTCCTTAATTACCTGTGTCTACATCTTGACACAGCAACCAGCGAATTCACCACTGGAGTCCAATACTCAGTCTTCCTAACACCTCTCTGGATCTCTAATGAAAAGCTAACTTTATAAATTCACTGTTCAACACACAAGCCCCTGAAAACACAAACCCCATATGTATGCAGTCTTTATTGTTATAAAGATGGATACTTCTATGACAAATCTCTCTTTAATCTCTTTTGTTTTACAAGGCTCTCTATGGAGACAAAAGAGAAATCTGAAATATGAACTGACTGAATTATATTATGGTGAGACAGAAGGACAGAGATGCTAGCAGTAAATGCTCAACAACCAAAGTAACTCACATGTGGAATTCTTATGTGCCTGCAGCTCTATCCTGGGTTTCTTCCTTAACCTCAAAGTCAGAGGACAAGGAACAAGCACATAGCTGAGAGGGAGACCTCAGAGATGCTGTAGAAAATGTAGTCTACTCTGCTGATGTTGATACCTAATCCCTGCCTCTCTGGAATTGCAAAGAGCACAGCACTGCTGTCTTCGGTTGCAATACAGGATGTAACCAAAAGCCTGTATTCTATCACCATCTGCTGAAAACAGGTGGGGCAGTCATCCTTATCTCTGTGGGAGATATTCTCTGCTAATGGGCCATCTGTTAAAATCAAGTGGGCCAGTCATCTTTATCTTTTCCACAAGCCATCCTTCCTCCAGGGAGATATTGCCTGTTAATGGGCCATTGAGTCCCACTGTGTGACTGATAAAATTACATCATCCCATTGGGAGATGCTCCACCCAGGGGGAGGAGCCAAGCCTTTCCTACCTAGATAAAAACTGAGATTTGCACTGGATTCCAGAGGAAAAACTGAACCTTTCCACATCATCACTGGACCTTTTGAAGAAAACTGCACCCTTCTACAGGAGCACTGCTTCAACAGAACCACATCTGCCACCCAGGAGGATGCAGCCACCATTTAATGGGACTGCTACCAACACCCTGACTGACTGACGGGTGGCAGGTTGTATTCTGACTCTGTCAGTGGTTTTGGGTTTGTTCTCTGTAATACTGTATTTCTATTTTAATTTTCCTAGTGAAGAACTGTTATTTCTATTCCCATATCTTTGCCTGAGAGCCCCCTTAATTTCAAAATTATAATAATTTGGAGGGAGAGAGTTTACATTCTCAATTTTAGAAAGAAGTTCTTGTCTTTCTTGGCAGACACCTGTCTTTCAAACTAAGACAACTGCTTACACAAACTGTTCTTTGAGAGCTGGGAGGAATCACTCACCTCCAAATACACATCCTTAAAATTTCAAGGGAACAAGTAGTATTTGATGTCAGACTTTCACCACACTCACAAGAGTGATCTATGTCACCTCAGAACTGCTGGAAGATTTCACTCCTTCCTTTACACATTTCTAGTCTGTGTATTACCTCATGCTGCGTGCAAAGAAACCCTCTCCAAGGTATAACACCCAGGCTGTAGAAGATTGTACACTCCTGTGATCACCACTCAGTGTGTAGCTACAGCCACTGTAATAGTGCCACAACAAAATTTAAAATGCCTCAGTTGTCTACCACATTCAGTCCTGTTTGTTTATCATTAATATATGACCAGATTTACTGCAATAAGGGCTTGACACCACATCCTCCTGCACATCTTTTTTTTGGCCCAAGATAATTATATTTGCTGGGAGAAGAGGACCAGCAACACTGGGAAGTCAGCTTACCACAACTTTGTTGAAGTCCTGGATTGCCAAGTAAAGGGCAACAGCAGTTAGCACATCAGTTATCTAAAAAAGCAAGGGACAGACTGATTGTAAGCAAAATATACAAATGGAGAAAAATATACTGGTCAGCATTTAACAGGAGCTCTGATTTGACTCAGCTCAGGGGAGCAAAACACAAGCTTTAAAAATCCTGAAAGGCTGATTTGTACAGTGTTCTCACACACCACCACTTGAATCATACATCACCTTGAAGGCATGAGCTGTATCAAAAATATTTATATTCACAAAACAAGAGAATGGGGAATTAAGAGGAAAGAAATTGTTCATGGAGAGCAGCACATGAGGGTAATAGCACTGTCGTAAGGGTAAGCAGCACTGGTGTAATGAGAGCACAGCAACCATGGGGCAGTGCTCAGCTGGTTCCACCCCCCTGGCCACTACTGCAGCATGACAGTGCCTTGAGCTGCCCCACACTACCCAGGCTGCTGGCCCTGCACAAGCCCTGCCTGGCAGGGACCTGGGCACAGAGGCTCCACTGGGTGCTATGTGCAGCCAGCTACAGCACTTCTGTCCTTCTGAACTGTGCAGAAGAACGTGGGGAACAATTTACAAGAGGCATTTAGGGGATGAACCCATTTGTGCTCCTTGCAGATCTGGGGTTTGGCAGACAGAAACAGCAGTGTAGGCATCAGGCTGGGGGGACAAAGTATCTTGTTAACTATAAGAGATAACTTCTGAAATTTGAAATAAAATGACACCTTCATATCCCTGTGTGGGGATACTTATCTAAGCAAAAACTCACAAAAGAGAAGGAATGTGTACAAGAAGGGAAAAGCCTGAATGTGGGCTTGCAGGCAAAGCTGCCTTTCGAATTAACTGTGAGCTCAGCAGGAATTTGAGCTACCAGAAGGCTGAAGGACTGCAAAGAAAGTCACACTCAGTGTTTCCCGAATGGAACTTTTCAGGAGAAGCTTACCATGAACACCAGTTCAGCATATTCAATCAGGAAGTGAAAGAGATAGATTATCAGTGGGGTCTGAAAGAGAGCAAAAGGGAAATCCATATCAAATACTGTCCAGATAAAAACCTGGTGATTTGATGAGACAAACTACAAGAGCTGAGCAGTTCTACAAGACACTGGCAAAGATAATTTTCTTTGGCCTATTCTCCAACACTGGTATTTCAGACCAAAGTGATTATCAAGGTACACTTACTGGTCTTTTTCCCTGCAAAGTCCTCAATCAATGCACTTTATAAGAGACACCAACTCTGAAAACTGTATTCTACTCCAACTTTTCAATTCTACTACAATAGTGGTAGACTTACAATAGAAAGCATATTAACACCAGTTTTAGAAAGTAATTTTTTTCCAGAAAATCTATTTCTCAGGTTGTTTGCAGGTACTTCTGAAACATTTCCTACATTGCTGGTTCCTCTGCTGTTTAGATGTGTCTTTTACAATGCAAAAAGTAGAAAGCATGTTAAAAACATAAAGCAGTAGGGTTATAATCCTATCATGCCATTACTCCTAGAGTTTCTCCCTTCTCAGGTAACAAGAAAAGCATGTTCCCGAATTATTCCCATCACACAAAAGCTTAGTCTGGAAGGACTATATTTACATGCTGTAAATTCAATCTTCACTGTGAGAAAACAAATTTCTTTCTAAGAACTTTAAAAATAATGTGATGGTCTAAATAAGCATGTGGAAATATTTCACAATACTTCTCGTCTAAAGAAGTAGAATTTATTGAAAAGAATCCAGTTTTCAGAGGATACCAAGTACCTGCTTCACCCCAGGCAACACTGTGTATGAGTGTACCTTCATATCAGTAAGGCCATTCGAGGGCACAAAACCCCATAGGTGCTTGAGTGCTTTTCTGGGAAGGAGGTGTTTTCAAGATAAGGAACAAATAAACTGCATGTTTGTGCTAGTATTAGAATTTCTGTGAATGCAGAGACTCCAGGCACTGATACCCAGTAAATCCTACCAGACTCACAGTAACACCTGCTCCAGCTTGTGCTGACACAAACACCTGGATGTGAACAGAGTATTTGACTTATTACAGAGCTCCCCTGTCTCAGAGTTTCTTTATGCAGTAACAAATATGACATTGCCTGCCCCTGCACAGGGAATTCACTGGGATTACCTGGATTTCCTCATGCTGGTCACTGCATAACCACTGGTCAGACAAACCACACAACTTCATGTTCTCTGCAGTGTTTGGGATGAAACAGGCCCCCAGCCTTCTCTAGGCCCAGAGCAGCCAAACTAAGACCCCTGCCATTGGAATATCACATTTAAAACCAAGAATGCAAACCAACCTCATGAAAAATAGCTCCAGAGTATGGCGAGACCCCTAAATCCAGCAGAGCTAATCCTTCGACCACTGAAACAGACAAAACACCTGCATTAGAACCCTGTAATGTGGGAAGAGGGAGATCTCATGATGGTAAAACTGCAGTTTTATAAATACTGATATTCTAAGAATCTCACACAGAACAGGTGACACCAAACCTCCCAGAGCCAACAGCCAGCCAGAACTGATTCTCTCCCAGCTCTGCCACGTTCATGGGGCGCTGATCACCTACTTAATTGTTTCAGATAAAAATGTTCTAGACAAAATCTTTTCCACTTAACTCTATATAAATCACATGCATGGTAACTCCTCCTTTTGAGACACCTATTAAGTGATATATGGCATCTGTGGTGGAGAAATACTTAATTCCCAGAGGACAACCACAACATAATATAGAATTTGAACTGTTTTGCCTGATTAGATGTAGAGAGGCCTCAAACGTCCAAAATCACAAGGGAAGAACATAAATGAACACACATTGCCAGGCAAAGCTAAAAGCTTTATCTCTTGTTGAAACTTCCTGACATTTTTATAGCCTTAATTCAGCTCCTTTGTGCCCATGGAGTTACAGCTCGCCCTGCAAAGCATTTGTGTGCTTTTCCATAGAATCTCCACCCTCCTGAGCACAGAGGTTCCCTGGGACTGAGCAGTATGCAGTGAGAGGAACTAAGGGAAATGGGCAGGACACTGCAGGAAAACACAAGAGGTGCTCAGTTCAGCGTCATGCTGGAGAAATAGATTCTGGCTGCCACCAACCTCCTGTATGGTGACAACCCAGACTTTTCAAGATGATCCCATTTTTTCTCTTTTACTATCTTGATACCTACCTTGATACGCTAAGGTGATACTTAGACAAATTCAACAGCACAGCAAGCATGAGGTGCTACATATGGTGGAGGAGAGGCCTCAGGTCATCAAATACACTTGTACTTTTGATCCTTATTACTTCTGGACCCTCGTTTCCGTCCCAAAACTGCAAATAACTTTACCTGCATAACTGGATAGCAAAGGGACGTCCTTACAATAATTTAAGGTTCCTAACAGGCTCAGACGAACGTCACTGAAAAGCTCCGATTGCCCTGTATCTCAGAAGAGAATCTGAATCGCTGCTAACGTGTGAGGACACCAGCTGACCAAGGGAACTGAACTGGGGGCCGTGCAGCGGCATTCTCACCACGACACGGTGCAGGGACAGCGGGACGGGCCCGGCCGAGGCGATGGAGCCACACGCGCCCGTTTGTGTCCATGTGTGACACCACCAGTGTCCCCGGCCGGCTGTGAACCGCGAGCTGTGGCTCCAGCCGGGTCCTCCGCCTCCAGCCCCGCGGCCCTCCCATCCCCGGAGCCGCCAAGCACCGGCTCCCACGGGCTCCTCCCGGGCACAGCTGCCCAGGACTCTTTCGCGCAGCTCTGGTTCGGGCCCGGGCGAGCACGGCCCCGCCATGCCCGGGGCGCAGCCGGGCGCCCTCCACGCGGGGCCGCTTCCAGCGCGGCGCTCGGCCGGGGTCGGGCTCCTCCGCGCCGCCCCCGCGGGGCTCGGCCCGGCCAGCGGGCGCCCCTGCTCGGGCTCGCCGGGCCTCACCTCGCTTCCAGGCGTTTAGCGGGGACGCCACCTCGACTCGCTCGGCGATAAAGACGGCGAGGCTGGAGCGGTAGAGCGCGGCGCGCACCGTCACGGCCGCCAGCACCACCAGCACCAAGGGGGCCGCCATCCCGGCGAGCGCTCCACCGCTACCGCCGGCTGTAGTTCCCAGGCGGCGCCGGGGAACGCGCCGCCAATGAACCGGCCCGTCCGAGCAGACTACATATCCCAGCAACCCTCGCACCGCCGTCTCCAGGCACAACTCGGAACTACGGCGGCCGCGGGGGGGCGAAGTTAGCAGGAGCGCGCTTAGAGCGGCCAAGCGGGGGTCCCGCTCCTGTCCCCCGATCTGTCCCGTTCGGGTCGCCCTTGTCCAGGGCGGCCACACGGGACAGCCTCTCCTCAGCCGGAGGACAGGGATGGGTATGTCCTCGAGTGGCATCGCGCTCCCCGCAGGCCGTCCCTCCCGCTTGTGGATCCGAGGTGGCTCTGGATGGCAGCTCTGCCCAGCCGGAGCAAGGCCTGGAGGGCTGGGCCCAGCTCGGGCGAGGAGCGTCGTTGGCTTTCTGAACTGCTTGGAAATCCCCTCAGACAGTTCTTTATTTTCTAGGTATTTCACAGACCCCCGTGGTTTCTGCCCGCGTGTTTGCAGTGGCTGTGGTGAGGGCACTGAGTGCTTGTGCCCGTGTTTGGTTCCAGAAGACTTTTGGCCGATTCAGGTTCTCAGTTTGTGTGGTTTCAACAGCTCCAGAGCTTAGGAGTTCTGGGGAGACTTTCACTCACCTACCTTCCCAGCATGGACTTTTCTGCTGCTCTCCAACAACTTTTCCTGCATCTCCATACCTGGGTACGTGCACAGCCCATTCACACAATCTCACACAAAAATAGCTTTTACAACACTTTGTCTGAATGGAGACAAGTGGAAGGAAGACATGATAATCTCCTAAAAAATTGAGCCACAGTGAAGACACATTTCATGTGGTATGTGAAGACAGCAATTTTTCATTTGGATTTGGTGAGTATACTGGGGTTGCTATTGAAAAGAGCTGGATAATGTCCAAGTCAACATTTACATTGGATTTATGCAGCCTCAGATCTGTAGAGTAGAGTTGCACCCACCTGCAGCAATAGAGAAAGGCTGAATTCTTCTGGGACATAGTCCCTAAAGGCCCAGGTGAGCCAGCATGTACTGTCCCCAGGACTGGAGAGACTGGTGGAGTTAGGTGGTCAGTCACATAAACCTTCTGGACCATGGCTGCCTGGAACATGAACCCCTTCATGCTACAAAACCACCTTCAGATGGCTCCCAGACTGTTTCCTACTGTGCTCACTCCCTCACCAGGGTTCAGCTGCTGCCTCTGCAGGACTTCCCTCAAGTGTGGTCTCATCCACTGCCACGGGACAACAGATCTGGTCCTGAGGCCATAAGGAGAGCTTCAGTGCTCAGCCTGTTGTGTGGCAGCTCCTCTGCTCTCAGGCTCTCTGGCACGAAGGTGTGGGTTGTGCTGGTAAAGCTGCTCTAAGAGTGTGGCTCTGGCTGGCCCTGGGACTTGATGGCTGCAGGACATCCTCTGATAAATCAGGGTTCATTCAAGTTAGTTTATTCGTGAAAGTATCTGTAAATAAGAAGCCAGAAATGCTAATTTTTCTTTGCAGCTGTTCACAACAGTCTCTTGAGTTTTCTGATCAGAAGTGCTCTTTTTCATGTGCTGGTTCTCTCCAAATGACTGTTCTGATCCAAAGTACTTGACAGCCTTCTTGTGACTGCTGCTTTGCTGAGTGATTGGCACACAGTAGTGTGGTTAAAACTGCACTGCTCCAGGACGCTGATTTTGCCAGTCTGAGCTGTGCATGTCTCCAGGAGGAGATGCCAGGGCTAGCAATGGAGGGAAATTCCTAAACTAATTGACATATTCAGCCCTCTCAAAGCATGAAATATGTCAGGCAAATATGAGAGGGTTGAGTATCAGTTGCTGTCTGATGGCCACTAATTTGGGGCGTTAGAGCTGCCATTAAGGAGTTGAAGTAAACACACAGATGCTGTGGTGCTGCCTTTTGTCTGGCAGGAACTTCTGAAGCCACTCTCAGCCAAATCAGACAGAGGAGCAGACCTTTAAAACGCTTGGAGTTCCTCTAGGTTTTATGAAAGTCCAGGGCAGTTTCAGGAGACCCAGGCCAGGGTGGGTTTTGCATAGGCAATAGTTTGGGACCTGGCAGTATTGCTGTGCTGCTCCAAGTCAGCCAGCATAGCCAGCTGCTTCCCCAGCAGCAGTGAAGGGGCAGAGAGGGATGATAGCAGAGGAGAGTTCTTGAGGCTGTCAGAGACTCATACTGAGCTGAATTGAGACTTTCAGCAAGGAGCTGAAAGTACACAAACCAGAAACTCTGAGAAAACTCTGGTTTGCTTGGTTAGTGCATCAATTTGAGTTTTTTTTTTCCAGAGACACAAACCTGATCTTCTGTGTCCTAGTGTTTACCCCAGACTGATGGTAGTTTTTGCAGCATTGGGGATTTACTGGCTACCCTTTCTTCCTGAAATTCCTTAGCTCTGCAAGTGATTTGGTGGGAACATGCAGGGAGGGCTGGGTTTGCTAAGGCCTGGGAGCAGTTTGAGGAGCTGAAGTTTGGGGATCTCCTGCCGCGGTGCCACCAGCAGTGTGACAGTGGGGCTGTGAAGGGGTTGTTGGTCCACATAGGGAGCAGCAAATGCAGCTCTCAGATAGACCTTCACACTGCCTCCCCTACCGCCTCCAGGCTTTGTTACCTTACAAAAAGAAGCAGATCTAATGGAGCCAGACCTGCAGTTGAGATCTGCACTGCCTTGATGGCACTGCCCATGTGAGGCACCCACACAGAGTGCTCAGGGCAGGAATTCAACCTGGGGATGTTGCGTCACAGAACTTTCATAAAACACTGTGTCTAAGACTGAGCCAATTCAGGGATGATTCATCTTTGTTCCTGCAAACAGATGCTGGTTTGGGCACTTCTTGTGTGCCCTGCTGGAATTATGCAATGGTGACATTTTTTGGGGTAAACAAGCCACTCCTTTTCCCAACTCACTGTACAAATTATGTGTTCTGATTCCTGAGGCACCCTCCAGTCCTCCCTGGCAACTCTTCCAGCCTAATGCCGGTTTTTTGCATTTGGGAGACCACAGCTTTGTTGTTATTCTGAGATTTCATCTGGGCCCTGTGCAGTGACTTACATGTCTCAGGGATGCTTCCTGTTCCTGTGGGATCTATCCCACCCTATCCCATATCCCAGAGTGGTGATTTTCACCTACCATTTATTTTGGCCAAGCTGTCATGTTGTATTTTCATAGTTAACCACTTCAGTGTTATACTATGTTTTCTTCTGCCTTTCCCACCACAGACCTTTGCACAGCAGTAGTTGCATTGTAGTCATTACTGGTCCTCAGTGGCTTTGGTTTTCCTGAGAAATTCACATTTACATACTCTGTCTCACTATACTGGGGTCCTTTACTGATAAACATTTGAGTTGCTTTGCCTCTTTTCAAGTTGTCTTCTGTTGGACTTTATTGGCTAGAACACCTGCCAGCTTTTGGGTTTGTCAATGAAAAAATACTCATAAATTCATATGCCTTTAATTTTTGTGGGCTACATGACTTCTCATTACTTCTTTTTTTTGGGGGGGGAGGTTCATGGGTAAAAACTGCTGTTAAATTGAAGGGTATTGGTGTTTTTAGAAATTGCTGGGAGAACGGTGCTTGCCTTTTATTTATTAACTTGGAAAACAACAGATTTTCCTAGCAGTCTGAAATAGCACTGCTGTAGGCATCTTCCAGTGTTTCTGCTACTGATGGAAGACAGCATGAGGTTTGTGGTCTTTTATGGAGGTTAGTAGTGGTCTGGATCAAAAACAGAACCTGAGTGATTGGTTTTGCTTCTTTGGGTTCAGAGACAGGAGAAAATAAACTGCACTTTGGATTTCTGGGACTGGCTTCATGTGCCAGAACTTCCTTTACATGAAAGACAGATATCTTTGTAAGAAAGCACATCAACTTTTCTCAGCCCCAGAAAGATTGTATTTCTGCTTTGAATATTTTCAGACTGAGTTTTAAATGGCAATGTTAAAAAAAAAAATCCCCAAAGATGAAATTCCTGCCAGCTAAGTTAAGGCAATTAGTCATCTAGTGGAAGCTTGTCATCTACACGAGGGAGAGATGGGCTTGTCTAGAGGGCTACAAACTCACCTCAGACATCTCTCCTGGGTGGGGAAGGGATGAACTGATGATGTGAACTGAACGCTGAAACTCTGGACACCTGAAGTTAGGCAAGAGGAATCAAAGGTGTCTGATAAACAGCACTGTTCAGCTTTTGGGCATTGGCTAAACTACTCACTTTGATAGCAGCATCTCTGAAAAATGGGCTGTCAGACCCGGTATCCTGAGGACACGGCTGAGCATTCACAGCCAGCAGCCCCATTTTCTTTCTCCATTTCAAGTGAAAGAAAACCAGGAGGGTCTGTAACAGCTGGAGCAAAGAGAGACAGGAAAGGCAAAGTGGGTTATGAAGAGTAGCTCTGTGTATCACACTGTTTCTTTGCCATGTTTTCCTCTATGGGAAGCCAGTAGGAAACAGATCTGTGAATCCTACTTGGATCTGCCCCACACTCCTGAGCTCTGCACTGTCCCAGTCGAGCAGGAGCTGCTGGTGACAGCCAGACAGGAAAAGTGGAGAAGGACAAAACACGTGCTTCCTTAGGCAGGTTTCTTCCAGCTGCCCAGGCACTGCTGGTCACTCAGTGCCTCTGGGAGCAGGAGCTGCTGCTGGATTCACCCTCCTGGGGACCTCCCACGCCCCAGTCCTGGTACCTCTCTGTTGTTCTGACTCATGTGGCTTGTTCCTTCTGCCTCAGCCTTTGCTGACAGTGGTTTAAGTCCATAGGATTGTATGATGGATGCTCCCTCTCCCTGTTGAGGTTACACAGGAGTGTCAGTGTGTTTTAAGAACAGAAATCTGGGTTTTGGCTGGCAGCTGCTGAACTGCACTGTGCCTTTGTGTGCTGCAGGGACTGTGAGTGCAGACTGTTTTCTCAAGCATTTCGTTAGATTTCTTTGTCTTCAAGGCAAGTGTGTGTTTTCAGGCAAGAGCCAGATGCAGAGAAGCGCTAAGGGCATTTCTGAGCAATTAATCCCCTCCCCATGCTGTCCTTAGAGTGGGAAGCAGCCCTGCCTTGGAAAGCCGCTGCTAAGCTGAAACCGGTATCTTGATCTATATTTTTTCAGTTAAACCTCAGAAAGAATGGGAGAGAATGAGCTAAATGATAAAAGTCAGGTGGGTGGCAAGCTTCTCCCCAAAACATCAATCAAACTTGTGGAAATCTTGATCCTGGTCCAAACCAATGCAGCAAAGCCAACATCGGCCTCTGGAAATGCAGACTTGTGACTTACACCATCTGGTGACCCTGGGTGACATCTAGAAGTACTCCTCTTCCTAATCCTTCAATTCTGTGGACACTGGTTTTTGTTACAGAGACACCACTAGTTCCTGGGAATTCCCCACAGGAAGTCCATTTAAGGACCAGTTGCTGGAAGGATTCCCCTGTCCACCTGGGGTTTCAGCTGCAATAGCTGGGATCAAGTCCAGCCTAAGGGGTAAAGAGAGGCTGTGTAAAACCAGAGTAGAGGAAAATGGAGGCATGGCTTGCTCTGAAATTGTCTTTCCACATTCTCATTGGGTTGAACTGTTGAGGGTTACCAGACTGTGATAGAGGGGACAGGGCCAGGGACCGGTCATCTGTGAGATGGAGTTGGGATAGACACAGGAATCCCACCTGTGGATGAAAGGTCCACGTGCCCCTGTACCTCACCTGTGCTGCACAGGGAGCAAGGGCTGTACTGTCCCCCTGACCTGGCCCCTCTGGCCAGGGGAGAGGACACTTCCTGCATGTAGAGAGATACCTGCAGGGAAGGGACTTCTCCTGTTGCAAAGAGAATGTTTTATCTTGAGCATGGTGAGGCCCTGGCACAGGCTGCCCAGAGAAGCTGTCGCTGCCCCTGGATCCCTGGAAGTGTCCAAGGCCAGGCTGGATGAGGCTTGGAGCAGCCTGGGATAGCAGGAGGTGGAATGGGATGGGATTTAAAGTCCAACCCGAACCATGGTGTGAGTTCATGATTTTCTCTGGAAGGAGCCACTGAGAAATGCCCTTATTAGTCAAATATTACAACTGAAGCTAGCCCAAATGTCCTACAAATGGCATTTAGTTGGTGCTATGGGGTCTGACGGAGCATTTTGTACAGTATTTGTGACATTACAAGTATGGTCATTTTCGCACTACTGGAGATTGCACTTACATAGCAAGAGGAAGGCTCTGTTGAAACAGGCAAGGGGAATGGTCTGTTTTCTTTTCCAAAAGGAAAACAAAAGTAGGGAGAGTGGAAGATGCTTGCCCCAAGTCAGATATGAATCAATCTTCAGATCCTGAGCCCAGCCTCAGTCCTAATCCCATGGTTCCCTCTACTTGCGACCTGGTAATTAAAATCAAGGATCATTTTCTGGGAGAGACGAGTCGATGATGGTCATAGAAAAGGAAAGGCCGCCAAGTCAAGCAAGTGACTGAGTCATGAGTGTTACTAGAAAATGAGAGTCCTGAGGCCTGGCAACAGCTCTCAGTGCACCCAGCATGGAGGAACCCACAGCTTGCAATGGTCTGGCCTGGAGAAAGAGGGAAAATGTGTGGACTGCAGGGACAGCAAGTGTTCTCCCTACACGGTGCCATCCCCTCCTCAACCCAGGGTTTTGGCCATGGCAACTCTGCACAGCACAGCTTTCCCCCCCAGTGTGAAGGGGAGAACATGTCCAGAGCCCAGGGTGTCTTCAACCCTGCATGAAAAATACACCAGGGTGCTCAGGGTGTCCAACACAGAGTCATACAATCATTAAGATTGGAAAAGACATCTTAAGATTATTCAGTTCAACTGTTAAGCCAGGTCCACCACTAAACTGTGTCCCCAAGTGCCACATCTACACATTTTCTTAACACTTCTAAGGTTGGTGAGTCTACCACTGCCCTGGGAAGCCTGTTCCAATTCCTGACCATCCTTTCCATTAGGAAAATTTTCCCAATATCCAACCTAAACATTTTGCTCTGGTATTGGCTGGAGCACCACACGGACACATTAACCCCTGAGCTGCTCTTTGAAAATCCCCAGGCATGGCCATCCTGCTGTGAACCTGCACAAAAGCACTGCTGGCCACCCCACAGCCAGCCCCACCCTCTGCCCTGTTTCTGTCCCCCTGGAGATGAGGAGAAAGGGAGGCTCCCCAAAACCACATTCCCACATAAATGGTCCTTCACTGCAGACTTCTCCCTTGCCCACTCTGCCTCTTCCACCTGGGGGATGGGCTGCTTCCGGGTTGAAAATATGTTGAATTTCTTAATTAAAAAGTTTGCAGCTCAGGGTCTGGCCAGACTGGTCCCTCCCTCTACCCACACCACCCTGACCTGTCAGAGCCCTGGTGCGTGGGTGATCCTGGGGGCATTGGCACCATGGCCTGTGCGGTGCTCCTGGGCTGTGAGGAGCTCCCTTCCCTGTGCTGTGGGGTGCACAAGCCAGGCTTCCCCAGCCCACAGCACAACTTCCAAGGTAGCAAACATCCTCATGGAACAAGCTCCACTGGACCCCGTGGGCAGGGACAGAGCTATGTTTTCTTCCCTGGCATCAGATGTAGCTCAGCATGTTCCTGCCTCACCCCAAGGCCTCATCCAGATTCTCCCAGGCTTTTAAGGTTATATAAAAAAATCTCTGCCCTCCTCAAGCCCCTGTGTGAGGTAGTGGCCATTAGAAAATCGGTTGGGAGTGTCCAACTCAGCCCAGCCTGGACTGCTGGCTGAGCTGGGCAGGAGGTGCTGGCACCACTGTGTCTGTGCCAGGTTGCCTGGGCCAGATGTGTGTCATTGCAGTAGAGGACTCCCAGCTTTGTCTCCTGTGCTGGGCGAGCTCTGAGGGCTGGCTCCTGCCAGAGCTGAGGGTGACCCTGCCTGAGCACAGATCCCCCCAACCCTAAGTGCTCCTGGAGGTCTCCTGGCACCAGTTTGGCGGGGATGAGCCTCTTGGCACAGGTGGAGGTGTCAAGAGAAAAAGAAGAGCCAAGGTGCGGCGGTGTGGCAGGAGGTGCTGGGCAGTGCTCTGGGGAGTGGGGCTGGAGGGGAGCCATGGCTGGAGCTGGGGACTCAGACCTCAGACCTGCCAGTGACTCAGCCAGTGACCTCTGGTTCTTCTTCCCCGTGCCTGAACCTGGGGCCATTTGCAGTCATGCCAGAAGCCTCCATGAGGCATGACTTGCCAAGCTGTGACTGTCCCTGCTCTGGATGCTCAGCATGGCTGCTGGGTGCTCAGCACTCACACGGGCTCTGCCAGAGGAGTCACTTCCCACCTGTTTTGTCCCGTGGGACCG
>VWZS01009092.1:295704-311168 GCA_013397075.1 Rhabdornis inornatus
CCTGCCTGCCCTGTGGTGCATGACTCGGCTGTCAGCTGCCCCAGGGACCCTTCCCTTGTGCTTGTCACGCATTGCCTGAGCTGCCAACCACATCCCCATGCTCTCCCCATCCCATGGCTAGAGTGTTGGGGGTCTGAGCTCTGGGAAAGCAATGGGATGTTTATAGCCAACATCTGGAAAACCATGTCCTCCCAGTTGCTGCCACAACGGAGAATCCCTGCAGCCAGGGCTCTGTGCTGCAGCCCTGCCCTGGCTTCCCTCTGCCCTGTGTCTTGCCTCAGGAAGAATGAGAGCAGTGGGGTTCACCCTGTGCTCTTGGGGTGCGCCCTGGCTCTCTGGGATGGACCCTGTCCCATTAGGGTACACGCATTGCCTGCCTCTACCCATGACAGCCATTTCTTTTCTCACAGGGAGCTACTCTGGGGCACAGAGAGGGGAACGGAGCCTTGCAGCCCTCCTCAGCTGGAAGGTAATTCCAGACTGTGTAGGTGCCACCCCAGCACCTCTGTGCTCCGGAGATCATCCACATCTGGCACGGTAACCACGATGGTGTGCACGGCCCACGGGAGGGGGAGTGCAAGCTGGGCACTGCCCCCTCCATCCTGGCACCCGCTCTCCCACCTGCACACTGACTCACTCCCCTTCTCTGACTGCAGGCCAGGACTGTGCCAGTGGGGTGGCAGGAGGCAGGACAGACACACCCTGGGGGTGCCCTGCCCTGCCTGCCACCCACAGCACCTCTGGCAGCCACGGCGATTCGATGGCCACGACAGGCACTCGTGTCCAGGCGATCTGGCGGCGGAAGGACCGGTCCAGGCTGCGCTCACACTGTTGGGAGGAAGCTCTGAGGAGGTGCTGTCCTTCTCCCAAACCTGTCTCTCCTGCTTCCTGCTGCCCCTGACTCTACTTGCCTGGCCAGATTGCTCAGGCCAGTCTGCCCTGGTTTTTGTCCCCAGGGTGATCCCCGGTGTTTTTGGCAGTGCCCGCCCAGGCTCAGCTGCCTGCACGGCAGTGGGAAGGTGTGCTGGACGCGGTCCTTGCTTCCACGTGAATCCAATACAGCCCCAGCCATGCTGCCTAATCCCAGGGCAGCAGGGCAGGGGATGCCCTACCCTCCATGGGATGGTCAAATTGATTCACCTTTGTATTTCTTCAGATTTCTGTCAGAAAGGGGTGGCGATGGAAACACCACCTGCCTGCCTGGTTGTAGGGTGGCAGTTGGAGTCCTGTTGCCTTTGGAAGGATCTTCCTAAAGAGAAGCACATCTGTGAGTGCTCCTCTATAATGGCCACTCCTTGAACCAGCCCTACTGATGCTAGCCCCAGTGTTGTGGCTCCATCCCATTTGCAGTGTTTGGGATGCTGAATTAGGCACATCTGAAATACTTTTTGGTAACCAAAAGAATGGCTTCTAGTCTCTCTGTTGCTTTTCCACATCTCCCCCAACTCCCAACCTCTGTCTCCAGCTTTACCTTCACACCAGCTCACTAAATCCCCCCTTGAACAACACTCTGTGTACTGGGGCAGGAGAGCAGGGTGCAGCTGGTGCCACCCAGCTGCAATCACAGCTGCCTCTTGCATCACCTTGACAGCGGCCTCCAGGTGCAGAAGAGCAGGAAGTAAAAAGGGGTATTTTGATGACCCAGGTTATACACAACACACCAATTATCTGACCGGGGCAAAATGGGGTTCACAGGAGAAGCAGTTTTGTGGGAACCTTTCATCCAGGTGTGTGAGGGTTCCCAGGTAAGAGCTTTGTAGGCAGAAAAGCAGCACTGCTCCTGGACGTACTCTTTCTGCTGCTGTTATGCTCTCATTGCTTTAATTTGGATGATAGCAAGAAAAAGGTTTATTGGAATAAAATTCACAGGAATTTTGTTTCCTGGGAATTATGCCTGCCTGGGAAGACATGCAGCAGAGCTGCCTAGGAGGGTGTTGCAGGGACATGGGGTTGCTAATGCAGACACTGGAGTTAGGTGAAGTATATGGGGGTGATTTCTCTCATTTGATCCATGTTTTGATCCCCCTCATTTTGGGTCAGGCATAACAACCTCCCTGGTGTCCTTGCTCAGGAAGATTTCCCTAGGGTTAAACCCCACCCTGGGCACACAGGCAAAATCCCACACTAGTGTTGGAGCTGCTGCCCAGGTAGTGGTGCAGGAGAGGAGTGGTGTGAGGGGAGTTATTCCCAGTACTGCCTGGCTTTATCCCAGCTGGCTCTGGTCACCAGCCATGTACATGCCTTGCTGGATGTGGGTCATGGTGCCCTCATCCAGGCAGAATCCAGCTCTGTAGCTTTGAGAAGGGGATGGCACACAGAGGAGGCTCTGCTCGCATCCCTCTGCCTGCCCGGGTCATGAGCAGGTGGGCATGGTGACCCATGCCTGCTGGAGCATTCTCAGCTCTGAGGCCCACAAAGTGCTGTTTCTCCTCCATCTCCAATGCCTCTCCTGCAGTGGTGACTGCTCCCAGGAGGGGAAGGGAGAAGCCTCACAGGCGCCACAAGGTTATGGGGTTACCAACAGCAGCACTTCCCCATTCTGTTCCTCCTCCATGTTATGGGCTCTCCTCACCCACCAGCCAGCACCCTGCCCTGCACACCCGTGGGACAATTCCCTGTGCTGGCCTCGCCTCCCAGCCCCTTCCTGGTCTCAGCTCTAATGATGGGGTGTCACGGTCCCATGAAGGACGGGTGAGGACAGGAACGCCTGGCGCTGTTTGTCAGAGCTTATCTGCACCCTGCTATGACACTGTTTTTGTCAAAAGTTATTCAGGAAGTCTGGGGCATCAGGGGAGATCTGGGCACAGGTCCTGGAGGCTGTTTGTGTTTCTGGTGTTGCAAAACCAGCTCCCTCAGTGGCTGAAACTGGGTGGCTGCAGCTGGAGGTCAGGAAGGGCTGATGTGAGTTCAGAGCAGAAATGCGAGGGAAGCACCTTGGCTCCTGAGGGCAGCACCGTGGGGAGCAGCAGCAATTCTCATGCTCCATGCTCAGAGCTGGCTGCATCAGACCTGCCTGGCAAAGTGTGCATTTACCTAAAAATCCACAAATAAAGTGTGTCTCTGTGCATCGGGGGAGGAAGGCAGCCTCGTACTCCAGGTGTGGCTTAGTTCCCCAAAGAGACCCCACTGCTGCAGGGGAGGCTGTTCCTTGGATCTGCTGCCAGCACTGGCAGAGGAGGATGCCAGGCTGCCAGGGCTCACTTGGGCTGCAGGCAATGAGCCATAAGAACATCAAAGGATCCTGGACCTTTTTCAAGGAAACTTTCTTATCTCATTTCAAAAAGATAGCAAGACTTGACCATACAAGACACATTTTATGAGCTTCTTTCCACCTTTGTTGGTCCTTATGCTCAGGGGAGGATTTTTTAAATCCCAGGAGCTGATGCCCAAAAATCACTAAATCCCAGAAATGTGCAGAGCTGATAGATCCATTTTGCTGCCCACCCAGAGCCCTGGAGATCTCCTGGGAGAGCAGTCCTCCGGTGCCCCAAGATCGCATGGGCAAAATTCCCTTCCTTCCATCCTGCTGCACATGGTACTCCCCTCTGCTCCCATGGAGCATGCCTGTCCTCCTTGGAACATGTGTGTCAGGATGGTATGGTCACTCCCACACCCTGATGAGCAGGACATGAGGAAGAGGTGGACCTATCAGGTCAGGGGGTCTGGCAGGCTTCAGGTGGAAAAATTCCCCCCTGGACCTGGCTTTAGTGTCCCAGCCTGGGCAAGGAGAGACTCACTGGGGACAGCTGCCTCTGCACGGTGCCAGAGGCAGCAATGTTGTACGGGCTGACAGGTGCTGGTGGGCTGAGGCCTGGACCCGCCTTCCTGAAAGCTTCTGCAGCAGGTCACCATTCCACATTGGGCAGGGCAGAAGGAAGGGCTGGGCTTTTACCGGGCTGTAAAGTGCCAGAAAACTGGAAGTTTCCCCACTGTGCTGTAAATGGAGTTGAATGACCTGACTCAGATGAAAGGAGCCCTTGCCTGCACCTTCATCTCTGTCTTAAACCAACAGCAAAATCAGTTGTGAAGTTCTGAGTGATTTGAGAGGTCTGGGGGCTGTGGGATTCTAGTTGGTCTCACTCCCAGGAGGATCACCTGTAGCTGTGCCCTCCAAAAGCCAGTGCAGACCTTCTAGGGAAGTTCCACGTGCCTGGGGTTGTAAGAGCTGGGCTTGCTGCCTCCTCCTCACCCTGGGAGCACCCCTGGGGATGGGAATCTTGGGCACTCACTTTGGGTGCCCTGAGAGCCGAGACAGAGTGAGGTGGGGCTGTAAACAACCGAGGTATGACACGAACCTGCTCTGAGCACGTTGGCTGGGACTGTGGATCTTTAAAATCCTGTCTGCAAGTGACACTGAGCCCTGTGCTGGGCTGGCCCTGCTGCAGCAGTGGCTGAAACAATTTTGTCTATATTTAGTGCATTTTTCAGATAACCCTTGTTCTATTTTTGGGCTATGTGCTGATTTAGGGCCCCTTTTTCATCTTGTGCTCAACTGTATCATAGGTCACAGCCTCTCCATTTTTGGGATCCTCAGGTACTCAAATATTTGGAAAGGGGTTAAGGAGAAGTCAGGCAAATAAGCTTTTTGGCTTCTTCCTTAATATCCAAAAAAAGGTGAGAAAATTTTTTTAAGGCATTTCGGTGGAGCAGCTAAACCTGGAAACTTTGCTAACTCTCCTTCAGAGAGAAGGAGACCTTCAGAGAAGCAGAAACCTGGGCTTCATGTTGGAGAGAGTGGGAAAAGGTGCAGGGGCGTCTTCTGCCTGGGGTGGTTTCGTGGTTCTTGAGGGTTTCATCTCCATGCGCAATATTGAGAGAGCAGAGGGATCCAAGGACAATTTCAGTGAAGGGTCCTTATAAGGCAGTGGTGGCTGGGCTCAGTGACAGCCACCCTCCTGGTGGGAGAACTTGGCTAGCAGGACCAGGGTGGAAATGCCTGAGAGCGGGAACCTTCAAGGAAGCCTGTGTTTTGCTCTTTTTAAGGTCAGCTCCTTGGAAAGTGCGATGCTTGGAGAGGCCACCATCCGAAGAGCAAAGTGACAGGCACACGTGTTCCCAGCATCCCTGTGCCAGGGCAACAGGTCTCGCTGCTGTGATGGGGCAGAACAGTGTGGTGACATGAGGGCCAGGGTGCTTCACCCACCTAAGTAGGTCCTGAGCAGCAGAGCCACCATCCCTGGAGTGGAGCTGGGCACAGCCAGTGCAGTGCTGCTGCAAGTCACACCAGAGCAGTGCCAGCACCAAGCTTGATCCAGGCTGGGTCTGGCTGCGTCTGCCACCACACTCACCCGGCCTGCACCCAGGACCCAGATGACATAACCCAGAAGCACGGGGTTACCAGAGATTGTGGGTATTTTAAAACTCCTCTGTGTATCAAAGGTCTTGGGATGGTGTCCAAAGAGCAAAGGAAAAACTTTCCCCTTGTCCTCTCCTCAAATTTGGAGTCCCATCTCCAATGTCACTGCGATTCTAATTCCTCTGCTGGCTCCAGGGGAGGGTGACATGGTCCTTCAGCAAAGTGCCAAGGTATACACAGCGGGACTCTGCCTCTCATAGTGTCTGGGGGAGGATGTTTAAAATGCCACAGAGTCCTTGAGGGCTCTCAGTCCTGTCACCCAGCTCTGCAGTGTTTACCTCCACCCCAGCCTGATGGTGAGACCAGGCACACCCAGCTGAGGTAAGTCCAGGGCTCGTGGAAGGGCGGAGCTGCTCTCTCCCATCCGCCCAGGAGGTGACCTTGGCCCCAGCCTGCAGAACCCCAGCAGCATGGCAGAGCCTGGCTCACCCAGCACCCCACCACAGCAGGATGCCTCTCCCTGCCTCTGTGCTGGGCTGCTGGAGGGTGCCCTGCCAGCACAAGCAGGTGCTTGGCAGCAGCCAGAGCAAACATGACCATTAACACTGCCCATCCATGACTGGCAGCACGTGGAGGTGGCTCGTGCTTGGGTTTTTTAGGAGCTGGCTGCGCACGAGGCACAGCTCTGTACGGAGGGGCTCACTCCTGGTCATGCACAAGGCAGCACAGCCGCAAGGTGGTCTGGTTTTGTGCTTGTGTGAGAGCAGCAGCAGGAGGAGAACCAGAGCCAGGATGAGACCAGGACTTTGCTGGCCTGATTCATCTGAGACCAGCAGGCACTGCAGCCCAACGTCCACCAGCTCATCTCCTGTCAGGCGCCATATGTGCAGTGGTGGGCTGGAAAGTTTCTCCATGATGCCCCTAATGTGGCTGTGCCCTGCTGGGCTGCCTCCCCAGGCCTGTGCCTATGGCTGTGGCTCAGCCTGAGGGAGTAACTACAAACCCCAAACATCCCCAGGTGTGTAGAAAATGCAGCCTGGCCATTTGCAGCCAAATTCTAGCCCCCCACTCCAGATCCCCACCCCATGCATGGCTGGCTGTAGCAGTGGTCCCATATCTTACACTGTTCTGGTGTGGGAGCTGTGCTCCTTCTCTAACCAGGGCTATGGCCATGACATATCCAGCCGTGCCATTGCTATTGCCCCCAAGCAGAGTTGCTGGCCTGACTGGAACTATCCCCAAGCTAATTTTAATCTGGTTGGTGGTGTATTTTTCAGATCATTAGGGTGGGTGGTGGGCAGGGCTTGGACGGGTGTCCCGGGGACATGCCACGTGCAAGGATATGCACACACCGGTGTCTTCACAGGCACTGGGACTCGGGGGAGGCACCCTGGGCATGGTCACAGGGGATCTGTTCCCTTCATCTCAGCACAAAACCAGACTGCGGATTAAGAGGAGACTTTAGTGTTCCCTTCCTCCCCTCAATGTAGCGAAACCTACACAGGACAGGACATTTATAGCTGCCCTCCCTTATCAGGAGCTCTCTTGGGTTTCACTCTGGGGTGACACCTGGGAGCAAACTCCAGTGCTGCTGGAGGCAGCTGAGAGGAGGTTGCAGAGTCCTCCTGCCCTGCACAGCCTCAGGGTCCCTGCAGGCTGGGGCCAGCATTGGGCAAGGTGGGGGCACAGTGGTGGTGCCAGGCACCTGGAGCACCCATCTCATGCCCCTCAGAGCCATCCCATTTCTCTGTGAGCATCAGGCATGGGAAATCTCTTGGTCTGGCATCACGCCACTGCTGTGCCCTCTGTGCCATGAGACTCCAAAGACTCTGCCTGGTCCTTACCACACCCATGGGACCTGAACAAGGAAGAAGATCCCTCCTTTGGAGAGACGCCATATGGAAACTGGTGAACTTGATCCAGGCTCTCCATCAGCTCACCAGTTCTCTGATCTCCTTTTTTCACACCTAGCTTTTACAATCTTGTTCCATGAAGGATATAAAGACATTCTCAACAGGGTACTGAGAGCAAGGGTCTCTCCAGGGAGACCCAAAGAATCAAAAGGGGAGGGAGATCCCAGTGGGGCAGGAATCCTCCCAGCATCATGGACGAGGGGAGCACATAGAGAAAGCTGCAGGAAGGTAGTCCCTGTCCCTAAGGAGACCCAGGCAAGGCTGAGGCTCGGGGATGCAGGAGCAGTGGGGTCCCTGCTCAGCTAGAACAGCTGCAGAGTGCAGGTTCCCTCCTCTAACCTCGGGACAGGAAGCTCAGACACGGTGATCGGAGCTCTCTCCTGGGTGGCATGTCATAGTCTGAACACAAAAGAAGAATCAAGGTGACTCAGTACAAGGAAAACCATCAGCTCAGCTGGAACAGATCTTCCACAGCTGAGGATACCACTGAGTGGTGGATGAGCCCATCCTTGTCCTGGGGATCCTACTCCAGCACAAATAACTTGGACTGTTGAAAATTCCTATTGTTGAAATGACCCATTGAGAAAGGGAAAGCAGAGCAGAGCTGGTGCTGGTGACCCAGTTAGGGCAGCTGAGCATAGCATGGCCATCCCAAGGCTGCTCCTGCCAGCTCCTGCCAGAACAAGGTTCCTGGCCTGTCCTCAGGATGCTCTGGGGAGCCTTGCCCCTCCACCTTGGGACAAAACCAAACTGCAGGACAGAGAATTCCTCAGCAGGGGGTGATGGGTTCATTTTCCCCTGCTTTACTCAGACCTTCTTGGATGAGGATGCTAATGGTGAGGCCGTGCAGTTTGGGTGGGAGCATGGGCATCCAGAGGGAAGCCTGATGGAGCAGCCTTGTCTCCGTGCCAGACCTGGGCTGTGTCACCATGTCACCGTGTCCCCATGGTGGTGTCCAGCAGTGGTGTCCCCTGTGGAAGGTGTGGTGTGACCCTGTATCATGAGGTACAAGGACCAAAGAGAAGGAGCATGTCTGGATGGCACCAGCAAAGTGCAGGGAAACTGGTCCACCTGGGACACAACACCTTGATCAATCTCCAGCAAGCCTTAGCTGGACAATCAAGGCTGGGCACCTACAGAAGAGTGATTTTCTACCCTGTACTTTTCCCATCCCCTGAAATGGAAGACCCAGGTTTCATTTTATTTATGATTGTCCTGGCTTGAATTTGAGTGTAGGAAGCTCCTGCCTCTGTCCTAGGGAGGGATTTTAAATGAAATTGGTACAAATATATGGGACTATGAACAGATGAAGATGAGGACTAAGTCCTCCATGGTCAGCACTCCTTGTGCCTCAGCCCAGACAGTCTAACAGTTCAGGATGTGCGCTCCTGGGGCTCAGACAAATCCACACTGAACTGTGGGAGGCCTGGCCAGGTGATTCAGCGGTTGTTTTTTTTCTTCAGCTTCAGCCCAGCCTTTTCTTCCACTCCTGCCAATAGAGGGCTGAGCCTCCCCAGCCTAGGTGGATCCCAGGGCTCAGCACTGCCCTGCAGCAGGACTGACAGCCAAAACCTCATCTTGCATAAGACTAATATGTGGCAGGAGTCAAAAGAGCCAGAAATGCTGTGATGTGGAAGGTTACAGCTTCCAGAGTCCATCCAACCCAGAAACGCACAGGGCCCCAGCAGCATCACGACCTGCCCTGACCCAGCGGGGTGCAGCACCTTTGGTGACAAGGCATGGCTAGGCTTGCGCTTCTACTGGCCTGGGGTTGGTTTAGGCAGGATTTAACCTTGACCTTAAAGAGGCCCTGAATGCTGATTCAAATGCTGATCTTACTTTTGGGACATACAGACTTGAAGGCAACTTGGGAACACCCTTGAATAAAGCACCACTGATTGGGCAGAACACTGGGCACCTCATGGCACCTGTCTGGAGTGGGTCACTTCAACCCAGGAGCAGGCAGAAAAGCCACAGACGTGTGATCTAAACCCTGGAAAATACAACAGTCCTGATTTATAGAAGCTACAAAGCCATGCCATCACTGAAACCCCTCAGGAGTCTCTGAGTCTTGGGGGACTCTTTAGTGCTAAGACTCCCAAGGGCTCCTGGATCCTTGTCCCAGCCTGCTTGGAGTCAGAAGTGCTACAGGAAGAGCAAACCTTGAGCCAGGGTCCATTGTGTGAGCCATTGTGTGAGCCATTGTGTGCCCTCTGGGCTAATGCACACTCGATGGAACTCACACTTCCCTCTGTGAAGAACAACTCCCCCATGAAGAACACCCTTCCCGTGGAGAGCACACTACCCTACAGAGCACACCCGTCCCGTATGGAGCACGTCCCAGCCCTGGGGAGTACACATGAGCCCTGTAGAGAGCACCCTACCACAATGGAGCACATCCCACTCTTATGGAGCGCATCCCCCCACTGCAGCTGATGGCGTGAGCTCCTTTGGGGTGAGGCTGGGAGACCCTGGAGGTAACAGCTGCTGCTGGGATCCAGGGAGGCAGGGAATGACGAGCCTCGGGGCATTGCAAAGGCCAGGGAGCAGGAAAGACCGGCAGTAAGGTGGGCAGGTTCCTTCTCTTGGCACGGTGTGGAAGATGGAAGCTGGGTATCAGTCACTTTTGAGGAGACCCATCAGGAGGGAAAGCAGCTGTGTTCCCCACTCCCTCCTCCTTGCAGGGCAGGCAGGGAGAGTGCAAACCTTTGCCTGCTGTCTGTGGCGGCTGCCTGCTCCCACTGCCGGGCTCTGGCGGAGCTCCGGGGGTGGGGGGTGGCAGTGGCAGGGGGTGACAGGGTACTGCCGTGTGCAGTTCCACGCCACCCTCTCGCCTCACAGGCAGTGAGCTCGGCTGCTGCACCCCGACTGGCAAGGTTACTCCATGCTGAGACACACACACCAAAATCGCCTTGGGTCAGATTACTGGGCTCATCTCACCAGTTGCTATTTCCTTCTGTCCCCAAGCCAAGTGAGGAGCTTGTGGAAAACAAGGAGGTGTCAGCCCAG
Source organism: Rhabdornis inornatus (assembly GCA_013397075.1). Classification (NCBI taxonomy): domain Eukaryota; kingdom Metazoa; phylum Chordata; class Aves; order Passeriformes; family Rhabdornithidae; genus Rhabdornis; species Rhabdornis inornatus. The sequence goes on from VWZS01009092.1 coordinate 305,923, forward strand.
GGTGCCCTGAGTCAGAGCGCCGCCGGGCTGGGATCACGGGGCTGCTCGTGGAGGGGGCTCAGCAGCGTCCCCAGCCAGGAGGGATGCGCCGCCCCGGCCGGGCACTGCTGCGAAAGGCGGCCAAGCTCTCCTCTGATCACTCCCCCAAATATCTGTTCCTTGGGCAGCCTTCCCGACCGGACGCTGCTGCCTGGCCCAAAGCCGGTTTGCAGCCCTGTTTTTTAAAGTTGTTTTGGTGTCTCCTGGCAGAAAGCTGCTGGTGACCCAAATTCTAAATATAGAAGCAAGTCCATTTTTTATGCGACAAATGCAAAACCTCAGTCCCACGTTCATCTTTGGGAAATAGGTCTCTTTGTCAGAGAAGTGCAAATGTAACACCCAGATTTCTTTCCAGTGAGGTCACCTCTTGGCTGTGGTCATTCCCAGAGGGCACTCACGTATTTGTTCTAGGTAAACTCCTCCACGCTCCTTCACTGCTGGAAAGCCACACTCAGAGCCTCAAGCAAATCCCAGGCTCTTCGTGGACCATCCCCATCTCAGGTGCTGGGCAGTTTCTCTGGGATGGAAGGGCATCGTGTGGCCAGCCTGCTACCCTCTCTCATGGCAGAGCAGCTGGGGAGTCAGGCTCTGTCTCTTCCCCTCACCCTCAGGTGCTACACAGGCTGTGGGTGTCTTATGGGTGGCTCAAGGAGGTTTTATGGGAATGGAGGGTGGTGGTTGCCCCATAGGTATGACCACCAACCATCTGCTCTGCACCTGGCTCAGGTTCCTGTCTCTCATCCAGGCCATGCAGCACAGAGCAGCTCCTCCCCACTGCAGAGTACATCCCTGTCCCACAGGTGTCCCGGGAAGGAACTGTCCCCAGCCTTGAAATAGCCACAGGTTCCCTGAGTGCCTCACAGCTCTTCTCCAGTGCGGGCAAGGGAGCTGGGCAGAGGTCTCTGTGCCCACTGGGGGCTGGGAGCCAATGCAAAGCCCTGTGCTGGGAGCAGTGGGGTCCCGGCCACCAGGCAGCAAGTGACCAAGGTTGGTAACAGCCCCCATTTACCACTCACCTAATCCTCACGGCATCCACACAGCCCTGCCTCCAGCAGGGGCTGAACGAGCCCTTCACCTGGGTGTGTGTCTGGCCGCACACAGCTATGTCTCCCTGTCAGCATCCCTTTGATGCCAGCAGAGAGGAGAAGGGAAGAGGGAGGAGACACTGCTGTAGAGTCCTGTGGACCCGGGATGGAGACCACCTGAGCCATCCAGGTGTCAGGCATCTCTGGGAGGGGCAGGGCAGTGGGGGAGAAGCCACACTGAGCCTGTGCCTCATGGACCTTACTCTGGCCACCAAACCCCAGCAAGACACTGAGGTTCCTCAGGGATTAGTAGTCTTTCCCAGTTTAAGTAAGGAGCACACCTCCTGTCCTCAGTGTCACCACTCAAGGGACCAGAGGGGCTTCCAAGGAGATAGATGAAGATTTTTAATGATGTGAAACAGTATGTGTTGCATTTTCTTGATCTACAACAGAGACAAACAACTTCAGGCAGAAGCTTCCAGGCAAATCCATCCCAAGGGACAAGCAGCATGGAAACAGCCACCTGAGGTGCTGAGGTGTGGCACATACAGACACCAGAGGTGTGTGGGTGATTGGTGGCACCTCCCAGTCTGCTTGTCTGGGGCTGAGTGGGTGTCTGGGCATATCCCTGGGGCCCTGGAGTGGGTGCCCTAAGGATCTCAGTGGGATGAGGGAGGCTGGGATAGGGTGGCTTGGGGAAGGAGAATGAGCATCTTCTGCTCATTCATAAAGACTCTGAGATTAGCTCTGTTGGTCACAGCATGGTGCCAATGACACCGAGGTGAGGTCTTGACCCTGTATGGACCATCCACTTCAGAGTTGGACTTGATGATCCTTTTGGGTCCCTTTCAGCTCAGTATATTCTGTGATTAATTTCACTGTTTTCTGCTGTTAGGCACAGAGCCTGTGCTGAAGGATTGTCTCTGTACACTGCACATGTACTTCTTCATTAACTGCTCTTCCCAGCCCCAGCTAATGAGCACCCGGCTCATGGTGTGCAAGCCCTGTGGCTCATTCAGATTGTGGCCTTCAGGCACCTGGGAGCTGCAAGGACTGAGCCAGCTGTTGATCCATAGCCTCAGGACATGGCTGGGAAATGATTCTTCAGGTGCTCAGCAGTTACCTGGTGACTTCAACGTCATCAGGAGGAATGGCTGGGGCAGAGCTCTCTGGGCTTGGGGAAAACTCATGTCAGGGATGCCAGGAGCTGCACTTGCTTGGGATGCAGCAAGGTCACCCTAAGGACCTGCAGGGAAACCAGAGTGGGCAGCTGGGGCTGGAGGGGTGCCCTGGAACCACCTTCTCAGTCAATGCCAGATGCTGGAGACATGTTCTTGGAGGGCTTTGCAAAGATCCAAACACACTATTATTTGCTGATCTCTTATCTTTTTAGAATTTTTAGACCGAGCATATTTTTTTTAGTAAAGGACAGGTAAATGGGGCTTGGAGCTAGGTGATCTTTAAGGGCCCTTGCAACTCAAACCATTCTATAATGAGCACCATGCCTGCTTTGCATGCCATTTATTAGGTGAAATGAAGCACAAGCATTACACACTGGCCCTGCACCTTGCCAGAGGCTCTCAGTGCTGCTCCCAAAACCTGGATGAAGCAGAAGCCAGTGTGATCACCTTCCTATTTTCAGCAGAGTGCCAAATTCACAGAGTGCCTCCAGTTACATGCCTGAGCAGCAGAGCCTGAGGCTGCTGCTGGAGTGGACTCGTGCTGTGACACACAAGGCCCCACTTAACTCCCCATTCCCTGTGGGCAGGTGAGGTGCAGTCAGCTGCTTGCTCATCCTCTACAGGCACAGCCACCTCAGGCCTTGCAGCTCAACTCAGCGTGACTTTCCCAGCAACCTGAGAGCCAGGGGCCAAAGCCAGGTCATGCCCTGTGTCTCCCCATCCTACCTCAGGATGCCACAGGGAAGGCACTCTGGTTTCCTTTCCCTTACTCAGTGTCAGCAGACACTGCTGTTCCTGGGGACAGAGTGGGGGGTTCCTCCAGGCTCTCCTTGCTATCCCCATGCACAGACAGAAGGCACAGTGACGTAGACCCCAGCTCAGCACTGCAGGATTGTAGGCACACAAGGGCTGGGCCACCATGGCTTCCTGCCCACTGTTCCCTGTGCCAGCAAGATTAAAGTCATTTTCCTGTGCTGTCACACAGCACAGCTGTCACCCACCCCAGAGCCCCCAGCCGTAGCCCCTGGCTAGGCACAGCAGGGCCTGGCAGCCACTGCCAATGGCCTCAGGCTCGTGAGAGGCTTCCTCTGCTTCACTGTCTGTGCAGCAGCTTTTCCTGCAGTAAATCACTGGGGCTACATGCTGCCCTGGAGGGAACTGCCACCCCCTTTTTGCAGAAGAAGACCAGGGCAGGGTGCAGCAGAGACTGAAGCATTTCCCATCCTCGTGGGAATGGAGAGAGAGTCATCCCATTTAAACCTGTGCTTTAGGGCATATGCCAGCACAAATGGGGCAGTTTACCCCGGAACATATTTCACCCTAGTGAGATTCATTCTGCTGCATTTATTTATGCCCTCCTCTGTGGCAGGAGGATTAAAGGTTAATTTCTGCGCTCCTGCTGCAGCCAACAGAAGCCATCCTGTAATCACTCCATGTGAAACAGGATGAGTAGAAGCAGAAAAATGAACCTCCATAGGCAGCAGGAGCTCTTGGCTTCAGTCAGGGACCAGGCTGGGGGTCAAATGTAGTTATGCTGTAACTTCTGGGTGTTTTCTGCAGATCATCCCCTGCTATGCCCAGCAACTTCAGCTCTTTGGGTATTAATTGAAAATGCTGTGGCCAGTTAAAAATGCTGTCCATGGACATCCCAAAGGAGTGGATTTTCTGCTTCGAACTGTTTTAAGTTTCACAGACTTCTGCTCCCCTTCTGGCAAAATGGGGTGGGAGGTCTGCAGGGTGGCAGCTCACCTCCCAAAATGGTTTACACTATTCTGCAAGATCCTTCAATTACAGAAGACTAAATGTTATTTGTGACCTCGTGTTGAATAAGACACAATTAAATTCTACCTCTTGTGAATTTACAATGGGGAATCCTGACCTGTGATGACAGATGAGTCCTAACTGTTCCATGCATGACTCAGACACCCAAACTGCTCCATTAATGACTGTTTTAATAAATGTTCTATCTTTATAGAGACAATATCCTGCCCTGTGACAAGCCTGGCACGATGTCAAACCAAACCTTGATCCCATGGTCAGCCCATGCTGAGGACGAAGGTAAACCTGGTGATGCCAAGCACCCTGAGAGGGCTGTGACACTCCAGGGATGTTCCTGGTGTCGTTCTTCACGAAGCCTCTGAGCCCCCTCTGTCTCGCGGGTGAGTAAGGTTTGGGTGGCACATCCAGGAGTTGCAGCCCCATCCTCCTCATTCGTGTCCCACCGAAGTTTCTCTTTGGATGAGACCTCTGCAGCGCAGCAGTGAGAAGGGAATGGGTGTTTGCGAAGCCTCAAGCCTCTGTCCCTTCCCTTGGGCAGGCGCCAGCACATCCCCCCGCACCCTTCCTGCCTCCCCCCGCGTCCTCGGGGCGCTGCGGCCGGGACTGAACTCTATCGCTGGTTTTTTTTTCCTCCAATGGCTTCAGCTCTTCATTTCCGCCCATCTCTCTCCTCCCGTTCCTGTTGTATCTCGGTGCCGGAGCTCCCCTCTTCCTCCGCACCCCCGGGAGTCTCAGCCCTTCCCTCTACCCCAAAACGCCGGGGGATCTCCAGCCTTTCCCTTTTCCCCCCGGGTTCCCGGGAGTCGCCAGCCGCTCGCCGCTGCCTGGCCGGGGCTCTACCGCCTCCTCGCCCGGTGGCACGGAGCAACCCAAACGTCCCCAGCCTCGCCCACCCGGGTCCCCCCGAGACCCCGCTCCCCACCGGGACCCCCGGCCCCGCCCCGGGGTGCGCCCCGCCCTCCCCGCGCCCGCTCCCATTGGCTGTGGCGGAGGGGGGCGGGGCCTCATTGTGACGTCACGATCAGCTGTCGGAAGGTGCCGATTTGTGCGGGGGAGCGGCGCGCGCTCGGCAGAACCGCGGGGTCCGCACCACCACCGGCACCGGCACCGCCACCGCCACCGCAGCGGCACTACCTCACCGGGAGGGACACGCAGGGCCGGTGAGTGCCCGCGGGACGTGCTCGGGGCCAGGGCCGGGGTCGCGGGGCTGGGGCTGGGGCTG
>VWZS01009092.1:311227-378102 GCA_013397075.1 Rhabdornis inornatus
GGCTCGCACAGCCGTGAGGGGAGGGCTCCGGCGGGGGCTGGGGGCGGCCTGGGACCCCTCGGCCTGGGCCCCCCCGCGCCTGTTGTTTGTTTCTTCATCACCGGATTAAGATTCGCGGTCTTTCCCCGCTCCCATTGGCTGCGCTGTGGTGACGTCGCCTCATTTGCATATGACATTGAGACGTCACAGCGCTTCCCCCTTGTCCCGCCGCGACCCCGCCGGCCCGGGGGCGATGGCGAGCGTGGCGCGTGGGGCTCGCCCGCGGTGGTCACGCGTGGGTGGCCCCGTGTCCCTCCCGCGCCAGTCGCTGCTGTGGCTTTTGTCAGCAGGAAACGTGGATTTGTCTCCCCTCGTGATGTTTAGACGCTTTTCGGGTGCAAAACGTGGCGTTGTGAAAAAGGAATGTGGATATATAAATAAAAGTATGTGTCAATATGTGAAATCTGTCATAGAATCACAGAATGAGTCGGGTTGGGGGTGACCTTAAAAATCATCTCATTCCAACCCCTGCGGGGGGGTGTCGTGGCAAGGACACCTTCCTATACTATATATTATATACTGTATAAGATACAACATGTGTAGTATATTATATCACATAAATTTGTGTAAAGAATGTAAATAGATGTGAATCTCTAGTACACAAAAGTGTTATCTATTTAACTTATTTCCAGCAAATCCTTGGTGCTTTGGATTTAGATCCTTCTGTCTTTAGGTCTCGATTGTCTTTGTAAATCCCACCAGTTTTAATAAGATTCAGACGTAGACTTTGGATATTTTTGTTGAGTTGTGCTGCTGGAGAAGGAGACGTGCATGGCAGGGGGAGATTGCTGACAGTGCCAGGCTGAGGTTTGTGCCATGGGGCAACTCCGCCACATCCCAGAATGCTCAACCCAGGGGTCGCTCAGGTACCAAACACAGCATCTCCTTCTGCTAGTGCTGCTCTAAGGGCACCTCCTTTGGGACAGCTCAAAAAAGTCATAAGTCCTAAAAGGGCAACTTTCCTCTGGATTTCATGTCTCCCACCTCAGTTTGGCTGAACTGGCATGCCCTGGAAACTAATCCTGCTCTCATCTGGGGGGACTCATTGTAGAAAAACTTGGACTTTGTGGAGTGTAGAAATGGGTTTAAAAGGACATTTTTACTCTTGTAATTCTTTTATACATATACATATTTATGTAGGGGAGCTACAGCCCTGCTCAGAGCACCTGAGCAAAGAGACTGGCACCCTGACATCCCAAAATAGTAGATTAAACCGTCTCCCTTGAGCTCAGCAATAGCCAGTGCTGAAGCAGCACCGAGGGGGGCTGAGCTGGGTGGGTGCCAAGTGCTGTTGCTTGTTTAGCCAAGGTTTTGCTGGGGTAGGAAACCGTCCCAGAAACAGGTGTTGGGCTCTGGTACAGGACTGTGCTGGACCTCCTTTCCCACCAGCCTTAATCTACAGAGTGCCAAGAACTGTGTTGTTTTGCTCTAAAATAAATCTTTCCTCTCCTTTTATATTTCCTCCCCCGAAAAACACCCCCCCCCTTCTCCCCCCTCAAACAACAAACCTATAACAAAAAAAGACGAAAGCTGTCTGCTGTAGCTCACTGTCACTGTTGGGAACTCGTTGCGTCAAACTGCTGCTTATCTGGCTGAACACAAAAGGAAAAATAGAAAAGTTTTCCCCCAGATAATAAAATGGTAACACCTGCTTGTAATAAGGGAAAACCCTGTGACATAAACTTGTATCTAAGGGGTTTTTAATGCTGACTGCACAGCGAGTCCTACTGTGGTGAGGAGGGCCCTGAGTGGGCTTGGGGGGAGCTGCTGGGGAGTTTGGGGTTCTTGCAGTGTCAAAGTCCAGTGTGCCAGGTACTGTTCAGCCTCTGGGATTTATGGAGGCTGTAAGGGTGGGCTGCTCCCCTCCCAGTGTGCAGCTCCTCAGGATGCTTCATTCCTTGGGATGCTTCACCCAGCGCATCCCAGAGAGGAAAGTTCTAAAATTTCGTAGCACAGCTCATGACAAATCTAAAATTTCCTAGATCCTGCCAGCCACTGGCAGATTTTCCAGGACTGTGTGTGATGATATCAAGCAGCACAAGGTCATATTTGCCCTTGGGGTAAGGACCTTCCTGCAGCAGTGACACAAGAGCCGGCATGGATGCAGAGACCAGCTCCGGGAAAAACATCTCCTCCTCATTCTGCAGGGTCCCCCTCCTTCAGGCAGGGTCTGGAGGAGCATGTGGGAACTCCAGTCCCTGCTGAGACTCTGGACTGGCTGAGGAAAGCCCTCCCAGGTCCTGTCTTGATCTGCCATTAGTAAGAAGAGTCTCATGATGAAGAGATTTTTGGGATTTTTCAAACTGCTCTCTGCCTTCCCCCCTCTACTCCCCTGATCTGCCATGGAAGAGGCTGTAGCTGTGACTCAGCCTCTGTTTTGCTTGAATCAGCCTGCCTGTGCTGGCAGCACCTTGGGGTGCAGCTCTGCCCCTGTGCCCAGGGCTCCCCCAAGGGAATCCCATCCCAATGGGCCTGCTGGCAAAGCAACGGGATCAGCTGGACCTGTGGCACGGTTGTGGTGGGACCAAACACGTTAATTCAGCCCAGCCAAACAGTCCCAGGCAGGTCCCTGACAGTTCTTGATGGGGTGGGTAGAGGACAGCAGAGGGATGATTCACGGGTCATTTCTGGGACAATGAGCAGAACTCACCTGAGCTGCCGGATCCCCTTCTCCTGTGTTTTGGACTTCTGTGCCAAGTTTAGGATTTTCGTACATCCTGCACAGCAAGCCTGTGAAATGCTTGTCTAGTTTGGGTAAAATGAGTTGAAAATCCCATTTCCCAAGTGGGTTGGAGGAAGGCACCTGGTTTGTACCTCTGGCTCTTGCTGGGATGAGTGCGCGGGGTATTCTTAGCTGAGCCGAGGAAGGCCTGCTCCGGCTGCCTGTCAGCAGCATCCCTCCTGCCGCCAAGTATTTATGGAAAGTTTCAGGGAGCCTGTTGCCATTTCCAAGGGGAGTTGCTGTTGTTCTTGCAGACTGTGGCTTTTGAGAGCTGCCAGTCCTGCGACTGCTGCAGCTCCTGCCCCGGTGAGCTCCTGGCGCATCTCTTTGCTGCCGAGCCTGTTCCCTATTCTTAGCTCCTGGGGTTATTTGCAGCCATGGTGACTCAGAAAACTAATTATTGTGTCGAGGTTTCTGAAGGGGAAAAAATAACTTGATGCATTGTGGTTTCCTTACTCCCACTTTGAATTTAATATTTTTCATACCTTCTGGCTTGTTGTAAAAGGCTGCTGGACTTTCTGGAAGGATTTTGATAAACATAATTCATTTAGAAACTTATCTGTCCCCAAGTCAGTATCCCTGGTGGGCTGTCCCCTTGTGCTGGCAGTGCCTGGAATGGGGTTGACATTCTGAGTAAGGGGATTTGTGGAAGCCTGGGAAGGATGGCAGCTGTCCTGTGGTGGTGGCCCCAGCTCTGGCAGGGGACAGGGGGTCAGCATGTGGTCTCTGGGGCAGGTCAGCCCTAAGGATGTGGCACGTAGGCAGTCCCCTTGTGTCCCAAGGGGGGACACCTGGGACACACCTCTCCCACAGATGTGGGGCACCTGCAGACACAGGAAAGCTGGAAGAAGGGACCTGAGAGGAAGAGAAGCCATCTCCTGGTCCAAACTGGTTCTCTGGGCACCACCTCTGCCTGGTGACAATGCACAGATTGACTTCAATCCCCTGACAGGGACACAGTCAGGTCCCTCCTGTGCTGCAGTTCCCATTGAGGCTGCCAGTCCTCCAAGCCCTGGTGTAAATGGGGAAAATGTTTGCTACAGGGAAAGCAGAGGCTTTCCAAATACAAGGATAAACTTCAGAGTTTGATCTGCTACTGGCTGCCCCAACCAGGGAACTGCTTGGTGGAACCCTCAGGGATGGAGGTGGCACATGGCTGTCTCACTGTCTGGCAGCTGAGGAGTCTCTTGCCTTGTGAAGGGCTGAGCAGGTCACCCTGAGCCCTCCATGATGAGCTAATGGAGGAGCTTCGTGGCTGCCAGGAAGGGTCTGGAGCAGCTCAAGTCCAGGAGCTGCTCCATTCTAGTGGGGTGGGAGATTGAAGACTCACAGACTGGTTGGGGTTGGAAGGGACCTCACAGAGCATCTCATCCCACACCCCTGCCATGAGGTGGCATTTTTATTAATCAAAAATAATAATGTTTGTTATGTCTTCAGGAAAGACAAAGTGCCTCGGAGTTGGGGTGGGCACCTGTGGAGTCCAGGTACCTTATTCCCCTTGCCTGCATCCTGCAATTTTCTGGGGACCGGTCCCTAAGCAGGCAGGTGCTCTGAGCTGTTCCTGGGGGAACAGCTTTCCTACTGTCCTGTGAAAGCTTTTGTCATGATTTAACAAAGGAAAACTGAAAGGTTTTGACCATGTCATTGGTCATTTGACTTTGAGCCTGCTGGAGGATGAGCCCCTTGCAGGGGGCTCCCAAAGCCAAGCTTGCTGAACACGAGAAGCAGTCACTGCAGCGAGACATTCCAGGCTGACTTTGCTTAGGCAACAGGGGAAAGTCCCTGCCTGGATCAGCCCCTAGCCTGTGCTAGCTGCTTGGGTGTTTTTCTGGGTGACCTTCCCTTGGCAGCCAGATTGGGGCCACTGTCTTCTCCTGACCCTGTGTGCCAGATCTTGTCCCCAGCTGTGCTGTTGGGTGACATCCATATCTAGGCAGGAGAAAGACTGACAATTCCATGAGGTAAGTCAAGAGCACTGACAGTGTCCTCCTAGTGTGGCGGGCTTGGGGCACAGCACGGGGGACCCTGCTGTCCCCAGCCCCACTGTGTCATCCTGAGGACTTGCCTGGTGACACTGGGGTCAGCTTTGGCTCAGCACTTCTGCCAGCCTGGCAATGCCTCAGCTCAATAAGCACATGAGCCCACTCCTGGCCTCGCACTGAGCCAGGGCCATGGTGGCCTCAGGGGACTGGCCCCCTGTGATCCCTGTGCCTGCCACGAGCTGCCACAGTCCCTCCTGCCCAGGCATCTGGGGAAGAGCAAACAGTGGGAGACTCTGGGACATCACCAGCAGGGACCTGGGAGCTATGGAGTTTCTGCCACAACTAGATATTTAATAAACTTCTTTAAAAAATAATATTCATGTCATATTAAAAGATATTTACTGACTAGGTGAGTGCTCAGGCAGATGCCAGGTTTCCAGGCTGAGCTGGCATGATGAAGCCCTTAGGGCTTTGCCAGCCTGGCCCGGTGGGGATGGATGCACGTTAACATCCTGTGGGAGGGAACTCCCACTGTGCTTGGCGTGGAGCACACATGGACGAGAGTCCATTCAAAGCTGGGCACCAGCCCCTCTTCATGTTGTTTCCCCTAACTTATATTATTATGCTTTAATGATCCAGGTAAAGGGAGTGTCTGGCTGATTTAATTGATAGCACTGGAGGGTAAGAGAATGGCTGTGGTGGCTGTGGGGTCAGAAAAACAACTCTGTCATGTCTCAGTGCCCAAACTCTCCCTGCTCAGTGCCTCCAGGGGAAGCCTGGGACCCTCTTAGGACACAGAGCAGAGAGTCCTTCCTGACTTCCGATTCTTCCTGGTGAGAGGCTCCACAAGCCTCAGCTGAGCCATCCCAGAGTGAGTTGAAAGCTGGGCTGGACCCCTGAGCACTGCAGTCTGTGGCAGGGCACGGCTGTGGTTCATGGTCTGCATTGTGCCTCTGGGGCAACTGAAGTCACCAGGGGCTTGAGACCTGCTCTAGGGGACAGGTAGTGTCACACTGCTGCCCTGGCCATGCCAGGCAGGGAGAGCTGGGTGTTGCAGGGTTGCTTCATGCTCCATCACTCTCTTCTGCATCTGGGAGTGTCAGAGTTCAGAGCCCCTGAGGTCCAGGGGATGCCATCCAGGGGGAAGGCTCCTTTGATTTCTCATTTTCTGCATTGTAGAGCAGATGTTGTTCCTACCAAGTCACTGCAAAAGGCATTGCCATCCCACAGGGATAGATAAGAGTGCCTGGGCTCCAGAAGTGCAGTGCCCAGGCCAGCCACCTTCCCAGGATGCTGGGGCTGGGGAAGCCACTTCACAGGGTGGCAGGGCTGAGCTGGAACTTGACCTGCTGGAGGACTGGGGTGCGTATGGACACATGGTGTCTCCTGCACCCTTCCCATTCCATGCTGTCTAGAGCAGATGGAGTTTCCCCTGGGTGGAGGATCACTCAAGCTCTATGGCCCCTTGATCGACAGGGCCCTGGACTGGGGCTTTACCATGAAATGGGGATTTACCCTTTAAATGCACTCACATCAGTGTGCCAAGCGCAGCAGCACCCAGCTGTCCCCTCTCACTGCACTGAGATCCTGATGGCATTTTATGGCCTTTTAATGCCCTTTTAATGTCTCTGGACCAAGAGGCACACAAATAACACTCTGCGCCTTTTGGCTGCCATTCCTCTACCTTGCCAGGAGCTTGGCAGTCATTAATGAAATTGATGAGTGCTGACCTTCCCACACTGGAGGGAATCTGCTTTCCCAGGGATAAAACAGTGATGAGCTGAGCAGAGGTGAAGCAGAGACCCACAAAGGGCTGGGATGAGAGGCTGGATGTGAGCAACAGTGTGTGCTGGCATCCCAGAGAGCCAACAGCACCCTGTCCCCACAGCGTGGGCGGCAGATGGCAGGGGGGACTCTGCCCCTCTGCCCACTCAGGTGAGACCCACCTGCAGGGCTGCCTCCAGCTCTGGAGACCCAACATCAGAAGGATGTGGAGCTGCTGGACTGAGTCCAGAAGAGGCCACAAAGATGCTCCAAGTGCTGGAGCCCCTCACCTCTGGGACAGGCTGGGAGAGCTGGAGATATTCACCTGGAGAGGAGAAGGCTCCAGGGAGACCTCAGAGCCCCTTCCAGTGCCTAAAGAGGCTCCAAGAGATCTGGAAAGGGACTTTGGAAAAGGAACTGGAGTGACAGGACAAGGGAATGGCTTCCCACTGCCAGAGAGCAGGGTTAGATGGGATATTGGGAAGGAATTCCTCCCTGTGAGGTTGGGGAGACCCTGGCACAGGGTGCCCAGAGAAGCTGTGGCTGCCTCTGGATCCCTGGAAGTGTCCAAAGCCACGCTGGATGGGGCTTGGAGCAACCTGGGCTAGTGGAGGGTGTCCCTGCCCAGGGCAAGGGGTGGAATGTGATGAGCCCTTAAGGTCCCTCCCAATGCAAACCAGTCTGGGATTCTGTGACTCCTCATCCTGCCTGCTGTGAGGAACTTGGCATGTTTGCCTTAGGGACAGTGTCTGCTCTGTTTCTGCCAGCTCCTGGGGATGGGTCTACTGGGACACCCCACTCATGAGGATGGGGACACAATGTGGGGCTTGATGGGGGCTGCAGGGCACAGGCATTCAGCCCTTCACTGCTGCCTTCAGATACAACACCAGCTGGGACAGCCCATGGCACAGATCAGTGCCAGAGCCACCTTTTTGCTGTCCCCTTGAGCCCACCTGAGCCCCTGGGATGCAGGAGGGCCACACTGCCAGCCTGTTTTAATGTGCTGTTCCTTTTTCTCTCTCTTTTACAGGCCTTTGCACTGAAGCCAAGTGAAGAACCTCACAATTGCACTGCACACCACCTAGCTCTGATTTCTCTGTCAGCCAAACATCTCTGTCACTAAGACCTCGAGGGCTCTTTTTCCCCTCCCTGCCCATCTCTCCTGTGTCTGTGCCTGGAAGCTGGTGCCCAGTAGTAGCTCCATCTGCCTGTCCATCCTGCTGGACCGCTCCCCACCATGTTTCAGCGTCTCACCAGCCTCTTCTTCAGTGACAGCAACATGCCAGAGGGCCTGGAGGAGCCCAAACCCTTTGTCGAGGAAGAAGAGGAGGAGGATGGCTGGCTCATAATTGATCTTGCAGGTGAGAAAAGCAACAGAACTGGCTTCCCACAGCCTCTGCTGCACCTTGCCTCTCCAGAGCTGGGCAAACCCTTGAGATACCAGCAGGTGAGCTTACACCACATGGGAGCAGCTCTGTCCTTCATTTTTTCTTCCCTGGTTCCCATGCTCTGCCCATGGTCCCCAGCCCTGTGGTTACTGCAGCTACCTCTGACCTTTCCCTTTTCTCTCCCAGTGATGGTACTCAACTTTCTGCCAGTGTGGGAGCAGCATCAGCATCTCCAGCTGGGGTTGCTGCTACCCGGAAGCCTCCAGGTGCCCCCATGCCAGGAGGGGATCCTGGCAAGGCAGCAGCCAGGGAGATCACCCAGAGTTTTGGTGTGATCCTGCCCGCAGGGGTCAGTGGGGTGAGGGACCCAGCCCTGGCAGGCTCTGCCACTGCCGTGGCCTCGGCTGAGCTGTGTCCTGGACAGCAGTTTTCCAGGAGAAGCCAAGCTCAGCTGCTCCCTGCCCTGCCCCTGCTGAAAGCAAACTAGGACCCTGTTCCCCTGGGAGACCCCAGCCCTGGGGTGCTGGTGGGGGTTGGGGTTGTCCCCATGTGAGGGCAGGTGGCAGTGGTGCCTGCCTGTCCCAGCTGGGGATGTGCCACCAGGGATCTGGCCATGTTTGGGTCATTTGAGAGGAGTAAATCTCAGCTCCATGTGGGTTATCTTCCCAAATTATTCCCGCTGCCCATGCCAAGCACTAGGGATGTTTGGCACCAGATGCCTGTACCTAGAGAGCCCCCAGGGCTCCCCATTCCCAGAGCCACCCAGAGCCCTGTTTGACACCAGCAGGTGGATTTAGTTCCTCCTGTGCAGATCTTCTCCAGCTCTGTTCAGACCTGGGGAGTTTCTGTTGTAGATTGAGGACTCAGCCAATTGCAATGATGTTTTTATGATCTTTTCCTTACAACTCCAGCAGCAGCCAGAGACAAACCCTCCTGCCTGTGCAGGAGCTCCTGATGGCCGTGCTCTGCTTTGGTAGCCCATGGTTGGTTGTGACGCTGCAGCTTAGGGGACCATAGATGTATCCTGCAGGTTTAAGAGAAGGGTTTTGTCCTCCTTCTTGCAGGCAGCAGGTCTCTGAGCAGATGTTCCCTGCCTGTTCCCCATGCTTGTTTTTGTGGTTCGAGTTGTTTGTTAGGGTTTTTTTTCCCATATGCAGTGACCTGGAGAGGGGACCAGAGCAGGGACAAGACTGGGATAGGGGACAGGGCCAGCCCCATGCCTGGTGGGAGCACTGTGGAGAGCTGCTGGAGGTGATGGGTGGTGTAGGCATGGGCAGCTGTGGAGGCTTCCCTGTCCTCTGGGTATTCAGGTGACTGTCCAGGGAGGGTCACGGCAGTGCCATGGCAGGGGGTTGTTGCGAGGAGGTCCCTGGAGCAGTGGGCGTGCAGCTGCCACGTGTCAGGGCCAGCTGGCAGCAGCTGCAGCAAGCCTAAAGCATGCCAGGAGGAGCCAGGAGCTTCCCCAGCCAGAGAAATGCTATGCTGTGCCCTGATCCCTGGGTCAAGACTGCAGATTGCTCAGAGGGGACCAGGCCTTGACTCTGGCACAAAACACTCCCGTGTTTTTCTGGTGAAGTGCCTTGGCTCTCGGTGCAGCGCTGACTTCCAGCAGTGTCTGCCTGTGAATGCCACCCCACTGCTAATTCAGCTGCAGTCTGTTTCCACAGCAGTCCCTGAGCAGTGTGGGACCAGATTCTTTCAGCCATATTTCTGTGGCTTGAGTTGTACCAAACACTCCAAGAACCAAGCCTGGAGACCCCAGCCCCATCTTTCCTCTTGGAGCTGTGGTGGCCAGCAGCAGCTCCCAGCCTGGCTCCCTCCCAGCAGCAGAGAGGCAGCCTAGGGAGCCTCTGGATTCAGCCTCTGTCAGTCTGGTCATTGTCCCCTGTGTTGCAAAATACACCTGAATTGCTCAGTAATTCCCTTCATGGAATGCTTCTGATGCTACTCTTGCCCCCTCGCCCTGCTAAGCACCCAGGGAGAGAGCAAAGAGCATTTCCCAGGATGTGGCTGCATCACTGAGGTACTTGAGGATCCCGAAGTATTGCTTTGCGACATTAAGACCCACTTTGGCAAAGGGTGGACACAGGGTAGTCCCTTGCTCTCCGTGTCCATAGACCCCTGTTGTGGGAGTGCTGCTCCAGCCGGGCTTGGTGGCTGTTTCCAGGCTGACAAACAATCTCCATCCCAGCATGTCAACAACTATTAATAGACTGATATCCTCTGACCTGGAGAAAGACATTCTTGTGTTTGCAAGGCCAGCTGTGGCCTGTCCTGAGCCCTGGGCTGGGGCATCAGCTGCAGGAGGAGCTGGGGATGCACCGAGCCAGGAATACCCAGTCCCATGCTCGGTTTTTCCATGCAAGAACGGATTTGTCAGTACTTCCCAGCTGCACTGCCTTTTCCTCACCAGTTCCCTCAAATCCCCCCGATGAGTCCAGGAATGGGTGTGGGCATCCCCACATTTGGTGCATGCTCCCTTCCCATTACAGCACCAGTAATTCCAAGCATGGGCAGCCCAGGAAAGCCCTGGCCCAAGTGCTATTGCCAGGTAGACATGAGGAAGGGAAGGCATGGGAGGCTGGGGTGGGTGGGGAGGGGTGTGAGGTTCTGGATCAGCCACTCAAAATTTGGCCTCTAACAGGCTGGAGTTGAAGGCACAGTGAAAACCTTTACTGAAGAATTTATTCCCATGATTTCTTCCAGAGAAAAGGTGTGGACTGTTTTTCTGCTCTGTGTGTGCTTGGTTTCCATGTGTGCTGCGTGGTGTTTGTGAGTGCAGGCGTGTCGGTGTTCCCCCGGCACGGCCCGGCCGGGCTCGGGTGCCATCAGAACGGGGAAAGCAGCGTTTTTCACTGCCTGACCTTCTTCTCTCCTTTTGAGAAGGAAAAAAAGCCCATGGCTGCAGTAAACCGTGCTGGTGTCCCGACTCTGGTTCAGCTTGTCCAAGCAGCCCGGTTTCCAGGCCAAGCCGGGTCCCGGAGCGGGGGGTTCTGGCAGGGGCCCGTGTGTGGTGGTGCGGTGGCGGTGGGTGTCTCTCGCACTAACGATGCCCCTTTCTCTCCCCCTCCTTCCCCACTGTACATGGTATGTGTGTGTGTCCCCGCTGCGCCCCGCATGGCTCTGCACCCCTGCCCCAGGCAGCCGTGCCCGCCCTGGCCCCGCCCGGCGCCCGGCTGCTGGCGGTACCGGGCGCTCGGCGCGACCCCGCCCGACGCCCCCCGGTCCGCCACCGGCCGCTTCCCCGGCTCCGGCCGGTCCCTGCTTGATGGACGAGAGTTGGTTTGTCACCCCTCCCCCCTGTTTTACTGCAGAGGAGCCCGGCCTCGACGGCGTGGGGAGCAGCCCCATGGAGGACCTGCTCATCGAGCACCCCAGCATGTCCGTCTACGTCACCAGCACCCTCGAGGTGGATGGGGAGGGCCCCGAGGACGATGCTGCAGAGTGAGTGCACTTTGAGAGTGTTTGAGGGACCAGGGGTGGATGGTCAGTCCTGCCATCCCAAATCCCCACCCACACCCAGGAGTGTTTCACCCATGAACATAGCAAGGCAGTGGGGGACATCAGTGTCCCCACGCCCACCTCAGGGAACACCCTGCATATCTGGCAGGGTGCCCCAGCTGGCATGAGGCACGACTGGCAGCCCCCATTACCAAAAATCCTCTGCTAAGGGGTCTCAGTAGTATATTGGGATGGCCATGGCTGCAGGACATGAGCTTGGCACTGGGCTGTGGTGAGACAGGGCTGTGTTCATCTCCCCTACCCTTAGCAGGGTCTCCTGGCACAGCCACCCATGTCAAGGCCACTCCTGCCAATGCTACCCATGCCAGTGCCACTCATCACCCCACCAGCTGTCCACGGGGTTTGCCAGGCTGGGTTTAACACTGAGGGTTTGCATAGGTATGGCCCAAGCAAAGCAAACCAAATGGGACATGGTGACCTTTGGGCACAGTGGCCCCCTGAAGACCCCTAGGTTCCACAGGCAGGAGGGTATGCGGCCCCCCTCAATCCCCCACCTGGCCCCAGACTAGCCCAGCAGGGGCCACCAGCCCTGGCCGACCAGCTTCGCAGTGGGGAAATGAAACAGAAATGCCCCAAATGGCCCCTTTGCCCCCCCAGCCCTGAGGGCTGGAGCCCTCCACACCCATTCCTGGTACCACATCCTGGAGATCTGTCCTCCCCCAGGGCTGCTCTCCACTGCCCAGCAGCCCCCGGGGAAAACCTGGAGTATGCCCATGCTCAGCCCAACTGCTGCCACACAAGCCCTGGCTGCCACTATGCCATGGGGTCCTTGCTGTCCCCCCATCCCAGCCCTCCAACACCTCCCCTGGAGCCCCTTAGTGAGGCAGGGGAGAAGTAAGAATCTGGGGTGAGCTTTGCTCCATGCCCTGAGACACTGTTCCTGGTTAGGGGACAGTATTCCTAGTTGCGGGGAGCTATTCCTGGCTAGAGAACACCATTCCTAGTTAGGTGACACTGGTCCTGGCTAGTGGACATCATTCCTCTCTCCAAAGTCTCCCTGAGGGCCAGAGTTCGATTTCCAGAGCTTCATGGGCACCTTAGTGCTGGAGGGGTAGAGAAGGGCTGCAGGGAGCCTGAGACTAGCCAAAGCTCCAAAGGGGTCACAGTGGGATGGAGACAGACCAGGCTTGAGGGACTTAAAGATACAGTTTCTGGTGGATTTTTTCGGGTGTCCCAGAGCCTGCCTTGCTGCAGCATCCCTCCCCTGGGCAGGCTGTCGGGGCAGGAGGGCCGTGCCCCGTCGGTGAGCTCTGTCCCCGCCGGGTTGGCTTTGCCGTGGCGCTGACAGCGCTGTCTCCGCAGGGCGGTGCCGGAGCCGCGGCCGGAGCTGCCCCTGGCGCACCACGGCCGGGCGCTGCCGGTGAAGGCGGCGGCGCTGGACAAGCTGGGCCAGGCGCAGCGGGCACAGCGGGCCAAGCAGCTGGCGGAGCGGCACCGCCTGGGCCAGAAGGCGCTGCAGCGGCAGAACCGGGCCCGGCAGCGCCCGTCCCGCCGTGCCAAGCAGCTGCCGGGGGCCTTCGTCCACCAGCCCTGCCAGCGCCACTGCAACTACTGACCTCGCTCCGCCGCCCACGGGCTGCCCCGGCCCCGGGAGTGCGGCCCCACGGACACCGGGGACACGGCGGCGGCTTCACTCCACACCCCGCGCCCGCACGCCTGGCCCGCACTCCTCATCTTCCTCCTGTTAGCCCTCACCACGCCCCTCACCCTCGATGCCGTCCGGCCACGACCCCTGGAGCCGCAGGCATAGAGGGCCACACCACCCCTCCCCAGCAGCTTTGGTGTGGGAAATCGGTACTCCCAGTGAAATCACCTGCCCCTGAAATCCACCTGTTCCTGGTGAAACCTGTTTGTCCTGATAAGCCTGTGACATCAGTGCCTTTCCTCACATCATGACTCCATGTACAGCCTGGCTGGCATGTCACAGAGACACCGAGCGGGAGTGATAAGAGCAATGAAGCCACAAGATTTGGGATTTTTAGGAAAATCTCATCAATGACACTAAATTATGCTTCCACCCTGCAAAACCAGCAAATACTCCTCTCCCTCCTTGATTTCTTAGCTACATTTTACCATGATAAGATAACCGCCCACTGCCAGTCCCGAAGGGGCTTGTGGTTGAAAGCACTGGTGGAATCTCCGTGGCTGGGTCAGCCAGGCCGCTCCTGGTGCCTCACGGTGTTTCTTTTTAAATCGACCTTAAAAGGAATCTCAGGAATCAAAGCACCGTCCCAGCGCCACGCCGGAGCCCTTGGCTACTGTCCCAGGAGGGGTGGCCAGCCTGGGGTCACATCACTGTGGCTGGTGGTCCCATCTGAGTGAGCCCCTTCCTTCTGGAGCTAGTCACCTGCCCCAGCCACACCTGTATCCCTGTGGATACGCCTGTAGATGTGCGTGTATATATTTCTCTCTGTACCTTTACACCCAGAAGAGGCACTGTTAAACCACAGAGCGTTGTCTGCCTGGTGTCAGATCCCCAGGAGGGGAGAGGAGCCAGGGATCTGCACAGCTTCCCCAAGGTGGCCAAAGCACGTCCGTGGTGGTGGTGAAGAGATGCTGAAGAGGAGGCCAGAGGGAAGAGGCTGAAGTAAGGACAAAGATAGATCTGGAAGCCCCTGCAATGTGTCAGGATGGGGCAGGCCTGAGTGAGAGGATTGCTGTAACAGGAGCTGTAACAGAAGCATCTTCTTTCCCCACTAAAAATGGCATCCTGTCCCATGAAGGGCCAAATTACACTGCTAGGTGACACTAATTTTTAATGCAAATCCCTCCTCTCTCCGTGATAGACTCCTTCTGTCTTTGGAAGAACATGGTCCAGCCTTTTCACTGGCTCCAGCACCTGCTGAGACAGCTCCAAATCCAGCAGAAATTTCCTGATCTGCCTCCAGTTCACTCCTTTTAGGAACTGGTTTTGCACCCTGTGCCCTGGGAAAAGCGTCCTGCTCATGACCAGCTCACAGCCCAGATTCCCCACCTCTGAGACAAGAAATACCCCCACAACACTCCAGAAAATTCTGATTTCACCAGAGGTTCTTCCACTCACCATGTTGCATCTCTTAGTATCAACTGGGGACCTCGGCTGAAGGAAGTGTGGTGAGCCCAAACTGAGACAGCTGATAGTTTTTAATTCTTTTAATGAGATTAAAGCCAAGATGAACCTTCTTAGTAGCAACAGCCCCTAGCTCCGGGCCAGGGAGCCTGGACTGCAGTAGCCGGCTGCTGCTGCTCACCTGCAGCATTTCCTCTTCACTCCACTGCCTTGGCATTCCCAAAAGCACTGAGCTGGGGAACTCCGTGCCCTCGGCATTGCCCCGCCCTCCTTGGCCTCATTGCAACCTCTGTCTCTCGCCAAGCCCGAGACCACGCTGAGATCACCCTGTTCCATCCCTGGCGTCTTCTTGGTGAAGAGACTGACATCTCCTGACTCCCGGGGAGCGTTTACATCCTTTGACTTCCTGGGCTTCACACTCAATGCCTTTTGTTTCCCCTTGCGGTGCTGCCTGGGATGGAGTGGGAGCAGGGCATGTGCAGGGACAGTGGCACGGCTGCTGTGACAGCAGGCAGGGGCTGAGTCGAGCTCCCGTGTGTCTGGTGAGGTGCTGTCTTCCCATCCAGCTCTTCCTGTGCCGCTGGATGAGCCATTCTGTGGCCACTGGGCAGCAGCACTGGAGGAAGCATTTTCTCTCCAGCCTCAACACACATGGAGAAGTGGAGAAGCCAAGCACTGTCCAGCCCTCAGCTTGGTCTGCACTTCACATTCTCCTCCTGCGTATCCAAGTTGCTGCCAGTCCCCCTGCAGCACCCCAGAAATCAGAGGCTGGCTGTGACCCCATTGCCCCCTCGGCAGCTCCCAGAGGAACAGGTCCCTGGGAGAACAGGGACAGGGGGAGCCAGTGGCCCGAGGCAGATCCTGCCATGTCTCACCCACCGGGCTCTCCTGTGCCTGCCCAAGTGCTGGAAATGGTACCCCAGGAGAAATCCCTTATGGAAACCCTCCCATGCACCCTTCTCATCTGCTGTGAGCCAGAAGCCCTTGGCCATGTCCGTGGGGGACTTGTCTCAGCCTGGCACCGCCACCAGCACCCAGCCCCCAGTGCCCATTTCACACAGGTGACCTTCCTCCGTCCTGGTTTTCAGAAGCAAATTCAAACTCCTTCTGTGCCAGTCTGAGATGTCTTTCATCACTCCATGCCCAGCCAGCACAGGAGATGAAGCAGAACTATTATCACACTTTATATCCAGAGTATGTTTATAAAGGATTAATAAATTATTAATAATATTTTCATGAAGAGTTTAATCCAGACCCTGAGCCTCTGGTGGGTCAGCAGAGTGCACAAACCACAGCAAATGAGCTCCTGCAACTCCCTCTGTTGTTTGTACTCTTGCCATGTATTAACACCCAACACTCACCTGCCAACCCTTGCAAGGTGACTGTCACCCCCAGTGTGACCCACCCTCCCTGTGCTCTGGTCAACCTGTGCTTTGCAGAAGACCTGCAGTGTTCTGCTTCTGCCCAGCAGCAAGCACAGGGCCTGGCCTGGTCCCAGGACTCCTGCCCAGTGCTGCCAGAGCAAGAAAACCCCTTTTCACTGAGGTTTTTTGTCTCCTTGAATCTTAAAAAAAATGAAAGGTGCTTAAAAACTGAGAACTTAATGTGTGTGCACCCATTTGCATGTGTAGATATTTCACAGCCCAGTGTGGGTGTTCAGTAGCTTATTTTGGGGTTGAATTTTTTAGGGGTTTGTTGGTTGTTTTTTTTTTTCCACCCAGTATTTGTGATGCGCTGTGTCGTGCTTCCAATGGGAAGGTTCTGGTTTGTAGGGAGCTCTTGGGACAGGTGGACTAAATTTTGCTTTCTTTTCTGTACTTGTGTAGGGGGAAACTACAGCATGGACTCAGGGACAAACCAATCTGCTGGGATCTTTAAAAATGTCTTTTTTCCAGGCTTCTCTGTTAGAATGTGGGGTTTGGTTCTGGGATGCTGCAGGGATGTGGCCTGTGGCAGCACATTGTGGTGACAGGAGCTGCAGGGTGCTCTGATACTCCTGTGTGGAAAAGAAATTGTGGCCAGTTGTGGTGGGATCATTCCTGGACTGCAGCCCCTCTTCATTTATTCATGCGCTGAAAATTCACCTTTACAGCTGAATGTGGCTGGTTCCTTTTTAGACTGGCTTGTGAACAACCAGGTATGGATTTTCAGCACTGAACCTCCTAGGGTTTGAGAAGTGCAGCAGAGCTGTGTGTTGTGGCCTGACCCACCACATCACTGGGATCAGGAGACAACCAGGATGGGGAAAACCATTGAAATGGTCACCTGGAGAAATGGTGATACAGGCAAATGAGAGAAATTTTTGTATTTCTTGCAATGAGAGCATAAAGAAGGGAAGAATCCCCAGTGGAGAGACCTAGGCAAATCCCTATTCAGTAAATGCAAGCTTTGCTGGCAGTGTGTCAGTGCTGGGCTCAGGTACCTGAGCTGGCTCCAGTCCCAGCTCAGCTTCCCTGCCCTGTTCTGGGCTCACAGGCTCAGGGGCAGCAGGGCACTGGGACAGGCTGGGGCAGTGCTCTCAGCCATGGCTGGAGCTTGTGAGACACCTTATGGAGAGAAGAATCTTCCCACCACTGAAGCCCCTGTGATGCAGGGATCTTCTCTGAGCCAGATTTGCATCTGATTGCCTGGTTCTGCTCTGGCTGCCCCATCCCAGTGCGGGGGATGAACCCCCAGAGTGTGACAGGACCAGGAGGGACAGCCCAGCTGGACAAGTGCCACCTCTTGGGATGCACCAGGGCCCCCCAGTGCCCCCAGGCCCCCAAGGCTGTGCTTGCTACACTGGGCAAGGCCAGGCTGTGGCCATGACACACTCAGGACCCCTCACTGTCAGCCACAACAAAGTTCTTGCACCCAATTCTGGCTCTTGCTTGGCACTGCAAGGCTGGAGGGATGCCAAGGGAGTAGGGGCAAAAGTCCTCCTCACCTGTTGCTCTGAAACTTGCATTCACAAATGCTCTTTCTAAGAAATTCTGCTGCAAAAGCTTGGTCTGGAAGGAAGACGATTCTTTCCTTGGGAGTCCTTGTTTCCTTCTCATTGTGGATAATATAAATGCATGGCTCATCCCAAGGATCACTGCTGTGGGAATCTTCTCTCTTTAGGCATGTTTCTAATCAATAATTTTACATTTACATCATATTAGTACTTTTTCCTTTTCTATTCAGCCCTACTGGGGTGCAAAATACCCACTTAGGTGTCTTACCACACCAGTAAGAAAAAAAAAAGATGAAAAAATGCTCCAGTGAGGTACTAGGTTTGAGTCCCACAGTTTTGCAGTTGCTCCTCTGGATCATTACCAGTTCCATTGCCCTGCATAAAGTGGAAATTAAACTTCATGTGAATTTATTGAAAAACAAGTGAGTCCCCAAAGATTAAACATCTAATAATTAGGAAGCAGTAAGAAGACATAAGTGACCTCAGGTCAAGAGAAATGGTTCTCAGCCTATCTCAGAAGGCAACTGCCCTGGGAATGGCTGGTGGCAGTCCTCAAGTCTTCCCTGAGTCTCTGGGTTGAAACAAGAGCCCATCCATGTCCAGCTGGTGCCATGGGGACTCTCGAGCCACCAGGGACTGTCAGCTGCCACCACTCACAGTTTGCTGCTCCTCCTTTGCTGCATGCACTCAGCAGTAGCTGCTGGTGGCAGGACGGAAGCACCAGCACCCCAACATCCCCCCAGCTTCTCAGAGCTTCCCCCAAGCCCTTCTGCACCACTGGACTGTGGTGACCTCCTCAGCACAGCTGCTGGCAGGGACCAGAGCCTGAGGAGGGACATCCAGGGCACTGGCAGCCTCTCTCTCCCAGGGGACTGCCACAGGCAGACCCACTGGGAATAGGAATGGGCCCTAAAAGGGGCTGATCCCCTCAGGGCTTGTCTTCAAAGTGGAGCTTTCCATCTCTCAGATCGGCTCCATGCAGAGTCAATAATCTGCTGTCCTCATGGGCTCCGTCCTCGTCCCATTCCCATCACAAGTTGCTTGAATGTGGCTGTAGGAGTTGGATGCAGCAGTGGGAAAGGCTCTGCCTGTGTGAAGAATCCCTTCTTTGCTGAGAGGTGTCCTCAGACTATTGGAGATGCCACCTCCAGGATCCTTTTGCTTCTTGAAAACGTTGGTTTTCTAAACCCATAACCTTCTCCTTAGAGGAACAAGGATGGTGAGGATGAGCAGCTTCTCAATAGCAAAGGTGGCTCCTATGTGTGATCGTCTTTTCAGTTCTTCTGTGCAGAGAGGTGACACCCAGGTGTGTCCCCTGTCACTCATTCTGAGCTCACACCTCCCGGGCTGGCAGGGGGGTTGCTTTTCCAACCCCATATTTTATACAGGGATACTGCCACATACTCCAGAGCACAAAAAGAGCTTCAAAGCTTTGACTCTGTTGCAGCTAAACCTGAAAATCCTTCTGCCTTCCACTCTGATCCTATTTCATTACAAGGTGGGGGGGAAGATTTTATTCTCTGCAAATGGAGGGGAAAACAGCGCAGTAAATTCTAAGTGTAGCTTAAGAATGGGTTGCACAAGGGAGCCCAAAGCTCCTCTGCTCTTTTGCATTCACCTCATGTACTCTTGCTGGGGAGCCATAAGCAGCTGTTCCCAAATCTCACTGAATTTTTATCCTCAGATTTATGCTTCAGGAAGTCTGGGGATGAGGGAGCAGCACAAGGTGTAGCAGTAAACCAGTGAAATTTCCTCTTGTGTCAGAACTGTGCTTGTACAGAGAGCCACCGAGCACTGCAATATTCTGTCCGTATGTATCCACTCCTGGTATCTGCTTGTAAAACTCACGCCCACGCATTACCCTCCCCCATGTGGGACTGACTGTACATGTGCCTTCACCCTTTTTCATGGTTTGGCATCTTTTTTTAACACAATTACAGAACTTGAATAAATCACTGAACTGCAGTTACAAGTCCTATGCAAGAGGTGACCAGAGAGTCAGTTTTAGATATTTCTGTGTTTTTGTGTTGTTTTCGAAGTCACTGTGGGGTTTTTCAGAGAAGCCCAACAGCATGAATGCCCCAAAAATATATATATATATTTTTTTTTTTCCTAAAAAGCATTCAGGAGTTTGGATATACTAAATCTCTTAAGCAGCTTTGAAAAGCTCTGAACCCCAGTGTTTGGAGAGCAAGCAGGAGCAGGAGCGGCGAAGGACGAGCGCCAGGACAGGTGGCTGTTCCATGGCTGGAAAAGGTTGCCTTAAGCCTTCCCTAAAATTCCCTGGAGAATGTTCCCATGGCCTCCCGCCCTGTGCACAGCCGGGGCAGCCCAGGCAGAGCAGCTCCCGGGCCGGGCTCTGCCTTACACGTGGCACAGCTGCCACTGGGGATCTTGGAGAAGAGGGAAAAACCAGCCCCACGTTTTCTACATCACCTATGCTGTAGGACTGAGACCTCGTCTGGAACTCGAAGCTAACAAAGTCCATCCTTTTTGTGTGTTATGTGTTCAGTTGGTGTAAGCAGGGTTTGTAGGGAAGGAGTGTCTCCTCCACGTAGGACATTGTGTAAACATTTGCCGTGTGTCGACTGCCTGGGACACATTGTGTAGTGTGCCTGTGTGTGTGTAACCTGGATTTGGTTGTTAGGTTGTAATGCTGTCTCTTGACTGAAAAAAAAAATCTAATACAAAGAAAAATCACAAGAAATTAAAAATATATATATTTAAAATCTATTTTATGTGTATTCCTCTAAAGCCTGCAAGTATATCTGTCTGCAAAATGCTTTGATTTTTAAAGAACGCTTTTAAAAGTTAGTGGTATGAGAGACAAGTAACAGAAAAACATCCCCTTTGAAAACAAGGACACACAGGAGAGGGGATGGCACAGGCTGAGGGGTTGGAGGGGATTTTTTTCCCCCTTCCCATTACCAAACCTTACAACTCAGCAGATAATGACACAGCTAAAGTAGATGTCGATTGCCCTGAGAAAATCCCAGATCAGCCAATCCCTGCAGCATCAGCTGTTTCTCCAAGCACAGTGTGAGATGTTCTCAGCACCCATGAGAGGCAGAGATGCCTCCAAGGTGATTAAGGGCTTGAAGATGAGGAGAGCTTGAGAGCTGGGGCTGCCCAGCCTGGAGGAGGTTCAGGGAGATCCTGCCCGGTGTGCAGATTACTGGTGGGGGGAGTGCAGAAAACAGAACTGGAACATTCTCAGTGCAGGGACAGGGTGAGAGGCACAAATTGAATTAAAACAAAAAAAAAAAGAGAAATTTCACTTAAACATAAGAAAATGCTTTTTCACTGCAGGGGTGGTTGGCCACAGGAGCAGGTTGAGAGGTTGAGGAGTCTTCAATCCTTGGAGATACCCAAGATGTGAGGAGACATGGCCATGAGCAGCTTTAGGCAGGGGTGGGATGGGGCTGTGCCAGCTGTGCCAGCTGTCCCAGTGGCTGTGCCATCTCCTCCAGCAGAGCCAAGCTGAGGAGACACCCATGACCCCCCAGCTGATGGGAAAAGCACTTCAAAGAAATGTTAGATTAGGTAATGGGAATGAAAAAAATAGCTGGGAGTGAACTTTCATAACTTAGATAAACCTTCTTATGGGAAAACCAAATTTGGCAGCTGGAGATTAAACCTAGGGTTATTTGGGATGGATGGATGGAGCTCAGGAGGTCTGGTCCAACATCCTGCTCACAGCAGGGTAAATACTGAATTCAGACCACAGGCTTTGTACAGCAAATGATTGAAACTCTTCAAAGACATCCTGCCACTGCATCCTGGGAGAATAGTTCCTTCTGCTCAATCAGAACCTCCTCTCTTTCCATTTACCCTGGTGGTGTCTGTCCCTTTCTCCCAGCTCACATCTCTATAAAATCCTGGTTCCATCTTCTCCAGAACATGAAAGGGTGATGAAGCCCATCTCCCTCAATATCTCCTTTTGGCCAGTGTTCCAGCCCCAGGTGGGAGCAGAAACCAGGTGATAACATTCCAGATCCCCAAATGTCAAGGGGAGCAATCACTTCCCTGCCCCATGGGCTGCCCTCCCTGCTCACAGCCTGGCTCAGCTCTCCTCCAGGGCTCTGACTGTGACCTGCTCTGGAGTCCAGCACTGCTCAGGGGACCAGTGCGGGCCCCTTTGCTCCTTCCAAAGCTCCTTCCCACTGGTAAGATCTTGCAGTTGGTTGTTCCAAGGTCCATGTCCCTGTAAATGGTGACCCTGACCTCAGGCTTGTCTGCTCCCCACAGTGTGGTATTTCCCACAAACTGAAGCACATCCCCTCTCTTTCCCTGTTTTATTGGTATGTGGACCTTTTCCGTGAAGACTTCCCAGTTTTGTGGACTTTGTCCTCATTCTCCAAAGCTTCCCACCCAAGCTGAGCAGCAACAGGAGCAGCAAGGCCAAGCACGGGGCAGGATGAGCCCCAACAGAGAGCCCAGCAAAGGTGCAGGGACTCCCATACCCACAGCAGCTGTGCCTGTGCAGGGACACAGAACAGCCACACTCTGGCAGGAGGATGGAAACACTGCAGAGTGCCTGGAAAGATGCCTGGTGGAAAGATGCCTTGGGAGTGTTGGTGACAGCAGCTAAGCAAGAGCCTGGTGTGCCCAGGTGGGCAAGAGGCCAAGGGCACCTGGCCTGTACCAGCCATGGTGTAGCTGCAGGACCAGGGTAGTGACTGTGCCCTGTGCTGGGCACTGCTGAGGCACCTCCAGTCCTGGGGACACTTTTAGGCCCCTAATGGTAAGAACGGCATTGAGGGGCTGGAGCACATCCAGAGAAGGGAACGGGGCTGGGGAAGGGGCTGGAGCACCAGGAGCAGCTGAGAGAGTTGGGAGGGCTCAGAGGGGAACATTGACTCCACAACTTCCTGACAGGAGGGTGAAGCTGGGTGGGGTTGGGCTCTGCTCCCAGGGAACAAGGGACAGGATGACAGGAAATGGCCTCAAGTTGCACCACGGGAGGTTCAGGTTCGATATTGGGGAAAATTTCTTCATGGAAGGGGTTGTCAAGTCCTGGCACAGCTGTCTAGGACAACGGTGGAGTCCCCATCCCTAGAGGGATTTTAAATAAGTGTGGATGCTGCACTTGGGAACATGGTTACTGGTGGCCTTGGCAGTGCTAAGGGAACAGATGGACTTCATGGTTTTAAAGGACTTTTCCAAACCCCAGTGATTCTATGACATCGGCCTCGCTCAGTGCCTGTTACCTTGTGCACAAATAGCTAATTCTGTGATTATAAAAGCTGACAACTTCTATTTAATAACAATTTCTATTTAATCAGCATTTTGAGATACATATTTTTAAAATTCAGTAAGAAAGAGAAAAGGTGGCAGTGTGTGTGCACAGAGCTCCCAGGAGCAGTGAGCCTGACTGACTTTTCATGGCAGCACATCCCAGCCCTAGGGCCAATGGCAGCAGAGTTCTCCAGATCAAGGGACACCAGCCAGACTGCCTGGCAGGAGCCTTCACCCTCTGGAACTGGGCCTTTTCCCTGCCTGTTCCGTGCTGGGAGCCCTCTGTGGGGAGCCAGGCTGTGTGGGCTCCTCTGCTCTGCTCAGCCCCAGGGGCAGCAGGGTGCCCTTCCCGTTCTCCCTTGCTTTGCAGGAACAGCTGCATCAGTTAATTTGTTTGTGGTTAAACAAATTCCTTGCTGAAGCTACATATAAGGAGCTTTCAGGCCTAGAGCTCTAAATAATCCCTCCAATCCTCCTGTTTGGAATGATGCTGCTGTTGTTGCTAATAATAATTCAACCCAATTTATAGGACAATAACATTTATTTAGAGCATGAAGGATTCCACATTATACAAACCCTTAAATTTATTTTTTGTTTCACTGGTCCATTTCTACAACAAATACATCAGCTCTACTATATAATAAAATTATTTACATTTCCAAACAACATGGGGTTTGTCTATAAACCCTCTGGCTGCTATTCACATACAGTACTTAAACAACAGCACATTACATTATTTTAATACCTAAAAATGACAACCCTGTATTCTAAATTGTTTATGAAAAGTGGAAACAAATAAATTTACAATTGTCTTCCCCTCCCATTTCATACAAACACATTACCCTAATGTGCTAACCCTGACTTCACTTTGCAAATCCAGGGGGTTTTAGAAGAACCCAGTTTTTATATCTATTTATCTGTTTTTTAGAAAAAAAAATCATTTATTGGGAACAGTATAATATTAAAATGACTTACTGTACAGAATTTTATTTAAAAAAAGAAAAATCACAGCTCAAAATTGCTATTGGTAAATTCACACTCATTTACAAGTCTCAAGTTTCCATGCAGTAATTTACTTGGATTTTCTTCTTTTTGACTGCATTGCACTGGCACTCGTTTCTGAAATCAAGAGAAGAAAAAAAGCATGGATGTGCAGTTGGTAAGCCATTCCCCAGAGGGGCACAGATTGCCCAATCATTTTTCCAAACTCACACCAGAGTGGAAAGCTCTGGAGAGCAGGATTTCCCCAGCACCGGGACTGACTCCTGAGCAGCTGTGACAGCCCTGGGCCAGCAGCCTGGCACGAGGGCCCCGAGCCTCTCTGCAGCCACCAGCGGCATCAGCTGCACATTTCTGCAAACCTAACAGAACAGCCTTTGAAAGAAGAGCCAAAGATTTGTAACTGTCCCCTACGTGCTGTCCCCCACACGGCACAGGGGAGCCACATCCCAGGAGGAAGCACAGCCGTGGAGATGGTGCCACACAACCACTGCAGAGGTGTTTTGGAGCCTGCCACGCCAGTTAACGACCCAGTTGTCTGAGCTCTTAGAAAGTCATTAGAAAACAAGTCTCTGCAGCGTACACCGAGTCACAGGAACACAGCTCATGCAAAAAGACACAAATGTTGACACCTGCAGGGCCACGGTGACAGCAGATGACATGTCCAGTCCACTTACCAAGGCACTAAGTTTCCATTTTAAAACAAAAAAAGAGTAAGGACCAAGGGCATTTGCATCTTTAGATCTTTTTAAAAATGTGATTTTAAACGTTGGCAATGTCTCTTTGGCTCTTCATAATGTTTTCCATAAACTATTGCAGCTGTGTGCATTTTAAAAGTCAAAAGGGAAAAAAATTTCCAAGCCCATCTAAAATTAGAACAGCAGCAGTACAACTCCACAGCTGTTACATGTGGAATTAGAAAAAACAATCAACATTTCGAAATTTAACAAACTCAAAGCTACAATAAATGCTAAAAGCAGCCCTTGCTGGAAAAGTACTCCAAAAAGGGAAAACACCAGTACAGTACCAATTTTCAGATGTGAAACCTCTCCACAGGCTCGACTCCAGCCTGGAGCCCTCCAAGCAGCAGGGCTGACTTTGAAGTGGCTTCAGCACCAGCTGTTGCTGCCCTTGTTGCTGCTGAAGGCTCCGTGTTTGGGAGGAGGAGTGGGCCAGCAGCGCTCAGCCAGTCTCAGTCCCTTGGGAGCGTCACCAGCACCTCCCCAAACCCTGCACCCTGGAGTGTGCTTGGACACGTGTGGACAGGGCTGACCCTCCCTGTGTGCTCTTCTCTTCTTTTCTCTTCTCTCCTCTCACAGTGACCCTTCTGCCTCCTCCTTCCCGAGCCTTAGCAAGCAAGTTCCCATTCCAGCTGGTCAAAGTCTGCTTCTCTCTCCCTGCCGACTTTTTTTCCCTAATAATGACTTTAGACAGCCTCTGTCTCAAGAGATAACTCCTCCCAGCCCCACATTCCTTTTACCATGGATTAAGGGGTTTCTTGGGACACAGATAACATATTGAGGACAGGAGCAAGTAAACCAGACTAATTAAGCTCTGATTTACTAATAAAAATGTATAACAGAGCAGGCACAGGTGGCAAACCCGGTGACACTCCTGCGGGCACCTGACTAAGGTGCAGCCTGTCCTCTGCCCCAGAGCACCTGGTTTGGCTCATTCTCCACAGCTGGGGAGCAGCTGTGTGCTCACAGTAAGGCAGCACAGCCAGGTGTCCCCTGCACCCAAGTGTCCAGCAAAGCCCTTGGACACTGCAGCAGCTTCAGATGCATTATTTAAAAACAAGGGTTTTATTTACAGAGGTAAACTAATTCCACAGTCAGCACAAACTCCTGTGAGAGTTTTGGTATTATTTAAATTTGATGCACTTTCCTGTTCCCACATTTTCAGAATTTGACTGGTTGTCACTGGTTGTCATCTTTAGGTTTACCCAGTACAGCCTGTGGGGCAGGTCACATGCTCCAGATCCCCTCAAACACAGGCAGGGATTTTACACTGGCTTCACATTTGTCAAACTTTTTTTCACAATCATGAAATAATTTATTTTTACAATACAGACTCTGCACAGTCCTGCCACAAGAAGTAAATGTAATTAAATTCAGCAGTCACAAAACTGCAGAACATATAGGTCCCCTGTGTAATCTTTGGGAGTCATTGCACAATGGAATGAAAGCTGGAATGCGTCTCTGAAACTCTGAAAACACAATATTCTTACCATCACACTTTAGTACCTCCAGTATGGAAATGGTGGCTGAATTCAACTTGACTTCCTTTCATAATCATTTTATATTAATACATCTTTGTTCTGTATATTATCTTTAAAATAGTGGTCCAATGTAGCCTCTTGACGGTCTCTCTCTACTCTCTTGCATAACTTTGGTCCATCAGCATTTTTCTGACCCTTAAACACAAGAAGCTGACAGAATTAGCTTCAGCCTGGCACTGGGCCGTGCATCTCACACAAATGCTGCATAATTGTTAAAGACTGTAACCTGGGTAGGAGTAAGGTACGTCAGCACCTGCTAATGCCATGGGTTAATAACTTCAGGAGTTCAGATGTTGTTGAGAAGCAGAGCTGAGGCTCTGTGCTAGCACACAGCACTCCCTGATGCTCCTGGCTGCCACCTCAGCAGCCTCTGGAGCGTGCCTGAACCATGGCATTTGACTTGGCAAGAGCTGACCGTGCACTTGGGAAGACTTAAGTCTTGTGTCTTTCAGGCTTCGGGAAAAGGAAAATGTCACTTTTTGATCTGAGTATGGTCCTTCCAACAGCAACACATTTCTGCCAAGAGAATTCAACTAGGCAAGGTGCTGAGCACTACAGTGGTGAGTGCTGCAGAAAACAAGTTCCACAGATGTACCAAAGAGGAATTCATACAGGATTTACTGCCAGTGCAGACGTCGAGAAACGCTTCAACACCAACCCGTGGCTAAAGCCTTGAAACTAGAGATAAAGCACCCAAGGTGCACAAGCTGCAAACCAGCATTATGAGGCAGCTACTGCCAGGGCAAACACCCAGGGAAGCAGGTTAGGAGCTGCCCTCTCCCCAGGAAGGGTGGCTGGACATGTTACCTTTAGCTGTGCTGGACGTGGACGCGGGTCGCGAGGATCTCTTGCGCTGCCCGTTCTCTACAGTTTCCTGTGAAGCGGCAGAATCCTCTGTTCTTGAATTTCTTCTACTTGGAGTTTTAGACTTTTCACAATTCTCTTTTGTCTCATTACTAATAAAGTGGGACAAAATATTTCTGATGAAGTGTGAGAAGAATTATGTTTTTCTATGCAAGTCAGACAAGCTGGAGGATGGCCCGACACAGGTACCAGTTCCGGACTATTAGCACTGAAGATATGAAACGCTAGAGATACCAGAAGTTCTATCAGATGAAGAATGACCTGAGTAAGCCAGAGTATAGTCCATTTCTATCAAAAATTATCAGAGGGTACAGAATTGAGAAGTCCTCAAAGAGAATGTTTTCAACATTAGAAGACCAATAAATTAGATGAATTATAAATTGTCTGCTCTGTTTTCCACAGGTGCCACCATTACTGAAGTCTAGGAAAAGCAAACAGGTTACATTAGAGACTGCTGCAGTATGGGGGTACAGAGTTGAAATTGCAGATGAACATCAGGAGGAATTAAGAACTCTTCAGGGAGTATGCCACCTCTTGGGTTTGCTACAAAGACTTACTCCATTGATCCAAGTGATTTCTTCACATATTAAAAAAAATGTTTTTAAAAACTTTCTTAAGTTTTAAACCTTGAAGTAAACAAATTTTTTTTGGTTTGTTTTGTTTTTTGGCCTTTTTTTCTGTTTGTTTTTTTGTAACAGAAAGCTTTTTCTGCTATAAAATAGTAATTTTAGGTACTGTGGAAATCTGTTTCTTGCCACTGAGACAATAAAGGGAATGCTACATTTTGTAATTAAATTCCTCTTTTATCTCTCTTAGCCCTGTAAACTCATCCTGAGCTTTGGGTGTCTTCTCCTTAACGCATTATTGCCAGACAATTTCTGGTGAATAAGCAGTTCCAGAAGCTTAAATTAAACTTGTCTTGTGTGAATTCAAAGGTAAGTAATTAACTAAATAAATTATTCTGCTGATAATGGAAAAGAAGAAAGCTCATTTCAGGCCCTTTAGGTGACAACTTGCAGGATTTCAGGACAGGGTGCCTGAATCAGAGACTGGAGTGAAGACACAGCACAGGGTGACCTGTGTGTGACAGAGGTCTCACTGCAGTGTCACCCTCAGACAAGTCCTGCTTTGAGGGAAAGGACTCAAATCACACAAACTTTAGGTTAAGTAACAGAAACCTTAAATAAAACAGTTTCTCAATGGAAGGAGAGACAAACATTCTCAAGGAAGGAAACACAGCAGTGGAGACTATGGATTGTAGATTACCTCAGATACAAAATAAATACTGAAATCTATTTCCCCAGAAGGGAGTATTATGGGCCATCTGTAAACTGGATCCCCCAAACAGGTCTCAAACTGGTCTTCTCCTATGGAACTGGGGCAGCTGAACCAGCAGTCACTGACCTCAGAGGACCCCCAGAGGGAAGCAAACAGGTGTCAGAACCTGAAGTTCGCTTAGTACAAGCCATTTTTACAGATTCTAGTGACTAAATCCAGAGCTGGGATTGTCTCATAGCAACCAGCACATCACTTCCTTCCTTTTATAGGAGGAAATCGAGTTACTACAAGTGAAAATATTTCCAAGTGGTTTATGGGTTGCAAGGTTCCCCTAATGTTTTAAAGGTTTTTAATGGCTTTAAATGAGAACAGGCTTAGATTAGATGTTAGGGGGAAATTGGCACAGGTTGCCCAGAGCAGCTGTGGCTGCCCCATCCCTGGATGTGTCCAAGGACAGATTGGACTGGGCTTGGAGGAACCTGGGATACTGGAAGGTGACCCTGCCCATGGCAGGAGGTAGAATGAAGGTAAGTTATAAGGTCCCTTCCCACTCAAACCATCTATGTTTCTATCAAGGTTTGTCCTGTATGGTTTGACTCCAGGAACCCAAAGCTACCCGCTTTGTACCAGACATCACTAGTCCCAGTTTGTCTGCAAACTTCCCTTCTTTTCCAGTCTTGCTCAGAGGAGCATCAATCAGAAAAACCCTGAGAATGCCCTTGTGTTAATCTGATGTGCTGTGTGAGTTTGGAGATGGTCACACAAGGACACTTCATTTGGAGAATATGCTCAGGTGCCAATGTCCCACCTTCAGCTTTTCATTAAAATTCTACCCTGAAGAAAACTCACTGTGAAATTTCAGCTTGTCTTTGAAAGATGACAATCCAAATGAAGATGAATACAGTTAAATATTCCATTCAGAGCCATTCCTGATCTGAGGAAATGCATTTCCTCCCTTACAAAGGAAGGCACTGCCTCATCTCCTGAGGAACCTAACAAGGGGCTCCCCCTCTTGCCCTGGCCTAAAGGGTCACTCCAGCCACGAGGGCAGTGCCCAAAATCCGGTGGCTGTACCAGCACCATTAGCCAAAAACCTCCCCAGGGGCTCTCATTGCCAACTGAGTGAGAGCCTCGGGTGTTTAGAATCTTCCAAGTAGATTTTGGAAACTGTATTTTCTTCTGACAGAACACAACCATTTGCAATAACATCTTTTAATTACCGAATGTCTTAACCAGGACAATATGAAGTTTCTACCTGACTTTCTTATCAAGTTTTGGCAGAGTGTTTACAAAGAGGAAAACTGTTGAAAACAGTTGAAAACAATCCTCAAGGCAGAACAACAAACTTTTGAAAGACTTCCTGTCAGAAAACAAAAATTCACATGACAGCTAAGCTGCAGGCTTTGGGGGGTTCATTTCGATTTGTTGTGCAACCATCAAGACCCTTCCAGGACATGAAACACCCAGGCCTGAAAAGATGAGAGGAAACATTGCCCAAAGCACAGACTAAGGAAAAGGTTACCTTATATTCATTGCATTTCAGCAATGGTTTGGAACATTCAACTGGCCTGATTTCTTAGCAGGAAAGAAAGGATACGGCCAAGAAAATGAAAAGCAGTAACAGAGGTTGAGCAATCAAGCAAAGAGAAAGGGACCTCCTCCCACGAAAGCTATATCTACTCTGAATCTACAAACTATCTCCTTACCTTTGACCAGCAACTACTGCAGCATTTGTCTCAAGTTCTACAAAAGAAAAAGATAATTTTAAAGTCTGCTGTAGAGGTACATACCTGCTGACAAGGCATGACTAGCTCACAATTTTCTATCACATATTAGATCTCAAGGACAAGCTTCTCTCAAAGCAAAGCAAGCCAAAATACCACACTGGCCAAGTGCTTGGTCTGATTACAGCCTTCAGGACACTGCAGTCAGCTAAGACAGGGAAAAATTAAAGCCCTGCAGAAGAAAACTATAGAGAAACTCCCTGGCTACTTTTCTCCCTTTTTAAACTTCCATTTTAAACAGCTTATTTCTACTAAACCTTCTAGGTTTTATTAATTTTTAAGCCTTGAAAGTACCCATCTGGCTCTATTGTGTGTGTAAAAATTTGCCTTAATCCAACTGCCTCTCACAGCAATATCTTCTAATAACAAATTTCTGAAGCCCAATTGCATTTGTACAGAATTGGAAAATATCTCATGGGAGATGATGCAAAGAGAAGTCTGACCTGTTTTGTCTCTCAGTGATTTTGTACATACAGGTCAGGTTTCCTTTGGAGTCTTCACCTCAGCAAACAGGTCTCCTTTTCAACACATAGAATGTCAAGTCTTTTTACTGTCTGTCCTTTAATTCTCTCCGTATTCTTCTCTCTTGTATCTTTGTTGAGAGGGAAGACCTATACCTAAACACAGGCCCTCTCATGAGGAACTGCCAGAGCTTTAGGGATTACCATTGCAATGTCAACTCCCTGTGCTTTGTCCCATCATCCAGCTCAATTCTCCCATCAAACTTGGGGCCAGTGGGACACAAACTGGGGCTTTGCCTTTGACAGCAATTGCGGCCCCAAAATTTGCAGAGTGTGCACAATGAATAATAGAGGCATTAAAAAAGTAAGAGAATGGGTAATGTCTGTCCTCCTAGGATGAATTTGCAGTGTTGGAACATCAGCCTCTTTGGTGTAAATGGATATAGCACCATCTGAGAAAAACACACGTCTTGGCAACAAAGGAAGAACAGACTAAGCAATGAAAGGAGTTACCTTTCTTCCCACTCAAAATTTAAACCAACAGCAAAAAAATGGATAGCATCAGTGCTTCCCCCAGCAGGAACCTCCAGTACAGTCACAGCAGCACAGGGCAATGAGTCGGGTGTGAAAAAACAAGGGTGTACGACCACCTTTGTCTTAGTGGAAATTCAAAGAAAACAATTTCATACAATTTTTACTTTCTGAAAACCGTATTTCTAATCAGATTAGAGATGGCGTATGGATGGAGAGTGACACTTCCCATAAGTAAGCCCACATCTATCTGTTTTTCCTACTCGACCTGGGAATTACTTTTTAAAAACACCCCAGAACTGACGGTGGAACACTGTGATAATAGATGGCAACACCGTAAAGCCACCTGCCAGGGCTCCATTCTGAAACACTGCTGGGGGGGGGCAGTAAAAGTTGAACACAAAAAAAAGGATTACAACTCTAAAACACACTCCCAGCATGGCATGAACATATTTCTATATCCAGAAGGGAACGATGAAAGAAATACGCCTCTCATTAGGTCTGCATAGAACTTCCAAATTCAAACATAATGTATTGTTACAAATCCAGTCCCTCCAATTTACCACTGAATATCTAAAATCTTTGAGGATTTTTTCATTTTTCACTTGACCCCATCCTGAATCTCCCATAAGGCTTTGGAGATTTCCAAAGCACAATGTAACTATCAAAGAAAAACAATCCCAAAAGCAGAAATAATAATAGAAGCCCTACCCAGCCCCCAAAATACCCGGTGTGTTAGTGACCACTGAATGTGCATTCAAACAAATACATTTTCAGCTCCAAACATAAAGGACTTAGTTCACCTCTATTCTGCTTTTCCAAAGGAAGATTTACCTGTTCTTTGAACAGTACTTTCTGATGTTGCAACTGAACTTTTTTTCTGTGTTAAATGTTGAGAGGATGCTAGAATAAAAGTGGAGGAAAAAAACATTATTGTCAAAAGGAGTAAAGGAGTTCCTGTTGTGTGATCAGGCTGGTACAAAATGCTCTCTCTCCCAGCTGACTACACTTTGCCCTTTACAGATGCAATATTTTTAATCTACCCTCCACTTCCCTCCCACCATACACACCTCCCCCTTTTTAAAACAAACTTTGGCAAAACTATCCCAAGCAAGTTTTCTCAAACTAGAATGAGTGATGAAATGAAGTACCATAAACAACATTTTTAAAGGCAACAGTTTTTCAGCAGACTGTAACATTAAAGGAAATCCTAACATTTCAAGAGTTTAGTCTCCTTTTTTTTAATGTTCATCTCAACAGAGATTCTGGGGGAAAATAGTATATTTTTAATTAATCAATGCCCTCACTCTTTCAATTAAAGTGCACAATATGCTCCAGAGTTGCCCTTGAAGGCCTTTGGCAGTAAGATGATGACTTAACCTTTCCTAGGTTGCCAAGTAAAAAAATCAGATGGAAAAATAATTTTTGTTGGGTTAATGCTTTCTAGTCTTCTATGTGATAGTGAACTTAACACAGAAGAGGAAGACAAAAAGTTTAACATTCCTGCTTAAATACTATCACTTCCTAGAGAGCCAGAATTCCTTCTGTGAAGCTCAAAGGAAGCTTCCATTTTCCACTGGCATACAGCTACGACATCCAAAAGCCAGGGGGAAAGTCATACTGGGGCTGAAGTTTTCAGTCAGTTCCCCTGACTTCTGTGGATTTTATCATCCATGATTTTATCTACTGTGTCTAATTCATATTGAAAAGCACAACAGTCACTCAGCTCACTTCAAGAGTGGTAGGTTTATATCCACACCAGCTTCAATAAATTAAAACTGGCATCAAAAAATAGCATCAATGTCATACATAAAGTCTACCAGATGCTCAAATTAAAATAGCAAAGCTCAGATGTTTGAAAACTGAATGCAGTTAACATTTTCATTAATTTCTCTGAAATGAGCATTTAAATTTTTCCCTAGGCAAACGGGGGGTTTTGGTGTGGGTCGTTTTTTTTCTTCTGTTCTGGAGGTTATTCAGCAATTTCCCTAGAGGATGAAGGTTATTCAGAGAGGGAAATAGTATTATTAGGATTAATTCAAAATATCATAATTAAGTCAATAGGTTGAATAATTTACAAAATACAAAGACTGTGGCAAGACCAAAGCAGAATACCAGCGTATCTGCCAGTATAAAAGGGACCCTAAGTATTTGTCATTACTGATACATTCACTTTTCCTCCTTGCTTCCAACAGTTACATAAAGTTACAGAATCATATGTTCATGACAAACACCCCACTGAAGCAGTAAATGGCAAGTGAAATAAAACATCTGGGGCTCGAATCTTGGCGAATACAAGTGTATCACTCAGCTGTTGGAAACACAAAAGCAGCTGTCAGCCTCGGCTGCAGCGCCGGGAGAGCAGCCCCTGGGATGTCCCGGGGCCGCCTGGGTCCCTCCGAGCCTCGCTGCCCCGCACTCACCTGCGCTCTGCAGCAGCTCCGGGGGTGCTGCGGGCTTCTCGTCGGGCCCGGCGCTGCCGCTCGGCTCCGGGCCCCGCTCCGGGCCGGGGCTGGTGCCGCTGGCGCCGGGGCCCGCGGGCTCCGGGGCTGCCGGGGGCGNAGGGAGCGGCCGCCGCGGGGCTGAGGCTCGAGCTGCCGGGCCCAGACGTGCTCTGTTTTGTAAGACTGGGTGCTGGAGGTGTCCCGCTTTTGTTCTCGAGTTCTGCTGGTGGTTGCTCTGTTCCCAAACTGTTTGGGACCGGCGTTTCTAGTCCCTGACCTTCTGTTTCTCCATCCAAAGCATACTGCTCTTCCCCTTTCTCCAGGGAGCCAGTGACCTTCTTGCACGCTTTAGTCAGCAAGAGCTGGCCAATCTTGTCTACCTTCCCCTTTCCCTTGCTGGATGAAACGGGACTGCGTCTGTTCCCAGATCCCGGGCTGCTTGTAAGCAGAGGGGAAACAACAGGTCCCGACTGGGCTGATGGCACAGGGCACTGCTCAGCCGGCCCTGCGCCTTGGGGAGTCTCCTCCGGGCTGAAGTCCTTGGCTTGCTGAGCAGGAAGCTGGGAAGGAACACTGGAAGGAGCTGGAGTGGAAGAAGGCAGTTGCACAGGAGATGCCAAGGGATTCAGAACGAGTGATCTGCTGGTGGGAATACTGGACACAGGACTGGTGGATGAGGTGCTGGGAGGAGTGGGCCCAGAGGAAAACTTGATATTCTGTGGGATATGCAAAGGACCAACAACCGCAACCGACTGAGGCATCAGGCTCGAGTTAGAAGTCATGGGGGCTGCTGGAATCGTGCTGGACTGAGAGCCCTTCATCACTTGGATGATTGAGGATGAGTTTATAAATACAGGTGTGATGAACTGCGGCCGGGCGTTGGACTGAGCTGCCGACTGTCCCTCTGAAACCATCACTTTGCTCCCCACGTTGGGCATGGTGACAACAGTGGACACTAATGCAGATTGCAAGTGGGATGGCAATGGAGCTGATGTATTAGCAGCAGATGTAATCGGGTTGGAAGTCACAAAAACTGTTATCTGGTTGGGGGGTAAAGGACCTGAAATAGAAGAAGAGCTAACAGGCCTCTGCACTACTGGAGGAACACTCTGTGCCACATTTGCATTTACTTCGCCCAGTTCCTGGTGCCCTGGGTTTGGACAGGGTTCGTTATTTTGAGGCAGGCTAAGTGAATTAGATGGCTCCTTGCTCAAGGACGAATCCTGCAGCGGAGGAATGACAGCTATCTTCTTTAGCTCCTCACCAGCAGGGACTACTGGTGCCATTTCAAGACCAGTCAGACCAGGGGGCTTAATAGTCACATTAGGAGCTCCAGAATTGTCAAGAAGTTGACTTAGAGAAGTTGGTGCCTCCCTCATAGCTGGAGATACCACGGCTTTACTTTCCTCCATGACTGGGAGCTTACTGTTATCTAAGGCTTGCCCATCTTTTTTTGCCTGTTCCTCAGGAACCAGCACTTTTATTTCTGAAGCAGGGATGCCTTTCAGTTCCATAGTGGGCTGGTCCTTGCTACCTTGGACACCTTGTGCACTTTGACTCTCTGTATCTTGAGGCACACTAAGGCTCTCCTTATTGTCTTCAGGAATGCCAGTCACAGTAGGTACAGAAACTGCAGGACTCTGGTTACTTAGCATGGAGTTAGTTTGAAAACTTGTGGTCACGGGTGTCGGCAAAGAAGAGGGACCAGCCATCATATTTCTCTGTAATTCCATGTTCTGCAAGAGAGATGGATTCTGCTGAGTTGTCAGTGATAATTTAGCTGCTTTTGAATTCTGTCTGCCAGGGCTTGGTGTAGTTTTCCTACTGGATCCAGGACTGGACCTTCGACTATTGCTTGGGCTTGCTCTCTTTGTTCCACCAGCATTGGTTTGTTTGCCTGAATTAATGACCACACCTTCCAACTTGTGTGACTGTGAGGCAGTAAAACTGGACTGATTGTTAATTGTGAGATTTGATGGGGCTTGTCCAATGGCCTTTAAAGTAGTGGGATTCAGACCCTGCTGATCAAATCCTCTATTGAGATTAGGCCTGGGAGGTAAAGGAATATTGATCTGGGGAGGGAACAGACCAGCAATAGAAGCATTGAGCCTCTCTGGAGAAAGGCTAATTTCTGAGGGTTCTGTGCTGGGTGGACGGTTATTAGGAGTCTGAGGGTAATATGGCCTTGGGCTAGCTCTGTTTGGGGTTTTAGGCCTTGAAGTTTGTGATGGGGCAGCAACATTTGGAAAATGGTGTGTAAGAGCACTAGAGAGAGAACTAGACTGCTGCTGGGGACTTGCACCTTGGGCAGCTGAAAGTGGGGATGGTCCAGGCTTAGGTCCTGTCATCATTAACTGGTTCTGTGAAACTACTAAGTGAGATGTCACACTATTCTGAGCTCCTGATGCTGGAGGCCCCTCAGCTCCACCTCCTTCTGGAAGAGAGGATACTGATGACACCTCTCTGAGGGGCGAGCTGGAAGGATTCTGTACATTATCTGGATAAACCATTTTTCTTGCATTATTTCCCAGAGGAGGATTGCCTGGCAGGGCCATCCTCTGTTTGTCAGGAGATGGAGGCACGGGCCCAGGCCCCTGGAGGTTCACCATCACTGGCATGTTCCCGCTCTGCTGCATTGGCATCCGCTGGGCATCCGGGTTCAGGGGCCCCCTGGGGGTGTGGACCCCCTGG
Organism: Rhabdornis inornatus; assembly: GCA_013397075.1. NCBI lineage: Eukaryota > Metazoa > Chordata > Aves > Passeriformes > Rhabdornithidae > Rhabdornis > Rhabdornis inornatus. The sequence goes on from VWZS01009092.1 coordinate 347,200, forward strand.
GGCACAGGCAGCCTGACTGATTTGGGATCCTGCTGCATCATCAGCATCATCATCATCTGCTGCTGCTGTGGTGTCTGGGGGGGTGCCTGGCCCTGCTGTGGGGCTGCCTGGGGCTGCTGTTGTGGCTGGGGCTGGGGCTGCTGCGTGTGTGGCATGAGCTGAGGCGGCATCTGCTGAAGTGGCCTTTGCTCCACTGGCTGAGATGGATAACCTAAGGCAACAGGATGACACAAGCGTTACAACCAACCAAAGATAAGAGGAAGCAGAATTTCTGTAACAAACAGGACTAAGATAGAAAGTACAGCCTGGAGCGTGTTTATCTTGGACGAGAGCCACATGAACAAAAAAGGCTTTACAAACAAAGCCAAAGATTTTACTTAATTAATAAAAACAGTGTTACTTAATGTATGACTTGCATGAGATTTAACTGGAGACCTCTTAGTGTGTTGTATCAGCTACTAACCCAGGTTCACACCACCTGATAAGTCTTTGCAACTGCCCATGGCCTTCCTTTCACTAACAAATGCAGAGTTGGACTTCCACTAATTATTACTCCTTAAAACTAGCTTCAGAGTTTGACAGCCCCCAGGAGTCATGGACCAGCACACCTGCCACAGACCTGACATTTTCTTGAGTACAAAGTAAAATCTGCATGTGTTACTCAGCCAAAAACACGCTAAGAACCCCCGTGTGGTTTATAATATAAATCCTATTGCAGAGTTTAGATTTAATCCTCTACATGCAAAGGATCATTCCAGCTACGACCACTGTTTCTTCTCAAAAGTCAGCTATTGGTCAATGCTAAATTTTTAAGACATCAGTCTGTGCTACAGCTAGAAATACAACATTTTTTTTAGTTATGTTACTGCTGAATAATGCTACAGTACTCAGTATGATACCTACAGGATGCTAAATGAAAATGGGGCCACCTCTTCATTTTGAGCTAACCCAAAGAAAACACATAAACAATGGTACCAATTACTTACTGGGACGAAAAAAGGTTTGAACTTGAATGTGTGATAGCATAAATAAAATAGAACTGTCACAAAGATCGTTAAAAGCTCTCCTATCGTTATTACATTCAGATAATCACAGAAAAATCCTACTACCTGGTGGTCTACTTGCAAAATCTGAGAGTTTAGGGCCTGACTTATCTAAATTCATTCCTTGGTCTCCAGACATCGACGACTGATCACTCTCCTCCAGGCCAGCTGGACGTGATTCTGAAGAACTGAAAGAAAAATAATTGCAATTAAGATCCAGCCCCTACATCAGTGTTTGATTTCTGCTTCTGTAACTAAGTACTCAACTAATTAATTCCTAGCACCCTCCACAGACTTGGAATAACCCACTGAAACGCTTCTGATCTAACTTGCTAGACTGGAACAGACACACCAGGTCTGTGTATAGTCACTGCCTTAAGTAGTACTGAAAAGGAAACAAGTTGCCTGGTGCTCTGTTGATCTTAAAACATTTATTTCTACCATGAATCTGAGCTTTATAACTAAGAGAATGCCAATGGATATTTCAGATGATAGAGCTACATATATTTCAACTAAACTAAACAGGCTTTCCTATGAGATCAGTATGGATAAGCAAGTGCCACGGGTAGATGCATTTTTAATTTATTTTAATAGTAGCAGCTTTTCTTCCAGTAATGCACCCAGAAGTGACTCCCTCAGGATATCCAAGACCTCTGATAACACCACAGCACAAGTGCAGTGACATTTCAGGCATTGCAGTCACCCTCCAGAGCACAGACCTGTGTGGTACTGGGGCTCTGTAAGTGATCACATTTACAGAGTGAGTCTGGGTTGGAAGTGACCTTAAAGCCCATCTCATTCCACCCCTGCCATGGGCAGGGACACACTCCACTAGCTCAGGCTGTTCCAAGCCCCATCCAACCTGGCCTTGGGATCCAGGGGCAGCCACAGCTGCTCTGGGTACCCTGTGCCAGGGCCTGCCCACTCTGCCAGGGAAGAATTCCCTCTCAATATCCCATCTAACCCTGCCCTCTGGCAGTGGGAAACCACTCCCTTGTTCTGTCACTCCAGTCCCTTCTCCAAAGTCCCTTTCCAGATTTCTTGGAGCTTCTTTAGGCGCTGGAAGGGGCTCTAAAGTCTCCCTGGATCCTCTTTTCCAGGTGAACACCCCCAGCTCTCCCAGTCTGGCTTCAGAGCAGAGGGGCTCCAGCCCTGGGAGCATCTTTGTGGCCTCCTCTAGACTCTCTCCAAAGGAGTGTCCTTCTCGTGCCTCAGGGCTGGAGGCAGCTCTGCAGGTGGAGTCTCACCTGAGTGGGGCAGAGGGGCAGAATCCTCCCAGACCTGCTGCCCACACTGAGGGATCAGCCCAGCACTCAGTGGGGTTCTGAGCTGTGAGTGCACACTGCTGGGTCATATTCAGTTTTTCATCCATCAGCACCCCCAAGTCCTTCTCCTGAGGAATCTGATGCTCCAGGAGACTCTCTAGGACAATTTAAAATTGCCCAGACTCAATACCCTATGCTTCAACTAAATCAAGACAGCTTTTGCAGACATAGAAAAACCCCAAGTTTCTCTAGAGAACAATATGGTATATATGGTCAGAGGATGTAAAACAAAGAGGGATGACAAGTAGAAGAACTAAACTGCTTATCACCTTCATGAATATATGAAGGCTATGGGAAGTTCTATGTAAGAAGAGCTCTCAGCTAAAATTAAAGACATCAAAAAAAGTACACTTCCAATAAAGAGAGGCAGAATCATGCAGAAATGCCATGGGTAAAAGTAAGACTTTCAGCAAGATAAGAATTTGAAATACATAACATCGGGGAGATCTATCCTATTCAATTTACTTGAGAGTAACAGTTTCTGGCATCTGCACAGCTGATCCAAAGCATGTAGACACCCATGGAGACACCCTGGCCTGTCCTAATGTTCTATCAGCTACTGAATCAACATTCGAAAGGCAGCATGTGACTGGAAATCTCTGAATTTCTGTGGGTCAAAACTGGAGAGAACATACACCAAGAAAGAAGAAAGGTGAAAAGAGGGCAAACACAGAACTGTTCCAGCCACTGCTGCTGAGGGCAAGTACCGCCAAGGAAAGCACCTGGAGTGCAATGCTGTGTCTAATCCAGCACAACACCAATTTTTGTGATGTAGATGGTGTAGACTTACATGCCTCCACCAATAAATTCGATGAAGACTGGCAAAATGCAGCGATATGCCCCGGAGCATTATATTAACAGCCACAAATGAACAAAAATTCTGGCAGCAAAATCACCCAGAAAAGCTGCAGCCTTTGGTGCAGGTGCCAGCCACGTGATCTGAAAGAATGCCTAAAATTGTGAATGCAATCTCAAATTTGTTAATGTTGCTGTTTATTTACAATGGTGGGAGATTAAAAATGCTACAGTTAAAGTTCAGCTCAAAGCTGATACATAGCATCACTGCACAGAGAGGTTTAACCCAGAAAACAAACCTTGTGCACAGTGCATCCTTAGCAAACAGCTCCTGCCAGATGGGTCTGTGCAAATTTGGCAGAAAAGACCCGAACTTGGTTTGCCAGCAAAGAGCAGCTATGGTAAGGAAGTCTGCTTCTATCATTGCTGGAAAAGTGAAACATCAACTGAATCTCAAATGTGGCGGAAATTCACTGGGCATGTTTAGCAACAACCACGCGTGAAAAATAACCAGAATATGAATAGCAGCTGTCTGTGTGACGGAAAAAATATTCCGTATTTATTCTTCTTTTCTATTGCTCTAGATGTAAAAAAATATATGAGTAACTGCACACCAGGTATAGTCTGGATTGTCATCTCTGCTCTACCAGCTGCACTCTGAGGTACAACCTTCAGATACAAATCCCTCATCAGAGCTGAGAGAGAACTCCAGGAAAACCCAAACCAAGCAAACCAAAGAGCTTGGCCATAAGGAGAGCAAAGCTAAAGTGACAGATGTGGCAGAGGCCGCCCAGCCTCTGGGGGTCCAGGGAGGCTCCTCCCCTGCTGCTGACTGAGGGCATTTCCCAGCCCTGCAGTAAAACCCTCCGAGTCTGGCTGGGAAAAGCTTCTTTGTCCTGCAGTGCTGTCACCACCTGCACTGGACACTGCAGCCTGAGTGGCAGCACTGGGAATGACCTCCCACAGGGGATTATCTCTGTTCTACCAGTGCACAGGATGTTGGTGCACAGGGGAACACTAAACAACTGCTTGTTTGGGCACGGATTTAATAAAATTAACCAACCTGTTTTATCCACAATCCCATTCTATCTAGCATCTTGTTCCTCAGTTTACATCCCATCACCCACAGTCTTCAGGTTCAACACACAGATGCAAATGCTTCAAAACAACCAAAATGTCCTCGGTTTCATTCCAATGCAAAGTTGCTCAATTAAGCAAACCCTTGAAACTATTTTAGACTCAGCTGAATAAACTCTTTCAATAGCTACTTTTCTATTTGCATTCCAACATGACTGCAATCCATATTACTAATTGTAGTTTTGTTACTATGCTATTATTTCTCAGAATTTTTTGTGTATTTATCAAATTAGCTGCATTTCCACACTAGGTTTGCTGCTCTGAATTCTAAAATTTCTGAAGAAGAATGACAGAGAGGAAGCTGAGATGAAAAGCATCCTATTTGTTTCTTATGCAAGAGAAAGTAATCCAAATCAGATTTCATTTCTGCCAATTCCGAGGCAGGAAAATGCTGAGCTTGCCCAACAATGTGAGGGAAGCTGAGAGTTAAGGAGGCAGGAAAGTGTTACAGCCAGCTCTCACTGCAGTCTCCCTCTTTTTGCTGGAGAACAAACTCAGGAATTTTTGTAAGACCAGCTCCCTTCTCAGTGCTTCTGCAAGGATCAAATATTGATATAGTGCACATAGAACCAAAATGCTCATCCATATCAGAACATTCTGGTTAGTTCATTAATTACACCGAAATCTGATTCAAAGTCTTATTTAGGAGCTGGAAGTGAGCTGTCATAGCCCATTAGAAAAGCTGTAATTGAGATTTATTACTGTGAAAACTTTTTAATAAGCAAATAGTCTTGTGAGGCTTTGCAAGCTCAGAGGAAGAGCTTTACAGACACATTTATTGATATTCCCGGGCCACACTGAGGCTGGGTGCTCATCAGTAAGACCAATGAAAACAAAATCATAAGAAGAATTTTCTTTAATGATTAATGGATGTTTTTTTCAGAAGGTGATGCCAACTCATCTGCTCCCTCTGAATGCTCTGTCACTTCCACAGCAAGGCACTTGCTACAGCAGTTGTTACCATTGTTTTATTGGAATCTATTTGGATGGAGGAACTGGTGTCTGTGTTAGGTTTCTAAGTCACCCCAAAGCTGCAGACTGGCCACTCATTTGGTACTGGCCAAGTTACTTTGCCCAGGTTTCCATATCTGGCCACAGACTGTCCTCCTCCAGCTGTAATCTGAGATCACTCAGCAGCACTGAGGACCTGACAAGCCATACCATGACTGTATACAACTATACAGGAGAGGCTTGCTTTGCTTTACCTTACAGCATTTCTGCATTTTATTTTTGTACTAGCTAAGCCAATTAATGTTTGTCACAAAAGATCACTTGCTATAGATGATGTGAGTTTTTCAGTCCACAATTAAAATGTCCATGAGATTATTAATTCCATCTTCACAAAGGAATCTTGACACTGCAGAAAATGCAGACTGGGGCTACACACTGAATAAACAAAGGAAAAGTTTAAATTTTGAACAGTTGCTCAGTACTTGATGCCATCTTCTCTTTGCACTAAACTGAACATGTCTCCCTAGGAAAGGCAGCATAAACTTCAGGTTAAAAACATGATTATTCAAAGGGGCCAGACTGGTGGAACCAGAGCCAGACCAGGAGCTTCATGTGCTATTGCCACCATTTTGTTTGGTTCTAAGAATTTGATTTCGATATCTGGATATTTCTGTGTTATAATTTTCTGTGCATTTTTTTTTCATTTTTCCCTCATTGAAAATAATCCCCCAAAGTACCATCAGGTAGACTCCTGTTAATGCCCCATGGACTCATCTGCAGCATCAGGGTAATTAAATAAAGCATATCTGCCTTCACCATTTGAGATGAATAATGGCACAGCAGCAGGAGCAGCTACCACTCTGTGCTGGGCGAGAGTGAACTGTCAATGGCAAATGCTTACAGGACAGCTGGCCAAGAAAGAACATGCTGGCCAAAGAAGGAAGAGATTCTGCAATCTTATATTTTCACTAAAAAGACACATTCATTCATTATCTTTCCATTTTTTCTATTGGCCTCCTCCCTCTCAAGAGCTGTGGGGGTTTTTTTTCCCTTCCTAATCTCTGCTAGGCCAGGAAGACCAGCACTGTTTGGATTTGTTAATCTCATACCCAGAAAGTACCACATTCTTCCCTCTAAATTCTAGCTGCAGCTTCAACTAAGAGAGAAGTCCAGCTCAATTCTAGGCAGAAATGTGTCAGGATATGCACATGATTCAGGAAACAACTCCACAAAATCTGTCTTGCACATGTTAGATAGAGGCTTCTAGTTCTTCTGAACATACTTCCCACCCTTTGATCACGGCTGTCAGACTGCTTAAAAAAGGCAATCTCTTCTTCCAAGGGCTGTGGCACCATGAGCCACATGCTAAACTTCCTTCACCCAGTAAAGGTAAGGAACAATGGTGGTAGAATTGGGTTTATAACTGAGTTTGGATATTTGCATGTTATTTTTAATCTTGAACAAACATTCCAATGACAGACTCTTGAGAGAAACTGCTACAACGTGAATAAAATACAAGTCCTCTCTCACCCATTACTTGCTGATAAAATATTGACAAGATGCCTGTGGAGTTTCTTCATGCCCTTTATAAAAAACACCGTAATATTAAACCTACGTTGTTTGTTCTAGCTGTTGATTATTTTTCTTCTTCCTTGGAGGCTTCTTCTTCTTTGGCTTGTTGGCATTCTGGTTATTCTGTTTGTTGTTCACACCAAAGTGCCCTGCTGAGATATCACTCTGGAGTAGGTTAACCAAGAGGGGACTTGTGAGCGTCACATCTTTATTGACAGGAAACACAGGGTTCTGCCCACAGGAAACCTGATTCCCATTGGGAGTTCCACTAAACCCTGTATTGAAAGGCAGCCCATGGCCAGAGAAATGACTCCCTGAAGCATTGTTATTTCCTTGCATTCCTTGCATATGAGAAGGCACCATGTTTGGCTGCTGCACAGGAACCTCAGGTAAGATCTGTGTCAAGTTCCCATCGTTGTTTGTTGTGGTCGCAGTATCCCCAAGTTGCTGAGAGATGTGAGGACCAGGTCCAGTGGGTCTTAAAACTTGCCCTTGAATTCCCATCACCTGAGAAGGAGTCCCATTCACGGGGCCTTGCTGTGCCATCATCTGCCCAGTGAACTGCACCATGTTTCCTTGCATGTTTGGGGTTGGTCCTCTCATCAGTTGAGCTGGCCCCGTCATAACACTGGACTGGTTTTGAGTATTAAAAGGCTGTTTATTTCCTTGCATCTGAGTGGTCATCATCTGTTCCATCATTGAGTTTTGCTGTAGCATGACCTGGCCCTGAGGTCCCATCATCTGATTATGTGTGGACATCATCTGCTGTCCCTGCTGGGGAATCATCTGTTTGGGTGGGGTCATCCTCTGGGGAGAGGGACCAAGATTTTGGTTCTGAGGTGTCACCATCATTTGGCCTTGTGGCATGAGCTGAGTTCGAGAAAGTATCATCTGGTTTTGAGGGTTCAGCGATCCCTGAGCCTGAATGTTCACCATCTGTCCTTGAGAGGACACGATTTGCTGATGCATCCCCATAAGCTGGGACTGTGGTCCTTGCTGAGGCTGTCCCTGCATGTTGCCCATATTAACCTGTGGCACCCCACTAGCACCAGCCTGCTGGTTGTTCATGTTTCCATGAAGTCCCATTAGATTGGTCTGCATCATATTTGGTGGGCCATGTGCTGCTTGCAGCTGAGTTTGTGGAGGTCCAGATCCTTGGCCACCTTAAGAAAATAAAAAGAAAATACCAGTAAGAAACTAACTGGAGTGGTGCAAGAGTTTTCACACCTTTAAATGTTGAGTACTCCAAAATTGCTTTCCTCCCTTTTCCAATAAACTGGCGTATATCATACATTTGCAGTCCTCGGATGCAAAATTTGATGCTATAGATACATGTTAGTTGCCAAAACAGAACATCATACATCTCAAAATAAATATTTGGACTGGTACTTCCCCTGTATCCCACTGCAGAAGACAAAGCAGAAACTTAATTTCAGTTGTTATCTGGACCTAAGTTTGAAAATCTTCCATAATGTCACCTAACTCAGCAGAGTAATTCCTTACCAAAACGAGCTTCAAACTCTGAGTTTACTTTATAATGGGTTAAAGAATAAATGCACACGGAGTACTGATGAAATTACATCATCATGGTATCCATAATCCAGCCAAAAGACTAATAATTGAGTGGTTAAATGGAGGGAGACATTTGTGAATTAAAGATTTCATTTTCACACTTTAAGCAGACTTCCAACATTTTTGAAGGAAGTAATAAGTAATCTTTTCAAAGCAGAACAAGATTATTTTGCTATTCTGCTTCTAAGATAATTAAACTTTTTTTTTCTGGACAAGAAGTTCCTTTTGTGTTGTATCTTTAATAACCCTTGCCTCCAAATTTCAGTGCTACCTTCCATTCAATTTCTCAACAGCTGCTGCTGAAGCCCTGACCCCAGTCCTCATCAATAATAGCTGGGTTTTGAGAAACATGAGTTGCCTTACGCTTTTCTTTTCCCTATCCAGCACTACACTCAGAGCGCTGCTGCAGCCCCAGCCAGCAGCTCCCTGTTAATGGCAGGAGTTGCATGGTTTGGGACCTGTGGGACACAGGAAAAGGCATCGTGTGCTACAAATGGAAAATGGAAAAAGCTGAGGAACGCCCCAGTGCAGTCAGACCTGTGTGCTGCACGTTCTGGCTGGTTTGCAGCTGTGGCGCTCCGCTGTTGCCTGCTGCTCCTGGAGCTGTGGAGGGCACCTGACCTTGCAGGAAGTTCTGGTTAGCCTGGCCTGCAGGGAACCCCGGGGGGAGCCGCTTGGGCATTCCTGAACATGAGAATTTTCTGATTAGTTAGTATGGAAAATGGGAAGAAAAAAATAGACAAAATCTATAATTGGAGAATACCTTTGAGTCTGTGCTGTCATATGACAGGTTTAGGCAGAAGCTGTTCTTTGCCAATATACAAAATCCACCAAAGACATTTATAGTTCTTAACTGTGCAATAATTCTGTGTAATGAATTAATATGACTAACTTCAAACTGTAAGTTAAGTACAAAACTTACTACCCTGAGAAGATGAGAAGTCCACGTTTGACCTTTTAGAAACTAGAGATTAAAGTAGCGTGGTTTGCTGCTTTCTGCTCTACTGCGTCTCTTAGCCTGCCCTCAACTCATTCCATGTACACAAACAGAAATAACTGGTATTTTTGTCAGTGATGTGCTCCTCTCACCAACTCTGACACGTGAGGTGCATACTCCTTATCAGTGCTGCTGTGTGCACACACTCAAAGGGTCTTTTCATCCCAGAGTGGGCTGAGGAACCCCACAGTTCAGAACATCCAGACCTGCTGCTCATGCAAGTAACTCTGCTCTTCCTGCTGTAAGAGCAAGGAATTCTTCGAGGCCCTAGTGTGGCCCAACACCCATACTTTGGCACATCCGAACATCACTGCTGCCCTGGGATAGAGAAAAAACCTCCCCTCTACCTGCCAGTGTGAGCAGCAGCATGGATGGATTTAAGAGAATACATTTCTTTTTAACTCACTGTCCACACAATGCCTCAGACTTTGGAACAACCCTGTCTACCACCCCCTTTTTTTTCCTGACCCAGTGCCAGAATGTGACTTCAATTCCTCCTGCAGTTACAGTTTTCTTGCACACCTAATTTTACTGCTTGTGCTAATTATCTGGTATTGGGTTGTAATTTGTATTTCAAGGTAGTCAAGTCTATAGGCCGAACACCAAACATATCTGCAAATACAGGAACAGACTTATGGAAACACCACATTACTGGACTCCAGCTTTAGTTCTGCTAAACTTTTAGAGAAGTTTTGCACATAGGAATGCTTGAACTGAGAAAAAAAGAAAGTGTTAGCTTGGCTTATTCCAAATCTGACATAAATTCTGATTTGCTAAATTAGCTGTGTGAAATGCAAAGTGTTTGAATGCATTCATTTATGCCAAACCTTTAAATGTAAGGTAGCTTAAAAATGGAAAGATCTATAATGACAAATTAACATATAAATTGCAGCAAAGAAAGAGCATGCACAGAAGTCAGGCAAAAATCTCAGTGGTGGGAGCAACATAGCTTTGCTGAAACCAAGGAATCCTGTCTTAAAATCACCTGAGGATACAGCTCACAGCAGGATTGTTGATTTTAGCAATATGGTCTACAATATAACCAAATAACATATTTTGATAGTTAATTTCTGGTGTGACTTTTAACTCAAAAAAATTGAGGTTTGTTTATAGGAGGTTTAGTTAGGAAGCAGAGCATGGAGATTATACTGGCTAAAGATCATAGCTAAGATTTCTGACGGGGACATATGGTTGGTGAGGCAAAACTGTAGGGAAATGTGACCATAATAAATAATGAATAACTGCTTCCAGATGGAGACAAAATAAGATACACCAAGTGTAGGGCACTGGCAGATCCCAAGAGAACCTTGAAACAGAAAATTCATCTGAATTCAAATGAGACTCGTGGTACAAACAGTGAAAACAAGAAGCTTGTTCAGATCAGTAGACCAAGAAACAGGAATTCTTTACGGACAGGAATTCTTTGGACAGCTTTTGGATGCACAACATAAGAATGCAAGACATTAGAATGTACTTATATGTGTGTAGTTGAACAATGAATATGGGCCATGTTTTATAAGTACATAAAGAAATATTTCAAAGGCTTAAGCAAGAACTGGTGTACGAGACCTGAGAACAGCCATCTGAGAGGAAGATGAACAAATGACTGAGCAAAGAGAAGCATAACAAATCTGCAAGGAAATACAAAGGGCTCAAGGGGAAAAAACCACCAAGGACACAAAAGAGATCCTGGGACTGACAAAAGAAATGCCTTCATTGTTAGAGAAGAGTTCTAGGAGTAGTAAGGAAAAGAAATGACTGCATTGGTCCAAAGAGAAAACTAAAGACAACACAGCCAAAAGAGAAATTAAAACATCCCTTAACCCCTCAATTTTAGGATAGGGAGTACAACAACATGGCAACAATAGCTCTTTCCTCTTTATATGGGAAGAAACTGGTGACAAAGACAGGGTGAAGAAGAAACATCCACAGCTTAGAAAGGAAGATGCAAAACAATGCCTCACTTCTGTACTAGAAAATGTAAATGGTGACAGAGGAAACTGAAGAGAGAAAAAAACTGTTTTCATTACACTCTTGCAAAAAATCCTCCCCTTTCCCCCCAGAAAGAGCAACCCCAAACCTAAACAAAATCCCCACACCATCTCTAAATATCCTAAGCTTGCTTAAAGGCAACAGAAGAGGTGTCAACAGGACTGGCAGTAATAAGAGCAATGCACACAGCAACTCCTCCTTGAACCTTGGGGCATCTCTGTGACACTGTGGGACAGAGACAGACTGATGCTGATGCTCATTCACCAATACCCACCCCATACTCTATCTATTCATTGATTCTGTCTCATAAAGGATCTTCTCAGAACTAACAGCAACATTAGTTCTAGACACTTTATGTTTCTTCTCTGTTTCTTTTCCTTTTAAAATAAAAGAAGGTCTCAGTACTTCTTACCTCCTAAACCAGGGTGTAAACCTTGTGGACCTTGGTTTTGCTGCTGCATCACCATGAAGTTGGGGGGTAAATTCCCCTGTTGCACCATAGGATTACGACTAGGAGAACTGACAGGCTGCTGGAATCCCTGGGGAAGAGTGCTACTCTGGGGAGGCCTTGGTCCCAGCTGCTGCTGCGTCTGGTTAACGGTTGGAGATGAGGCAGGAGAGCCCTGCTGGAAGGAGGAGGGAGAAGAAGCAGGAGACTTGTTGGTCAAGTGGGGCTGTTGTAGTGGTGTAGGAACCCGTGAGGGCCCTCCCTGAAGGCTTTTCATTTGAGGAGCAGTAAACTGGCCAGGATTGCTCATCTGGGGAAAGTTTGAGTGAGCCTGGGAAGCTTGCTGGCTTCCAAAGGGGTATGGAGGTGGAGGATGAGTAGGAGTTTGTACTGTTGCTAGAGATGGTCTTGCTTGAAGCTGCTGCTGCATTTGTCCAGGCAACGGGGCCTTTTTCCAACCCTGGTTTACTGTCAATGTACCCAGTGCTCCCTGGGTTGGAGGAGGCTGAAGTGCTCCAGAAGGAAGCTGGTTCCAGCCAGGGGGAACTGGAACCTGTGCTGGTGAAGTGAATGAAGGTCGGATACCCTGCTGTGGCTGCTGATGTGGCTGGGGAGGCCGATTCTGCAACTGCTGCTGCTGCTGTAGCTGCTGAAAGTTGGCTGAGTTCATCTGCCTGTTTACAGAAACCGACTGCATTGAATGCAGCTGGGGAGCTAAAGATCCAGATGGATGATTTTGTTGCTGTATATTTAGCCCAGATAAGAGTGGGTCCATTGCATCTAATAAAATAGCAAAGAAAAATAATTAAAAAAAAACCAAACAAAAACCAAAATTACTGTAGACAAAACTCATCCCAAAACAACAAAGGCTAAATTGCTTGCTTGCATTTTCTTACTTTGCGTAAAAATTCATATTACAGAGAAGCCAGGTCTTATCAATTTATATCCCCTAAAATAAAGCACAGCACCCCCACAATGCTACAGACTGATGTGAGTCTTCTGCACACTCAGAACTGCAGAATCACAGAGTATCTCAGCTGGGAGGACCATTGAGTCCAAATCTCTGCTCCTGGCAGGATCACCTAAAATGAAACCACAGGACTAAGAGCACCATTCAGACATTCCCTGAACTCTGTCAGGCTTGGTGCCATGACCACTTCCCCGGGGAACCTGTGAATAAACCCTAAACATTCACACCCACCAGACCCCCAATCCTTAACCTACCAGTCTATCTACCCTTTCTGAAAGGGGGAAAAAAAGAGCATCAGAAATATTCCTGCCTCATTGAACTAATCCTTCTCTTACCTTCAGCTAAACACAAAGGTCAGCCATGACAGTTCAAGTGCAAAAATACCATTGCCATTGCTCAACACATTTCAATAAAAAACCAAGCAAGGTGGTGACTTATCAGGCACCCAAATTATTTGAAAAAATTTAACACATTAAAGGGGAGGGGAGGTTTTCACAGAAAGAGTAGCTCCCAGAAAGGCAGGGAAAATGCTCCAGAACAACTCTGGAGCACTTTCAGGAGTACACACTCAAGCCTGTGTGCTGAAGAATCAAAGTTTAAGAACATTTTCAGATCAGTACTATGACTAAATTTTACCACCTGGCTGTGAGGAAGGCCGAGGTGTTCGTGGCTGCAGCTCAGCACTAGCACCACTTGCCACCATAGAGGAGGGCACATTTCCACCCTGGGACATCATAACAGCTGCAGCATTGCTCATTCTTATTAAACCTTAAAAAATAAAAATAGAAATTATCAAGTCTTGCAGTTACATAAAGAAGAATTTTAGAATTTTTCTTTTAACAAGAAAAAAGTATATTTGTCAGTAAAACATCTCTTTAGACTTCAAGAATTGTTTGTCCAAAATAACCTGAGGACACACCACTCTGTCTGAAAGCTCAGACTCCTTGGTATCAAACAAACAACTTCAAGTCATGCTGTAGCTCTTTCTTCAACACCAAATTTTTAAGACGAGTATAAAAGGAAACACTACTGACTCAGGAATTAACGTGAGCCTGACCTAGCATTAAAAGCACCAAGTGACTAGACTGTATCAAAGCTGTACATGTAACTCAGGCTTTTACAAAATCTGAAACTAGAAAGAAACTGAGGTGTTGCAAGAGAGAAAAAAATTCCATGTTTCGATTCCACAGGCTGTAAGTTTCTAAAATGATTGCTATTGTTGCCCTGTTGGTTATATTGCTGTTATGTTGTTGACCTGCAGACGGGAAATGAAGACGCTGATCAGCGCAGTACAGAGCAGAGCCTTTCTTTGAATGTTTTAGTCTTTGTTAAGGACAAAGATTTTGCTGCTGGTTTAATTAGGTTTCTACAAAGTTGAAAGGTTCTTTCCATTCCTTCTTCTCAACAGCTACAAATGCATCTTAGATAAACTGACCAAAAATGCTCCTGGCTTAATTGCTTTAAATCCTATTTACTAAAATATTAGTTATTTATTTTGCCTTATGAATCAGCAATTCTAATAAATTAGATACTAGCTTTCTTTGTAAAAACCCTTTGTCAAATCTGAGGTTTGTAGTTAAAAATTCCTTATGAATATACAATGCTCAAAAATACAGTTAATAAACTACACCTTTCCACAAAAATTCCTTCCTTATAATCAGATCTCTAAAGTTTATCAGAAAATAAGAAGAAAGTAACAATGACAGTGTCCTTAAATGACCATCTTCCCATAATTTAATGGATTTAATCCAAGTCAGTTTATTGTACACTTGTGCACATTTCCATAAAGGGAACCAAACAGAACATTGTGAAAATTTGTGCATATTTCAAGGTGAATTCACTACACCCAACTCATCTCCTTCAATAGGCTATATGTAAAAAACCCCAAACAAACCAACTAAACAACAAACCAACAAAACCCCAAACCACCACACCCTCAAAATACCCGAAAACAAACCAATTGGCCCTGCCAAAATCACTCCAATGTTTGTGGGACACAATGCACCCAACAATTCATTTACATAACACAAGACGTGGTTTACCAGCACTGAACAAGAACAGACATTAATTTAAATGGCAATTAGAATTCTGCAAACAATAGCTGCTGTAACCAGTGGAGCTTTGTTAGCCCAGCAGTAAATTTTTAAATGTCTGAAGCCACAAAGAAGCCCCGAGAGGATTTACCTTGTCCTCTCTGCATGGGGAATCCCTGAGGGGAGTTACCTTGTCCCCTCTGCATGGGGAATCTCTGAGGGGAGTTACCTTGTCCCCTCTGCATGGGGAATCTCTGAGGGGAGTTACCTTGTCCCCCCTGCATGGGGAATCCCTGAGGGGAGTTACCTTGTCCCCCCTGCATGGGGAATCCCGTGTCCATGCGCATGGCGGTGCTGGCTCCCAGGGGCCCGTTGATCCGCACATCCTGGCTCCTGCTCTGGGCTAAAGCCAAGTTGATAGCACCTTCCCCTAAAGTAAGGCATAGGTTGGGTGAACAGAAGAGACAGAGAAGCAGAACACAGACATTTGCAAAAGGGACATTTAAGACATGCCTAGGAAGGAGGAACAGGCATCACCTCTGCTGTGCACTTTAGAAGGACACTTACATATCACATCATTCTTCTGGAGTTCAGTTTTAAGAACAAATGTCATGACAAGCATTACATACCCTTGATTTCATCCTGAGGGTGCTCCTGGACAGCTGTCCAGAACTCATATGATAACTGTGAAATCCACTGAAATCTTGTTTTAAAGAAAGACTCATATGAAACACCAAGGAAAGAAAATCAGCCAACCCTTTCCAAGTCAACATACAGAAAAGGTTTTTCAGGAGGGTTCCGGGTGCCCGGAGCATTTTCATCTTTCATTTCGATTATTAGTAAATTTTATTTTTGAAAGAATAAAAGTCTTGAGCTATCTTTTTCACTAAAGCTAAAGTATTTAACTTCCAAGTTTTGCAACGTTAACCAAGAACACAAAACTGCTTTTTGAGTCTACTTAAATCTGAGCTTTGGAAGCAGATTGGGTGTGAAATACCTTCAATCTGAACGGAGAGAATGCCCAGGTCTCGGAGCTGTTGGTTGTTGTTCTGAGCCAGGATTCGCAGCCGCTCGGCCGCTTCCCGGGGGATGTTGAAGGTGACACGAACGCTGTTCCAAGGCTCTATCTTCTGCACTTTCAACTTGTTGGATTCTTAAAAGAAAAACCATCAAAGTCAGTGCAAAGGCAGTTTTTAAACATGTCTGATGAAACAGCTTGGTTAAAAACTTGAAAAAAAAGAAACTGTATTTGGCTTTGAAAATTGCCAGTGCTTAGTCCCAGGTACAGGAGATTTTTCCCCACACAAGTGGACAGCAACCAATGCTGCCAAACCACATCAGGGATTTTCCAAAAAGCAGTAAAAAAACTACTCAAATGATAAACAATGCAATAGGCAACACAATCACTTGATAGTATTACTCAAAAATTCTATGGATAAATCACTTTGGAAAGATAATAAAATATCTAATAAAACAGATTTCATACAATTATAGGTATTAGATTTGGGTTGGAAAGGACCTTAAAGCCCATCTTATTCCACCCCCTGCCATGGGCATGGACACCTTCCACTACCCCAGGTTGCTCCAAGCCCTGTCCAGCCTGGCCTTGGACACCTTCAGAGATCCAGGAGCAGCCACAGCTGCTCTGGGCACCCTGTGCCTCAGCACCCTCACAGGGAACAATTCCCTCCCAATATCCCATCTAAGATCTAGACTCCTTCATATTAAGGCCATTCCCCCTTGTCCTGTCCCTCCATGCCTTGTCCCCAGTCCCTCCCCAGCTCTCCTGGAGCCCCTTCAGGCACTGGAAGGGGCTCTGAGCTCTCCCTGGAGCCTTCTCTCCTCCAGGTGAGCACCCCCAGCTCTCCCAGCCTGGCTCCAGAGCAGAGGGGCTCCAGCCCAGTGATACAGTACATTTGTTTGTGAACCAGATTAATGTGGGAAAAAAAACTGACTACAAGAACTAAATGCTTGAAATATTTGCTCTACAAATGCTTGCTGAAACCATTTTTTTTTTTACAAGACCAGTACAAACAGACTCCTAGAAATATTTCATTGATTTCTACCTTATTATTTAGTTTTCTGGGTAAGTATTTCAAATCCACTGCCAAAAAGTCATGCAAAATATTTACTTGCAGGTTTTCTGAAAACCTGTTCTACAAATGAGTGTTTCTACTTAGATCAGTGGTTTTCAAAGTAAAAGCAGAAAGGCTGGACAGTTATGTTGGATACACTATCCAAAGTGATACCTACCCAAACGATTGCTACAAAGTACAATTAAGGATAGTTAAAAATATGCTCCAAATATAGCTTTGTAAGTTTCCAGCTTCTATCTTTTTGTGAAGAAAGTTCCTCTCAAAACAGAAAGTATTGACCCAAATTTTCATCAGCCAGCCCCTCTACTGTAACCTTAGATCTACTAAATATCTGCTAACTTTTGGAGTCTGAAAAACATGTTAGTTAAGAATGCCAACACTAATTCCTATTTAGGAAGATCTTGTTCACCACTAATTCACCAAGCCCCTTTTGCTGCTACAGTAATGGAATTATTAAATTCACCCTCCTTCTACCTGTAAACCTGGTTTTGGCTGGAAACATGGCAGGAGGAGTTTTAAAATCCCCTTTTGTAGAGGTTTGAACAATCCCATTTTTTATGCTATTAATGTTCTAATATTTTACACAGGAAAATTGTATCATCAGTTTCAGTGTATCTATGTGTTTGTACCCAAGTTTCTAATCGTTCAAACACTGCATCTGCCAAGATGACCCCATGTTATTCACTAACTCCACATTCAGGATATCCTATTTTGCTCTGAATTAGTTTAAATAACTTCTCACATAGATAATTTTCAAATTAACTTGACATTGACTTTAAAAATTTACTTTCTTGGCTGAGGTCTCAATCCTGGCATCAATATTTATAGCAGACTCAGCATGCAGATGCCTCTATATAACAAAGACAACGACATGCCATTATAAACTGAATTAATTTCACATCAGAAACTACACAATTCATCTGTGGTATTACACACATCCCTCCACACCAGTAATGGTCTGTTAGTTTACATCTCCTTCCAACTGTTTGTAAGATACAGCTCAAAACTAGTATTTCTTCATAGCATTTTTGTCTTATCCCAGCTTTTTTATCTCTCTAAGCAACAACAGCAAGAACCCAACAAACTGATGCCAACTGACTACATGGACAAAACTGAAAGAAAGGAATAAAGTGACAAAGAAATTCTGTTTGGTTATTGAAAAGTAATGTGCTATTTTTTTGGAAAGGTGTTTGACACCGTTGAAAACAATCAAGGCTACCTAACTGAGCAGCCATCAGTAATCAGCATAGGACCTTTTGCAACATGCTCAGACAGGTGACAAATGTCTTTTTCCGGATCTAAACAGGTACAGGAGATGTCTCAAAAAGCCTGTTATCACTGCCCTGCCATGGAGCTGTTCCCAGAGATGGGTGAGCATTTAGGGGTATGTCAGGGCACTACCCATTCCCCAGCACAAATCAATCAATCAATCAATCAATCAGTCAATCAATCAGTCAATCAGGTAGGGTAGGTCAGAAAAGGGCAGTAATGACACAGGTACTGGAAAATGAACCCATTCTCAGATGAACTGCAGTAGTTTAAATTGGACAGTTTGGGCAATAAAACACATCTCCTGTGTGAACAAGCCTGGTTTGACTTTCATATAACACAGCCATGTGCAATAAGAGCGCCATGAAAGAGAATAAAACCAGGTAAAATGTGGAAACAGAAGAGAAATGAAAGAACTTGCTAAATAAATCAGTTTTAAATAACAAAACAGCTGCAGACAAGACAACTGCATTTCTGAGAAGAATAACTTGCAAATTCACTAAGAATAACCCCAACAAATAACATTACAAATGAAGTACCTCAAACCCAATATAATCTATTTTTTTGTGCAACTACCCTGACTACCTAAATAAGCATTTTTAGGGCAGCTGGAAAATGACAAGAAGGTACATTACCCATGTGTAAAAGGCTAGGCACATTCTCCAGTATGGTATCCAGCTTCTGCTTGAAGTCTCTGTCACTTATATTTCCTTTAAAAGCGACAAAGATTGTGGAATCCCCAGGAGCAGCCTCCTGTTTCAGTTCATCTTCCTCCAGTCCTGAATCAAAATCCACCTCTAAGTCTTCCATAGCTGAGGAGTACAAGGAGGCATATGTATCTTTTAAGTTAGGTAGATCATCCAAAACCATTGTTTCCAACAATGGGAGCCTGTCAGATGTCTAGGTGATGCTTGGAAGGGAAAAAAGAGAATTATAATACATACAATAATAATTGCATAAGGACATTAACAGTTGCATTTGGTCATTGACAAAAAAATCTACCTGGTGAGCCAGTGTTGGGCTCTGTGAGACCAACTGTGTGAGGCTGACAATGGTGGCCATGGCAATGTCCAAGCTGTTCCTCCACGAGGACAAACAGAAGGGAGTTCCTGGCAGAATCACGCTGCATGTGACTTGGGAAGTATTCCAGTTGATCTAAAAGACAGGCAGAAAGGAAGGTAAAGAATACAAAATCAGAGGAAAATGAATTATATTCATTTCTGTATCATAGAGGGGACAAGCAAGCACCTGGTGCCAATGCTGCAGTGCCTGACTGTCAGGAGACTAAAACTCACAGCAACAGCTGAATTATAGAATGATAGGAAGAACCACCAAATTTAGTTTTAGAGACTGCAGATGCAACAGGTCCAAAGCAGTAGAAAGCCACAGCACATTTTTACCAGGAGAAATGTAGCATTTCAAAAATATTTACTCACACCCAGTGAAATCTCAGGCATACTATGCCCACTTGCCTAAAGTCCGTAAAGATTTAGGTGTTTTCAGCTTCTTATGACCTTAACAACCTGAAATCTTCTCCCCCTGTCACAGCCCACAACTCTCATCATGCCTCCACATCACGCTCAGATAAGAACGAATTCAATAAGTCCCACACCTCACAGATTTTGCTTAATAAAACGCCTAAACTTCACAATAAATTTTGACATTATGACATTAATCTAAGCTGTTACAGAAGTACAATCTGTGATAAAATTATCCCTAAACTTACAGTGGACAATGTTTAGATACACATTTTCCCACTCCATCTCGAGGATAGTGCAATGGCACTATCCTTTCCAGGTGAGACATCTGCTCTAACACACAGCACTTTGCAAATACTGCTAAAAGATTCAAACCATCTGTAGAAACGTCCAAAAATGGGACCTGTTCCTGACCACCACTGTCAAAATCAAATCCATTCATCAGCCAGGACTGTCAAGACCTCATAACTCCAAAGCTGTGGGTATTTGGCACAATCCACGCAGATGGCTTAGCTCAGGAGAACATACCCTTGAACAGGATAGAGACTGGGGTTTTGGCAGAGGTTCAAGCTCCCAACACAACTTAAAACCACAACTTTGAGATTAAAGTTGAGCTGCAGACACTGGCCAGAAAACAGCCTTTTCTAATAAAAAAGTCTAACAATGTTAGACAAGCACAGATTTAGCTCTGCACTGTTTGCACTCACATAAGGCTGCTGAAGGGACAACATCACAAAGGAAAATCAGGGACTTGGAAGTCACAAACTCCCTTCAGCTTTTGGTCAGAACTCTACACATACACTCACTAGATTTACAAAATACTGGGGTTTTTTTTCTCCCTTGCAACCCTACCACACACCAGGCAATCCAACAGCACTAAGGAATAATCCCCTATTTTACATGGAGTTTCTCTCTCATCCTGCAGCATCAGCCTTCAAATTTCCTCAAATCTCAGATTAAAAACCAATGGAATTTTGGCTTACAAGTTCTTCTGCAGTCCTGCATCAGAAAATAAGCTCGATGTTTCACAGGTACTGATCTGTTTCCATAGTGCTTTCATACACTTATTATTCTCTTGGAAACTTTAAAGATGGACAATAGAGAACTAAATTTTAAAAAAACATTACCAAGTGAACACAGAGACAATTAAATCTTTTTTCCCCCCCTCTTGTTGTTGGCTTTGTACCTAAATTACTGCTCTGAGTGTTTGGCACCTCCATTAAGGCTAACTCCCCACTTTCATGTCAGGTGCCCAGATAATGAGAATCACAATTAATAGGAGTCCGTGAAAAGATGTTTTTACTGATTTTCACACAATTTCTTGGACAGGTAACTTCCTTACACAAGCTGGCTTTACACTAGCAAGGAGAGCAGTCCTTGTTCTGCATTCCTACATCTTTCACTCCGCATCCACTGACTTCAGGGAGAGAGGAGCTGAGAATCCTACACAAATGGCCTTTTTGATGACCAAACACAGCCATACTGTTCAAGGAATGAGGCAAGCATCCCATGAAATATAAGCACTATATTTTGAGGAAAATGATATAAAACATTATTTGTCAGAAAATGGTGAGTAAATTTTTAGGGAGGGAAATCCCAGCTCAAAATACAGGCTCCTACATGTTGAAAAGGTACAGGTACTTGGAGGCAATGGGGTGTTGCACCTGCAGCGAGAAACATGAGTACACCTGACAATCCCTAACACCAAAGAAATAAGAATTTATCTACGAGAACACAAACATTTCAAATCTTTTTTTCGAATGGAGGTGTCTGCAGCCTCCATCTTCCCTGTGCAAAGACAGAAGACCCCTAGATTGCTTAAATCATGGTTTTTCAACAAGTCATAAAAATGCTGCAGCTTAGACCAAATTTTATCAACCTCATCTGAACGTGCTAAGATCTGACAGGATTTGTTGAACACTATAAAAATTTTTGTAAGCACTATAAAAATTGAGTTTTCTAAATCCCAAAGGACCACAGGCCTTGTTTCACTTGACTCAGAGAATCACAAGACCAGAGGGATATTGTGAGTGAAGGAAGCAAACCAAGACCAAGCTTTGCATTTTACCTCCCAGATCAACACATACAGCTATAGCTCCCTTTGCATTTTTTCTTTATATCATGCACCTCAAAGATCTCTGCTAGATTCATCTGCACTCTTTCCCTGTCAAACACACGAAATTTAGTCCATTCCTGTACTGAGGTATCATTTATCTCAGGTACAACATGAGAAAGTGAGGATTTGCAAAATTTTCCTTTTGAGGCAGTGCACAGCACACCATTCATGTCAGAGCAAATGAATCCCAGCTGCACAGCATCCTAACAACTTCTGTAATCTCACGGTTATAGGGCTGGCTTCCATAAATCCTGAGTAAGCACTTGACCATAATTAGCAGGTACATTCCCTCAACACTCTTTCCACACAAACACAAAAAGCCTTCAGCATAAGCACACACAGGTAAAACGCTGCTCATTCAATAATCCACGTAAACCAGAACTCCCAGCAGGTTATGGAGGGTCTCTGATGAGTAAGAACCACACCTGAACTGATCTGCACAACCACAGCACACTTGGGGAACTCAAGTATCCATGCTCACTCGGCAAGAAGGTCTCCAACCATCATCCTTCAAAAAGCACATATGGCCTCCTTCCTGTCCCTGCATCTGCTCCTTTAGTTTCCAAATTAGTATTTCCCATTATACAATTGTTTCTGGAAACTTAGAGGAAGTGCTGCCACATGGCAACCATTTACCCTCAAACCTGGCCTGGAACTGGCTACAGCAGCAAAACCAGTGTTATGCCTCTTTATTACAAAGCTGGTCTTATTCAGTACAGTCTAATTATTAAAAATACCTAACTGAAGTAAGAGAGGTGGGGTAAACAGCCAAATAACAGATGAATGGCCAAAATGCACCTTCACTGTTGTACGGGAACAGAGGATGGAAGAGCTCAGCCCATGAAGACCAGAGTGTCCAACCTGAAGCATGCAGGGCACACCCAGGGCTGCTGGAGCCAGGAGCTCCAGGCACACTCAGCTTATGGATAAAACAACTGACCCACTAAAATGTGCAAAACAGAGACTCTTTAGAGGAAGAATTCCCACAGGACAGAGGATACCACAGTTGAGGCACGGGCTGATGGACAGCTGGGTTGCACACATACCACCAGGAGCCCCGAGGCATTTTGTCGTGCCCTGTGCTGTCCCCACCAAAAGCTTGACAGGCAGCCTCACAACAAACTCAGCACTACGTGTCTGGGCAAGGCTTGGAAAATCCCATCCAGACCCCAGGAAAATGGGATTACAGCAAATCTGAAACAGCCAGTTGACACTAACCAGGGAGCAGCTGAACATGAGAAAGCTGGCAGGCTCTGGAGTACCTGGAAGTGCTGGTCTCTGGAGTGAAAAAACAACACAAAGGGAAAAAAACCACAACTGATATTTCGGTATTTTTGCCCCAAGGTTCACTCAACTG
The DNA here is from genome assembly GCA_013397075.1 of Rhabdornis inornatus. Classification (NCBI taxonomy): domain Eukaryota; kingdom Metazoa; phylum Chordata; class Aves; order Passeriformes; family Rhabdornithidae; genus Rhabdornis; species Rhabdornis inornatus. The sequence continues at coordinate 370,351 of VWZS01009092.1, forward strand.
ATCCCAACTAATATCAATTTGTCTCTTAAACAGAGCTTGAAACCTCTTGCCTTGCTCTTCCCTATCTATTGCACTACACAGAGCACACAAACCAAACCAAGGCTTAGTCTGGCCATCTGTCCCAGGTTTTCTGCCACATTCTATTGGTTTACAAGCTTTTTAATGTATTCAAAATACACACTTGCACAACTGATGTCACACCAGAACCTGCACTCTCCCAAAACAAATAAAAAGTACTAAAATCATGCTCTACATCTCAACAAATATTCTTCCAAATTACACAAAAGATTGGGAAGGATGAGAGCAGAAGGAAGGATGGATTGATGCCCTTCACTAGCAGATGGCACAAGCTGGCACTAAGCAGGGTCCTCATCCTCACACTGACCATTAGTTAAAGCTGCAACAGGGAACGGGAAGACATGAGGTTACAGCCAAATCCCTTGGGGAAACCAGAATTGAGAGTAAGGAGGAAATGTCTTGGATAGCAGTAGCAATGTAATTTCTAAAATATTTAAATTGCATTTGCTGTCACTGAAAAATGGTTTTCAAGCAATTAAAAAAAAAATCAGGAATAAAGGATGCCTTGGATAATACACATTAATGTTTTCTGCTTCCTTTGTTTTAGATGCCAGTAAGAAAAATATGTAGAGATTTTCATGATGGGAGCAGGAGAGGTTCAGCATTGCCAGAATACTGCTGAGAGGATGGCTTTCTTTCGCACACAGTCACACAGGCTGTTTTTAAAGAGTAACACCTATAAACCCCAGAAACACTGATCCCAACACTGTCTCTACTGGAGATTTGTTAACAGTGTATTATCCTCCTAAAACTATTTCTTTTGTTGCTCAGCATAGTGATCTTGGAGCTTGTCAAACCTGAGCAATTAATAAACCTAGACACCCATATCCATTCTATGATACCAAGATTAAAATAATATTATGGTTCTGGGGGAAAAAAACAATAAAAAAATCCCAACAAAACAAAACACACACAAAACAAAAACCCAACAAAACTTTTAAACAAATTCTAGGCAAATGTCATATAACAATATAACACAAGGAGATTAAATAAGGCTAAGAATCACTGTTATAATATGAAAGAATACCTAAAAATAAAATTAAACATGCACAAAAATTTCTTCTAAAACAACTTAGCCAGGGTTCCAGTAATTTCAAACTTCCAGCGTTGATGTTAGATGAATGACACCACTAAAGCATCTCAACTGTTCTCCTTGGGAGGAGCAGCCACAAACCTGATGGCAAATTCCCCTAACCCTGTATGACCGAGTGGGAAGTCAGCTCTGGAGCCAGCCCAGCCCTGCAAGCACATACAGCAGGGGGAGAATGCAGAAAAACAAGAGCTATTTGGATGCATTATACGCTTATTTTACATACCAAAACAAATTTCACAACTTCAGTATTTTGGGGTGTGCAACAGGACTTCAGGTAATTCCAGACTGGCAAACATGGTTAAACAGCAACTCCCAAATATGGAATCCTGAAAGAAAACCATCACATTTCATCAGACAGTGATGCAAAATAACAGAAATACTGAACATATTGGTAAATAGCTCCATTTTTAATATGCAGTTTTGCACCCAGTCACTCTCCTCAGCAATGTAAAAAACATGTTACTATACTCAGATTTGAACAGCAAAACCTGAGGAGCTTGAAAAATCAACCTTTCATTATGGGCAGAAAATGGAATACTTCCTTCAGTTGGAAATTACATTCTATTCTTCTAAACAGGGCAAGTTCTATCTAGAATAATGTATTTATTTAAGTCTTAGGACAAACTCATCTATATTAAACTAATCTTCAGAACAGAGAAACTGGCACAGCCAGGAGGTCCCTCAGCTCATCCTGAGTAGGCGCCTAAACCAGCTCAGATTAAGCTCATTCCAGAAGCACATTCTGAGCCCACAGGACCACCTCAGACAGACATTGTTGCTGCAGGTGGCCAACACAGAGAGGTGAATCCATTCCTAGCCTCTGCTCCTGGTCACAGGCTCACCAAGCTGCACTCCAGCTCCTGTGATCATAAAAACACAGCAGTAAAGCTAAATGGATTCGGGACAACAAAACACCGCCCCTCAAATCAACGGGATTTACAGGCACAGCCCAGGGGTGGTTCTCAAGGAGATTTTCTGCTGATGTGCTTGCCTGCTCATCAGTGGGGAAGGGGACTGCCCAAAACCAGGGGAAGCAGAAAACGGAAGAAGACTCAGAAAGAAAAAGCAGAGGTTTGTTGTCTTCTATCTAGACAACAAAGCAAAATTGCTTTAAAAGCCTTATTGTGCTGTAGCCTGTGCACTTTGCACCAACCCAGCAACTCAGACAGAAGAAAAGAGGTTTTATGTTAAATCACACCATATATACTTTGCGGCACTTTTAATGGTCATCTAATACTTTTCAACCTCTCATATCTTCTCGTATTTCTAAGTAATTGTAACTCAAGAAGCATAGCACTGAGTTGAAGGCCTTATGACTAATCACAAACATTGACCTGTTTCCAGCTATATGCACCTGCCTAAATACCATGACAGACACCAGGCTGAGGTGCAAAATCAAAATCTGAAATAGGAAATTGTTGTATAAGACAAAACTAAAAAAGGTTTTCACATTCTACAGCATTCTACTTTTTCACCCTTTTCATGAAAGGATGGTCCACAGCCTAAAGCTGAGTCCTGTAACAAGATGGCTGGTTACCTCCAAAGCCAGGCCAAGGCTTCACAGGAAAGGCTGGGCCTTGTAAAAGCTGTTTTTAAGGAAGCCTCCAAGGTGCAGCAGCCAGTCCCCATGCTGAGCACCTGCGCCTTAGCCCAGCAGGGTGACAGTGATTTTGGCTAAAGGGTGAGGAAGTGAGGGCAGAAAAACCTTCTGAGCTCCTTGGTGCAAGGAACCAAAGGGGTTTTGTTACTTTAGATCTCCCTTCTGAGTGTCCCTCCCCATGACACCCAGCTGCTCCAAAGAAGGACTAGGAAAGACAGGCTGCCCTAGCAAGACCCAGTGAGAAACTGAGCATGGGCAGCCTGGACTATGGGAAGAAGAAAAAAAAATAACTGCTGCTGTCTCCATCCCATTGTGCACATGGGATGAGACCAAATTTGGTTAAGGAAAATAAGCAATCAACATCGGTTCATTAACTGCAACATTCACTACAGTAAGTTATCTGACAGACCTGGACACTGAGCACACACCTTAGCAGACCCCACGAAATCGCAGAAACAGCCTTTTGAAGTGTTCCAGCTACTGAAAGAGGTTTTTTTAGAGTTTATGCTTTCCCAAACACAAAAAAAACCAAATCAATTTACTCTCCAGCAAGACGGGCTCACACTGACAGAGAACTGGCCACTGCTCCTCGCACTGGTCTGTTGTACTGCCATAGCCCTCAAGCATAAAACGGTGAAACCCAAATGTTTCTGACAAGGAGAAAATTACAGTTTGTTATAACACACATGATTGCAGTGATATCCTGATGTAGTCTGACAGCAGGTGTAATGAAACATCCATTTGTTAAAGTTTCATGAAGTTTGCTGAAAGCCCACGATTCGTGCGAAGCTGCAATGGACACACCTCAACAGAGCCATCTGGCTTTATTCCAACAGAATTTGACTGCTGAGATGCACAGGACTGCTCTGAAAAGCAGGATGATAACTCCAGAATAAGCAGCTAAGTTAGCCACATAGAAATTATCCCTTTCAGCAGCTGAGATACAAACCAAGGCACCTGCCAGGCACAAGGGAAATGGGAATCAGCAATTCTCTTGGATGCTGCAGTCTTCCCAGCACAGTACTTGGTCAACCAATTCCCATTAGCTTAGTTACTAATTTCCCATGGTAAGGATATTTTCATTTGGAAGAAGCACACTGTGAATACTGACAGAGCTTTGCAGTACATAACTTGCCACAAAGATCCACCAACACAATCAGCAAACAAAAATGAGATGCTATTTAAAATCAGGAGCATCTTGACTGTATTTGATCTTGCCTTCAAAAGTTATGAAAAACACCTTTTCAAGTAGCAATCTGGGTTCTGTGTTTCAACAAGCTTTTTATTTAAACCTGAATTTAACCACTACCAGACCTTTCTGGGCTGACACACCCCACATGCGCTGCATTATCACCAAATTCTCACAGGGCTTCCTAAATGCCAATATAACCAGCCCAGAAATTCATGTGATCATCAGCACTGAACTAAGGTTTGACTGAAAATTGCACCTGCTGCAATATTATTCCTTTCTGAATTTTGAAATTATATAAAGGATGAAGAAAGAATTGAAGATAAAACAAATAGCTTAAAAGTAATTATTTGATAGGAGACACTCAGTATCAAGGAGATCATTTTCCCTGACCAAAAAACTAATCTTCATATAACAGACGTAGGTACAACTTTGGTTAAAACCAAGCTAATTCTGAGAGTTTCCTGGCTGAATAAAAACTTGCAGTTTATTTTGTGCTGCTCTGGGCTTTTTGAAAAATCAAATTTCAAGTGTCATTTATTGTCACTGCTGCCATTAAGAACCATGTAAGCAGCTTGTGATAAAATGTGGATGGAACAGAACTGGAGAGCAATGCATTCTTGCAGGGATGGAAGAGTATTCCCGAAAAACCCTTCAAAGAAACACTTTGCCATGCATGGCAAGCGGTTGGAATGAGGTTGTCTCTAAGGTCTCCCCCAACCCAAACCATTCTGGGATTCTGTAAATGCAGACCATAGGCTTAATTCAGTCTCTGTGAGCACCACACAGAAACCACAATGAGAAACACAATCTTGCACCAGCTGTGTGGTCCTGGCAGGTAATTTGATTTTCAAAACAATAAAAATCATAAAATTAAAATTGTTTGCATAGGACTTGGAGAATTCAATAGCAGGCATCTTTTGGTGGAATAACTAGATGATGCCCTTTCATCCATCAGACCTAAAGCTTGGGGTGCCATATATGCAACTGAGCACAAGCAGTTTCCTGTCCCAAATTATTAGTTTGCACAAATTAATTTAGACAAGGTATCATTAATTTCCTGTGCTTTCCTATTTTCATACAAATCCAATCCAAAGCCCTGGGTAGGGCTATGGCTCAGGGCACTCATGCCAGCTGGAGAAGCAGGCAACTGGTCTCAGTTCCAAGAAGACGATGGCCCCCACGAGCTGTGGAGTCCCACATGTGTCTCCACCCCTCACCCCAGCTCCCAAACCAACAGTGACACACTGGTTGCATTTCTTCTTCCCCAAATGCATAAAGAAGGGTTATTTACTGAGTTACAGCCTCAGGGCTCTCATATATACACGACCAATTCAGTATTTATTTCTATTCTTGATTACTACAAGCAGCAATTTTTTATGTGCCATTCAGCGTGCAGGTGGGATGCTGTTCCACTGGATGGAAAATGATGGAAAATTATTTTTTGATTGACCGAGAAAAAGCCCCAGCTCCTGGACCTCTGGAAAACTTCCACTACCATCCTGCATAATCCAAAGCTTAGATTAACTTTAGACACCAGCAGCATCACTCTAATTAGCCAGGACACAAGACAATCTAAGTTATCTTCATCATCTTAAGCTAAACCTCCAGCTCTCCTTGCAGGAACACGCTGACTCCGTGGCTGAAATGCTCAGTTATCTGCAATTAATGGGTGGCTCCTGCTGAAGTACATCAGTGACCTGCTCCAGAGGGGATAGCAGAGTCTGTAACAGTGTCAAGACAAAACACAAAATATCCACAGCTCCGGTAAAGCAAAGGCGACTTGCTTGTCTGGCTGGTGGAAATGGAGACTTGCCTGCTGATGGAAAACACCTCGCCTGATGAAGCATCTTGCCTGCTGCCTCAGCTCGGTATCATCTGGGGTTATTTCTCCTTCCACTGCTGGCCTTTACTTTTTCCAAGCATTACACATTCTTTCTCCTTCCTTCTACTCCAGCTGTGCATTAAGGAAAAAGCTTATGCTTGAGCGCAGTTTTTGCAGAACCAAGGGTCAAGCCCAGCTGCTCAGTGCCCTACATGCCAACCGGCCTCCTGCTCCCTCACAGTCCCTATGCCACAGCTTTGCATTTCTCAACAGAGATCACAGGATTTTGAAAGACACCCTTATCACGCCTTCTGCCCTTCAGAGGTTGTCCAGCGACCTATAAAATTTCACCATTCTCAATGCAAATTGTTACAGCCACATTAACTCTTGCATCCCTTCAGCAGCAAACCCCTTGCCACCGCAAATCTGTTAAATTTAGTGAGCCTGTGTAATTGGGTTGTAACTCCAGCTTTCATCTGAAAGCAATTGCTACTGTACTAGAAAATCAAAATATACTGACAATTTAAGGTTTAGTTACCATGTTGAAACATTTAACATCTCCCACAAAGGCAGGAACCTTTGTCATGCTCAGGCAGCACAAAGAGTGACATTAAAGCTGTTCAGCAGAATTTACCTCCACAACCTGTATTTTCAAATATTTAATTTGAAACAGCAACACTTCCAGATGCACAAGGACCTGGAATTCTTTGGTTTCTCTACACACAGTTGTTTCTTATGTTAGAGAAGCACCTACTTCTTTACTAGAAAAATGTAAAATTACTCCATCACCTGGAAGCCTGTTGTAAACAACTCCTTCCTCCAGGTCCAACAGAAGGACAGGCCTTCCAGAGAGGATGGCTGGAGAGCGCTGCTGGGAGATTTCCAGCCCAAATCCAACACCTAACAGAAGAGCCTTTCTTGGGTTTAAAATACTAAGAGACGTAATTTCTCTGCTGAAGGTCAGGTCTGCGTGTAGCCCCTTACGCCTGATCTTCTCACAGGAGAGTCCAGACACAGTGTTACTGTGACACATTTCCTCCTGGAGCCGGGTAACTTTCAGAGGAAGCCACAGGGCTCAGTGGATACTTAGAATCTCTAGCAAACAGCTCGGCGCCCTGCTGCAGGCGCTGCGAGCAGTCCCCAGGCCCCAAACCTGGCGATTCTGAACACACGCTTTGAAACCTTTGTTTCTCTCTCCACAACATATATAGAAAAGCTGGGGCCATTTGCTATAACTCGAAAAGAGCTGCCAAACCCAAAAGTTGATGTTATTACACTTAATAGCCTTTAGGGAAAATGCCAGGTTTGTTCTTTGCAGTTGTTTTCACATATAGGAAATACTGAAAGGTGCCTTAGCTAAAGAACCAGTCAGAACAACACACAATAATTATAAAACCAACAAGAGGCATTATCTTTCTTCTAAGAGAAAGATCTACAGATCTACAGTTTACTACAGTTCCCAGGGAGAGGAACGAGCAAAAATGTGTCTATGAGGAGGCTGAGGGGTTATGGAGAGACAAAGCTCATGAAGCTCCAACCTGCTGCCCAGGATGCAGACCCACAGAAGAGCTCTGTCCTTCCATTCCCCAAAGCAGCAGGAAGGAATCAAAGCCCTCAGCTTTCTGAGATGGTTTAAAGGAGGCGAAATTTAGACAAACGCAGAAATCACACGGAGGGGACGAGTGAAGAGCCTTTTTCCGACTGGTTTAAGAGTCACCGAGGACTCGAACAAAAGCGAAACGTCAACGCGCCCCGGCTGACACGGCACAAAGCCGTCACCGCCCGCGTGAGGTCAGGGCTGAAGGACCGGGCTCACACACATCGGCCGGACCGCGGGCAGCTCCCGAGCCTGACAGCGCTGCCGGCCCGGCCGCGCTCCCTCCCTCCCGGGCCGGCGGGGCCGGGCCGAGCCGCGGCCTGGGAGCGCGGCCGAGGCCGAGTGCGGGCCGGGCAGAGTCGGCTCCGCG